>OY720635.1:63882886-64482886 GCA_963169105.1 Ceriagrion tenellum
AAGGGAAGTGAAATCCAATACTTCAAGAAAGTTGTATCAACCTCCAACGCAAATCCATGGCCTCTCGCTAAGTTTTCCTGTCAAGCTATAGTGTCTTCCTTTTTTTCTCCATGCACGTGTGAATGCACGCTCTTTCCCCCTTTCTGTCAATATGCCATGTTTCTTTTTAACTCCCCTCTAAAACCCAGGAACAAGTGAAATGTTTGAGAATTTTGTGTGCTTTTGGTCAAAAAAATAAAATGCTCTTTCAAACAGTTTTTTTCTTATCCATCTTTTCTTGCTTCTAGTGTCCATGAATGACTACCCCTCTCTCACCAAATGTCTATTTTGCTCTACTAAGTTAAAAGACAGTAATTGCAGCATTATTGGTTCTGAGTTATTGCATGCCATCATATTGAAAGTCATCACACAAAATCCATACCTACACCGTGGTTGGAGTAAATATAAAATCTTCAATTACAGTAAAATATCTTGGAATTACCTTAACTTCAGATATATCGTGGGGAACACACATACAAAGAATATGCGGCACAGCATTAAAGAAACTAGGTTTTGCTACGCGTATATTAGGAAGGTCCTGGGATGAAAAAGTGAAAGAGAGATGCTACTTCGCTCTGGTAAGGTCACACCTCGAATACGCCGCGAGCATTTGGAACCCTGATCTTAAAGATTTAACCGAAAAAATTAATAAAATACAAAGGAAAGCTGCGCGCTTCGTTAAAAACTACTACGAAAGAACATATAGTGTTACACAACTGTTAGGGGGATTAGGTGGGAGCCCCTAGAGACTCGGAGGCTGCACGCTAGGCTTAGGCTGCTTGATAAATTCAGAACTGATATTTTTTAGAGCGACACAGAGAATATTATCATGTGTCCTCACTACATTTCTATGTCCGACAGATGCGATAAAATAAGAGAGGTACTCTATCGAACAGATAGGTACAAAAACTCGTTCTTTCCGCGCACAATTAGCGACCCCAATAGAAACTGAGCTCCTACAAATACACTCTCATAGGACATGTCACCATTTCACCTCCAAAACTTTTACATCTTTACACGGCTGGTGACCTACCACCCCCTGCCGCACGCCCAAGCGGCGGTTCGCGGGATAGTATGTAGATGTAAATGAAGATGGAGGAATTTTTCATCTTCAAGTCTTCGATTCATGAACTCGTCCATTTTCGATAGAGATAACAAGCTTTAGTTTATGCTTAGTTTGTCAGTTCGGGAAATACGGAATGAAGATGAATCATATTGGAGCCAAATTAATGATATTCTCATTTCATTTCATTTATTTTTCAACGATTTAACATCGATGTTCCATCAGGCACATGCCTGTCGACGGGACATATGTATAATTAAACAAAATAATATAATTTTGTTTTCTTCTTTTACCAACAAACTACAGCAGCTCAGGTTCATATACGTAAGAAAATATCAACAGAAATGCACTTTGCTAAAAAATAACAGCAAAAATAACGGCAAAAATCATCAACAATATAAATGCACCTTATTAAAAAAACAGCCTTTCACAATTACAATTCCATCCGATTTGTTTCTGTAGAATCCTTTTTATAATTTTTTAAAAACTAATTTCATTTTGTCCCTTTTCTTTCTCCAACTCTCCAAAGTGTTCTCCAAGACTTAGGAAAGTGAAATACGGAACTTCAGGATAGATATACCAACCTCTAATGTGAATCCATGGCCTCTCAATCTCAAGGAGAAATACTTGTAGTTACCGAATGATTTCTGACTTGTAGTTACTGTATTATAACCTAAAAAACTGTATTCACTACAGTTGATAAGGTGAAAGCAGGACGCGATGTCAGGTAAACCATTACAATACGGTTTTTTTGTTTAGTATTTTGAAATTATTAAGGTTTAAAATAACGAAATCAACTCTTGCCTCAGAATATGTAATTTTGTCATCCACTGTATTTTTGGCTTAGCATGGCAGTATTGTACACTACGTTTACCAATCGAACTCACATCGATTTGTACTCGGACCGATCTGAACATTCTAAGCCAGCGGACACGGATTGCCTGGTTAAGAAATACGCAATCGATTGAAACATCGATTGGAATCGGTTCATATCGATTTGAAATCTCAGACTGGCAGAGAGAGCGGGCCGAGTTAGCCCGCTTCTCATATCGATCCCACTACCCCGTTGCGTTTACCATAAGGAGCTGAACCGGCCAAATCGATCCGAGTTCGATGGCAAACGTAGTGATTGTCTGTTTTTTCATCAAGTCCTTTGTTGCTACTCAAAATCCAATTACCCATCCTCAAATTTTGGTACTGGAATTTGCCCGCATTATTAATAATTCTTTAATTATTAATAGTAATAATTATTATTATTCCGTGCATTACCTATCTTATCGTATCCGTATCCTATCCCATCGTACCGTGCTCTACCGTATCTTATCCCATCATCTATTCATTTATATACATTAAATTCGAAAATTGCATATCGCAGTAGAATTGCACAAACGATTCGGCGCGTAATCACGCGGAAGGGAGCAAATGTGTAAAACAGAAAAAATTCGCCGCATAGAAAAATCATTTGACACGATTGATTTTTTCATGATGTATTTGATTCCTTCGGCACACACCTTTGCAGTCGACAGCACGGTACCAACCAAATTAATTACTTGTATATTTTAAGCAGAGATGCTGAATCAGATATGTCATGATTAAGTCACTTTTAAAGACAGGATAACGGCACAAATTTATGTCCAGTGTACATTTAGCGCTCAATGTAATAAAAACCGGGCTAAGTAGGCAAAGAAGAGTGGAACGAAATTTCAAAGTGTCGTAAAAAATAAGGTCTTTTTATAATTTTGATGCAGATATAACGCACACAAATTTGGAAACGCACAATCAACCCCACGAATCCGTGCCGCAGGGGTGTAAAACTTTCAATTATTAAGGGTGAAAACTATTTTTTTCTTTCTAATCTGGTGCAAATGTTAATTGTTCGTATATTATCTCTCTGTGATAGGAATCTAATTCTCTTATGAACATTTTGCGAGACTAAAACATTAATGGATAGTCGTTTATATTACAGGAATAATGGTTATAAAAAAACTTAAGAGGACCCCTGGTGGATAAGCAACGCGCAGGGAACGTTGGCGTATTTTTTTTTAATTTCGCGGCTATTTCCAAACTAACGAATTCTCCTTCATGCTCAGGTATTATTCAGTAGTTCAAAATGCACTCAATCCATCAATAAATAAATTCAAAACATCAATCATCGACCGGAGTAATCGTATCACACATATAATAGTTTCCCACTGGTATCAAAATCCAGATGTCTATTCTACGCCATTAACAGTGGTCTTCCCTCCAGAACAAATCATTTTAGCATATTTCGGATGATATTAGGTTAGATAAGACAAATCAGTCGTTTTATAAAAAACACGATAAAGCCAGAGTATGCTCTGTCTAAATTTAGCTATTGATTTTATAGGAACAGGCCTAATACTTATTATTTATCTATCGGGTTCAGGTATTACTCATCCGTACAAAAATGCACTTGATCCATCAATAAATAATTTCAATACATCAATCATCTACCTGAGGAATCGTGTCACGCATATAATTGTTAGCCTTTGGTATCCAAAACCAGATAAAGTCTATCCTACCCCATTACCAGTGAACTCCCCACCTATAACAAATATTTTAGCATGTTTCGCAATGACATTAGATTAGATAAGTCATTAATCAGTCGTTTTATAAATACACGATAAAGCCAGAGCCGTACGCTCCGTCTAAAGTTAGCTGCTCGTAATTTGATGGGAACCGGCTTAATTCTCCACGGTGATGTCGGCACCTTGTTTCACGAGATGGAAGGGCGGGGGCAGGAGGAAACAGGCACGGCCCCATTCCGGGCTCAAAATGCTCCTCCCTCGCCTCCGGGTGTACCAAGATCACCATAAACCCCTCGCACCCTAGTTTCCTCCGTCTCCCACCTTCCAACCCCCGGCAGTTAAAGAATGGGAAGGATGTATGAGGGATCTCTCTCCCCTCCTCCCCTCAGATGGTTCCCTTTCCGCTCGCCACAAAGGTGGGCGCTGAGAGAGAAAGAGGGGCCGGACACGGAACAGGGTTAACGGTCCCCCCCCCCCCCTTTCAATCCAATCTCCTCCGAGAGCCATTGTTACCACGCTCCACGTCGAGCTGTAAGACCCTGCTTGCCCGCCTTGGATAAACCGTAGATTAAGTGAGAAAAGGGACCCTACAAGGGCGTCCTACGAACGATAATAAAGCCTATTTTCTGCGAAATGACCATCCCGGTGTATTAGCCTTTAAGGGAGCGCACGATGATGCTTGATTGAGTAATACAATACACGATGCCAATTAACAAAGAATCAATGCAATGAATACAAGAATATTTTCATTTATTCGATTTGGCGAAACTGATATTAAAAGAAAAAAACCATCCAGCGATGCCCCTTTGTTGAATGTGTATGTAAAATTAACCTTTCCAGAGAATTACCAATAAATAAAATATATTACAAACCGGATTTTCCCATAAACCGATAAAGCCGTAGAAAATTTTCCAAAGCGCGCAGATAAGGAAATCTTGCATACAAAACAACAGAGGTGAATCTCCTTCTTCTAAGGTGAATCTGTCCTCAGAAAGGTTTTAATTTGACAGCTCCCTCCATGCTCGACTATTCTGCGCTGCTTCCCTCAGCTCTGTGTAACTTCTTCCATTTATAATATCAGTCAACATATTCTTTCTTCATTCTTCCACTTTCTCTCTTACCCTTAATGTTTCCTTCTAATATTCTTTTCTGCAGGAGATCATTTCTCAGGACGTGTCCCATACAGTTTGCCTTCCTCTTCCTTATTGATCTTAAAATATTCCATTTCGAATTCACTTCCTCGTTTCTCACTTTATCACTCCATTTTACTCTTTCTATTCTTCTCCATGGCCACATTTGAAAACTCTCTAGATATTCCCTCTTCTCTTTCCTCCGGACTGTCGAGTTTTGTGCTCCATAAAGCACAACACCCCAAATAAAATATTTAGTAAATTGTAGAAAGACATGGAAGAATTCGAAGAGAAAGCCCTAAGAATAGCTTCACTAAAGCCAAAATAATTCTTCAGGTACGTGGATGATACCTTCATCGTTTGGCCTCATGGGAATGACAACTTAGACAACTTCCTCGGCCATATGAATAATCAACACCCCAATATCAAATTCACTCTAAAGAAAGAAGAGGAAGGCCGCCTACCATTTTTAGACATTATGATCCACCGGAAGGAGAATGGCTCACTAGGACATGGTGTCTTCCGCAAGAAGACCCACACCGACCTATACCTGAACGCCGAGAGTCACCATCACCCCTCGCAGAAAAGAGCTGTTCTTACAACACTCCTTCACCGCGCCAGATCAATAGCAGATGAAGAAAACCTTACTCCTTACTCTAGAGCTACTCCATCTACAGAAGACTTTCCACCAAAACGCATTCTCCCGGAAAGAAGTAAACCGAGCCTTAGGAAAAGTTCCCGAAGTCATGGCCCTGAAAAGGACCGTGGAGGAACCGTTTGCCAAGGCATGTATTCCATATGTGTCTACAATATCGGGGAAAATATCTAGAATTCTTGGAAAACATGGAAAAAAGACTATCCACAAACCCCACAGGAAATTATTTAACGACCTCGTAAAAGTAAAAGATCCAATGGGAATGAAAACTCCGGGCGTATATCGCAATCCCTGTGAGTGTGGAGAAGCTTATGTGGGGGAGACTGGACGGACTGTGGAGACGAGGCTGAAAGAACACGAACGATGCATTCGTCTGAAACAACCCGACAAGTCGGTCATAGCTGAACACAGCCTCATTCTCGCCCACAAAGTCGACTTCGACAAGACAACTATACTTTGCCGGGCAAACGGCTATTGGGACTGTTTGGTGAAAGAAGCCGTCGTCGAAATTCGACTAGAGAAGAAAAAACTCAACAGAGACAGCGGTTTCCACCTCAGCAACACTTGGAAACCAGCACTAAAGTCCATAGAGGCAACGCGGACCAATCAGAGGAAAGCGCAGGAAAACAGCTTCGCCCCTGCCCTTCCCTAACACTATATTTAAAGGGACACTTCCAACCATCGGCATCTCACTTCCCTGAGGACGGCTGCAGAGTTAGTTGCCGAAACGTCGGTCATGGATCTTCCAACCAGGATGGAATCCCGAGAAGCCTTTCTACATTCTATTCACCAGGTAAACCTAAAATCTTTCATCATTAAGCAAATCTTTTCCTTAAGCCTACGTTTATACAACCGTAATTGTGGGTAGGCCAAATATGCTGCTGGTATTAATTTGACCAATAGTAGTCCATTTCACATTTATGACGGAAAGGGAAACAGGGAAATCTAATCGGTTGAGGGTTTAGTACTTCCGATCATCCTAAACGAACATAATTCATGAATAACTGCTAGAGGAGATATTTTCTGGTATATATTAGATTGATTTCAAGAGCAGATTTTGACTACATTAATGAAACAATAAAATCCATTCAAAACACCACTTAAATACCCTTTGACTATGACTCCAACAGTCCACGCTATTTAACCTCGCACAGCCCCAAAGAATCTATTTTCCCTTATTGCCTTACGTTCCAAGATCACATTTTTATCGGTACATTTTACTCGTCTACTTTCTTCCTTCTTCTCTCTCAAAGTCCTTGTATTCTCTAATGACGTTGTGCTGCGCAAGAATTTGGTATGATGACTATCGCAGAAGCCTCGTCTCCCCCGATGCTGGCCCCCACACCCTCCCTTGAGAGTCGTGTCTCCTAGTTTCAAGCTTCCAATACTCGATTTGGAGCTTCCATGTTCAGAGAGATTGATACTATTTGTGGGGAAAACATGTGTTTTAATAAAGTGATTCCTTACTTTTATGGTTGAGTTTCCATCTGTCAGCTGTCTCCTCTTCCGGTAGATTGCCTCCTTTGATTGGGCTATTATACTACTCACAATGTCTTTCTTATGGGAAGAAGAGGCAGGTAAAGAGCTTGATATAGAGCGTGGCGTTCTATGTGGTACAAACGTGGACCCTCAGAAAGGAGGACGAGAATAGGATGCAGGCATTTGAGATGTTGGTGTGGAGGATGGAGAATTGGACGGAGAGGAAGGCTAACGAGGAAATGCTTGAGATGGTGGGTGAGGAAAGGAAACTTCTGAATGAAATCCTGAATTGGCAGGGTAGACGGCTGAAGGATGTAATAAAGGGTAATGGGTTACTCAAGAGTTTGATAGAGGGAAGGCTGTTGGGAAAGCGGGGAAGAGGAAGAAAGAGAATAAGTTTAATGGAACGGAGAAGGGTAGATCGCATGCTGAGGCGAAAAAGGACAACCTAGAGCAAGATAGGCCCCTGAATGGGAAAAAACCGGAAGGAGATTCTCCGACATTCAACATAACCTACCTTAACCGGTAAAATACTTAAAAAATATGTCTTTCTTATTTGTTCCATCGCAGGTAATCCTGCTTCCAAGAGAGTAAAATTCTTCCACTTGTGCGAGCATTTGCTATTCAAGTTTGACCATTGTTCTAGATTTCTGATTTCTCGGACAAAGCGTACCTGAACTAGTTTTTTAACACTAATTTATCAGTTCTTATACTTAGAGAACCTGACCTGGAGAAAAATCCATATATTCAACCGTGTTTCTACCTGCTAATATTGCCAATGACTTTTGCAGACTTAAAGAAATAAGAGGAAAAGAAATCACATTTGAAGTAAGTTTTCCTCTGTATTGCCGAAGGATTCGCCTTTCCTAACCCGTGGTCTTTTTACTCTATAATTACTAATTCCAAAACTTTTTTTCGCACAGTTCGCATCGCTGAATTTCTAGAACGCAGAATTTCCTTCGCAAGAGTTGAATTCGAACGAGGAAGATCCCAACAAAACATCTTCAAGAAGAGTTTGGACTCAAGGATATTATTTCTTTTAATGGCTCACTCTCCTGCTTGACAACGGTGCTTCGCATCTTCGTCCAAAACTCTCAGTCACCTCCCGCAGCCAATCAGAGCCTTCCTCTACGGCCATCTATTTCCGTCGTCGTTAAAAGTTTATCGATATGATTGCTGCAGTCTCCATTTTCGGGTCCATAGGTTGTTTACGCGCCAAGGGACACCGGAGACGAGCTCATTTGAGGAAAGTCGAGAGGAAGCAAGGGGTGCAAGATACGGAATAACGAGTCGGGGAGAACTTTTTGGAAGATAATTATTGACGTCACTCACGCGGAGAAAGAGCGGGACGATTCTTGTAGAATCTTAACTCGCAAGTTTCATCAAAAAGGGGAATACAAACGTAGGATTAACCTAAAAATGAGCTTTTCAAAACTAAACTTTTGAGTAGCAAACTGAAACAAGCTTTTATATCTTATTAATTAATGGACATTAAAATAAATCGTTATGGAAAATGGTCAGTGTGCCAAGAAACACTACTGTTGTTATCGAGCGGGCTAAAGAACAGGCACCAGATAATGAGTACAAGCAAATATAAAACCAGAATAATAAGAAGTTTGAGGCATTTTGGGTAAAGTAGTAGTAGTGGGGTTTATAGGGTGCGTCGACGGCATGGTCATTTAGCACCACTACGCGTCATAATTATAAAAAATAAATATACGCTGCATATTATATTATAATTAAGTACTTGAAATAAACGCTGAGTCAAAATTAAAAATAATGTTACATCCTTAAAATACTATTAAATAGGCCAGTTTCGTTAAAAAATTCCAAAGTGCGGTTGAGAACATCTGGGTCATCGCCTAGAATGTACCCCAGGTCTCCCACTAGCTGCAGCCTGTTGCGCACCGCCCAATATCTCTCACACTCCGTCAGGATATGTCGAATGCTAAGAGGACAGTCACAGTCATCACATCGCGGTGGAATTTTCTCTTCGGTGAAGAGGAAGGAGTGGGTCAGAGGGCTGTGCCCTATCCTTAGTCGTGTTATAACGACTTCCTCTCGGCGACTCTTCCTGACGGACGAAGGCCACGCTGTCACTACCGGTTTTAAACCGCGCACATTTTGGGTAAAGGCTATGTATAAAGTTTACAAAGCCGAATTAAGGATAAAAATATTCAACATGCACAATCTATTCTGGACCAAAATGACGGAAATAAGCAAAAAAAATGCGAGACAATTACCAAATACGTTCATCAACAGACAAAAACGTGACTGGAGTCCATTTTAAAGGTTTAAATCCACTAGGAGGGAAATTTTTTCTACTAAAATAAAAAAACAATGTATTCATAATGACAAAAATTAATACGTTTCTTAATCTATGTACGTAGAAATGCAGTATTTTTAGAAATAATGAGAACTTCCGACATGTAATGGCGTATTAAATCACAACCATAACCATAATTGAAGAATATGAATGAAGAATAATGAGCGTGGATGGGGAATGCATGGCCTGGGCAAGAAGGTGTGCACAAGAATCCACTTGCCCGCGAAAATTGTAGGATACGCCAAGACCAGAAGTCCAGCAAACATTAATCGCGTATTAAGAAGCAGGAAGGTTTAGAGACAATTTCTCCGGTGGGTGCTAGGTGAAACCTAGATAAAGTAATTACAGGTAATAAATATATTGCAGGCGCTTGACATATGGTTGAGAAGGATTTAAAAGACTCGATGAATGGAAAGAGAGGCAGCTGAAGACGAACTACTCATGACAGAGAAGGCAATAAGACAACCAGAAGAGTTTCGTGGTAGATAGGTAGATGGTACATGTAATAAAGGACAAGGGAAAGTTGAAGACAGATTCAGAAGGTAAATTATTTGAAAATCGAAGAAGCGGGAAAAAGTATTCATGTCAAAGAAGAAGAGAGGAGTAGGAGCGTCCATGTAATGCAGGAAATAAACTTCATGACCCTCTATATTGATTCATGTTATTCATTTCTTCACTCAAAAGAAAGCTCCATGAAAAGGTAGTATCTTGAAAACCTCTACCAAATAAACCATAACTGCGTCTTTTCCTTTCAATCGTGGGCTACAAAAATAGACAAAAAATAGGAATGACCCATATCAGTTTGAAAAACGAACAAGAATATCCGCGATCCCCTAGTTTAAATTATATTACTAAATATGGTCCGTGAAAAAAGCTAGATATACCAGATTTTCCACAAATAGACATCACTGATAGGCAGAATGCAAATTGAAGACGGAAATATTAAGAGGAAATAAATACTTTGGAATGGAAAAGAACTATTATATTAAAACTTATTGTAAACAGACACTGTACTGTTGATAATATACTTCTACGAAATTTACGCAAACCACCTCCAGAGTTTGTGGCGCAGGATGTTTCCATTATAATACAAATAATATAAATCAGAAAAACAAATGGAAGGAAGCTAAAATAGGGTCACTGAAGGTAATAACGCCATGACGGTAAAAACGCCACAGGTACTTTGGGGAGTGGTTAAGGATATGTATCGTTGATGGCAGAACCTGTAAAATGGCTAGTAACGGAGAAAGCAACTATGTCCACCCTTGCAAGCAATCTTGAAATGTTTTACTCATTCAGAGTGAGTTTAGCAGGCGTCAGAAAAAGGTGAGAGCTCGTCAGCCCACGCTTCGGACGGCTTGAATATTTATTTGAACATGACGTAAGTTCGAATAATACCGTAATGTGATATGTCATGAGGAATGTGATTTCCCTGCAGTTAAGAAACTTCATTAACATTGTTTTCATAGTAAGAACTGTTAAATTAAATCAGTGTTTAAAGAGGCATGTTATTTCTACTTAAACACCTATGGCGTCTGCATAAAATAACGCCACAGCAGCGGAGGCATCATCGAGAAGCTCCGTGATAACATTTTTCTGCCTCATTGCGGCTTATCGCTTTCGTTAGAGCCATATGTTGCATGCTCACGCTTTGGAAGGAATCCATGATACCATGAAAAGTTACACAGGGAGGATCCTTAAAACGGAACTTTGCTCTTTGCGCGTAGACGGTTGTGTGGAACTAAGTGAATGACCATGATTAATAAGTACTAGGTAGATACTAATTTGGTGTTTATACTTTGAGCTGGCTTATTAATTTCATTTTTAAAAGTTAAACTACTGTTTTATAATAACAATTTCTTTTTAATTGC
This sequence comes from Ceriagrion tenellum, assembly GCA_963169105.1. Lineage (NCBI taxonomy): Eukaryota > Metazoa > Arthropoda > Insecta > Odonata > Coenagrionidae > Ceriagrion > Ceriagrion tenellum. The sequence goes on from OY720635.1 coordinate 63,893,999, forward strand.
AATAAAAGCTAATGTTTTATGGAAATACTGTGAATGGCTTACCTTCACAGAAGGTAATAACGCCAGTTGGCACAATTCCAATTATTTTCCTTCTATTTCACCAAATACAAGTGATTTTGGTGTTATTGAAAAGGTATTGGATAAATAAAATTACAAGTTATTTGCAACAAAAATTTTGGAACTAACAAATGATTTCATAAAAATGTATAGCAAATTAACTGAATAGGTGGCGTTATTACCTTCATTTACCCTATATAACCGATCTGTAATCAATTTATTATGAATATAAATGTTGAATGCAGACTTAGAATATGAACCAGCTTCGTATTCTAATACTTCCGACAAGGTCTCTTTACTATCTGGCCAGTGATTAAAGATGTGACACATTAACACACAGTCGCTCCAGCAATTCACGGTTCAATGAAGGGCCCCATTAATCTTGATTACCCGCGAGGGTCCCACCCCAACAGCTTCCCACCGCTGAACTCAGTCAACTGCTACAGGCAACTGAGTTCTCAACGTTCTTACGTTTGTCTCTTCACGTTTCGTCGACGCTAAACGGTTTCAGCTCCTTTTCGCCTCCATTATTGAGCTTTCTCAAGGCTCCGCGAGAACGGTGTCTTCCCCCACGACATTGCTAGTCGTAGGCGTGCTTTAACAAGCCTGGAAACACGGTAGTCATCCGGCTAATCTCAGACTAGTTCAAAGCAGGAAAAGAGGGTGGGGTTGCCTTACCGTCGATTCCTTTCGACGAAATTGGTGCCCTAGTGTTATGGTAGTTTGACCATGACATCGTTTCACATAAGATTACTTAAATTTGCCCTCACTAATTGGAAAAAAAGATCTCATACTTCAAACGACAACAAAAAAATCAGCCAATTAACGCGCTACTTGTCGACGTATTTGCCAAAAAAAGACCACTCATTATCCATTCAAAATAGTACCATACTCTCCAGCAGAGATGCCGATCCCCCTCAAAAGCTATAGCGAAAACTACCCACCCCGAATTCTTATTCCTATCCCCAAAAAATGCCGTTATTTATTCCAGCTTCCTAGTTTTAAATTTGAATAATAAATAAATTAAAATAAGAATATAATTAAAAGGTAATATTTAAAAAAAGAAAAGGATTATAAGTTATTTATATAAGCTATTTGCTTGTATTTCTTAGTGGGAAGAAGCGTCAAGTCATCAGATATTATTATTATTTATGTAATCTACCGGTAAATGTAGGCTTTATTGAATGTCATGAATGAAACTCTTCCCGGTTTCTACTCATTCCTTGGACCTTTCTCCAATTAGTATATCTTTTTTCGCCTCAGCATATGATCTACCCTTCTTCATCCCGTCCATGAAACCTATTCACTTTCTTTCCCTTCCCCGCTTGCCCAACATCCTTCCCTCTATAACATTCTTGAGCAACCCGTCACCCCATATTACATCGTTCAACCCTGTCTATCCCGGATTTCATTCAGAAGCTGCCTTTCCTCGCCCACCATATCGAGCACTTCCTCACTAGTCTTCCTTTCCGTCTACCTCACCTCCATCCTTCTTCACACCCACATCTCAAATGCTCGCAGACTATTCTCGTTCTCCTTTCTCAGGGACCACGTTTCTGCACCATACAACGCCACGCTCCATATCAAGCTCTTCACCAACCTCATCTTCACATCCTTACCCAATGTCCCAATCATCAACTCCCTTCTATTACTAAACGCTCCTTAGCTAGCGCTTCTCTCTTCCGTATGTCTTTGCAACTATGCCCATTTTCCTATAGCGTGCTAATTAAGTAATTAAACTGTTCTACTTGATCTAGTTTGTGTCATCCAACTTTAATCACAAGCTTCACTTTCTTTGTCCTAGAGAGTCATTACTTTTGTTTTCTTATGGTTAATCTTAATTCTGAATATCCCGCACTGCCTTTTTAAAGCATCTGCCAAAGCTTGCAGTCCATTCGATGGTCCACTAACCAATGCCTGATCTTCCGCAAATCTAACCGACTACATCAGATGCCCTCCTATTTTGACTCCCACCTCAAGTTCTTCCTCTGCCTGTCATAGCATTTCCTCACCATTAATGTAAACGATGGAAATTTTAAAAGACGAACCCTCTCCTGATATTGGTTAAACATATTTCGCTTGCAAGCTTAAGGTCACCAAACATCCACGTATTTATCAAAAAACGCCGAAAGCGGGCCAGCACTACTTATGGCGTTTCTAGCTCCCTCACCATTCTCCTCACTCCCCCTCTAAATGAAATTATACAAGAATCCAGAATAAACCAGACGCCATTCGAAATCTGGCTTTGATGTCCCAACTGGTTGATTTTAAATGTAGAGTAAAGCAATCTGTGCAAAATGCTAACGTCAAGCTAACAGGGGTAACTTTTCCTCTGAGCAAAAACACAATATTTGGTTCCAAGCTCACATTTGGATGCCGATGAATAGCCAGGGCAGAGCGAACTTCGGTTGAAGAAAATATTTAACCAAAGAAATTGCTGAACCATTTCTCAGAAAAAAGAGAATACAGTGTTTAGCGCCATGTGTGATATAAATATCTTTTGATGTAACATGACATCATTCAAAAACTTGTTTGAACGCTAATTTTTCTACCATGTCCGTGATCCTTCCTTCTATCACGGTCGTGAGCAACTAATCGCCTCTCATCATCAATTTCCGCCACCTTCCCTTCCCTTCACCTGATTTCATCCAAAGCCTTTCTTTCCTCATCCATTACACCAAGCACTTCTTGTTTCTTCTCTATCTCCGTCCGCCGACCTTGTCCATTGTCCTCCACACTCACATCTCGAACACCTGCCGCCTATCCTCATCCTCCTTTCTCAGAGTCCTCGTCTCCGCCCCATGAAATGCCACACTATGTCCAAGTTCTTCACCAGCCTCTTCTTTACATCCTTACTCAAGGTGCTCTTCATCAGCTCCCATGCACTGCCGTACACTTCCTTCACTAACGCTCTTCTCCTCCCCATGTCTTTCCTGTCATGACAATTTTCTTCAATCGTACTTTCAAATGCAATTCAAATTCTGTACTCGCTCCAGTTTGTGCTCCCTTACTGCAATTCACCGGCGTATTGCATTCCCGGTATTTGCGATAGATTTTCGCCGAAACGAAGCGAGGAAAACTCAAAGATGAAGGGATGTCTTGCGCCTGGTAGGCCACGCCCACTCGGCACACAAAATACTTCCCGAGCACCTCCGTTCTCTCTCCGCCTTCACCCACGAGCGTTCATCGCCGCGTCTCTTCCATTTCATTTTCAACAATCTTGGCATAATTCTGAATGGGAACGCGGCCATGGTTACCCCGGCACGTGCGTTGAAAAGGGACACGCAACAAAGGGAGGAAGTGGTATACACCCATGTCAAGAGAAGCGAAGGTCGAGAGGCGTGAGGGCATGGAGCGGAAGGACAAGGGAGAGAAGACGGTTGGAGGAGGAGGAGGAAGAGGCGGAGGAGAAATGGGGTGGGCGAAGGATTGTGACGGAGGCCGTGGGGGTTCCTGAAAAGAGATCGCGCCAACGGGGCTAGGATGGACGGGGAGAGAGGAATATAGTCAAAAGCGGGGATAAGAGATTGGTTGAGAAGAGAGGAGAAGAAACGGTCCCGCATATGAAAGGTTTCCATGGGAACATGGAAGAAAAGGGGTCGAGGAAAATCAAGGGGGCGAAGCGGAACAGGTGCTGCTATGAAGGGGGTTGAGAGGGAGAAAGGGAGTGAGGGAGTGCAGAAGTTTCGCGTTCGGATTTTGACGTGGTTGGAGTTTTATGAGAGGATCAGAGTGGGAAGGTTAGAGGAGAACATTCTGGGCTCTGGGTAGATGGATGGGAAGGATCCAGCTCCAGGAAGGAGAGAGAGAATGAAACGTAGAAGGGTCAAGACTTGCGAGTTTGCAAGAGGAAGGGACGAGAGACTGTAGAGAGAAGAATGAAGGGTATATAAAAGGAGTAGTGGAGAACGGACTTGAGTGATCCAGGTAGAGAAATATATATTCGCGCGATGAAAAAGCTACGTCTGAGTGAGACAGATGTCGGAAAATCAAGATGTGACAAGTTCAAAGTGACTCCGGCTTATAGTCATTTCATCGGATGCGCTACGAACTTTAAATGAAGTAACTCTTTCCTAAAACTTTCATTGTGATTCTCTAGGAAACCTCGAATACTCCACGAGTATTTTGAACCATAGACAGAAAAAATTAACTAAAGGAAAAAATAAAATACAAAAAAGCTGCTTGTTTCGTCATAAACTGATACAAGAAAACATGAAGGGTTTCTAATAGGGATGGACCGATACCAGAAATTTCCGATACCGATACCGATTCCAATACCAGTTCTCCTCCCCCCGATACCATTACCGATACCGATACTACTCCATTCTAGGTATAATACAAACTCAGCATTTCACCACAAGCACTTTAAGCTGGCTCGGCCAACTAAGAAACCAGATTATGGAAACAACCATTATTACACATGCAAAACACTTAATTCACTGAAAAAGTTTTAATAATTTTTAGTTTTAAGTTTTTTACCGGACATGACTCTTTTTTTCCTTGACTGTTATTGCAAATAATCACATTTCATCAAATTATTCCCACGCTACCAAGAAGTCAGCATTGCGTAGCTTAAGTAAACGACATTACTTAGACACGTGATTCCATAAAAGGAAGAGAAAATTGCAAAAACTGCTTTATCGTAAAAATAAAAGCATGTAGTCATAAGTTAATTTGCCTACTTATTGATTTTTAATTATCTAATGTAATTTAAAAAAATGTATCTTTGGTGTCCGAAAGAAACGCACTCTGAAACTGTCTCTGTCTTACAATTAGATAACCTTACTGATGGCATTTGGTACCAGAGCACTCTAGCGGTAGAAGTCGACACCTTGTTTGATTGGCCATATTGGCGGTAAAAATCTGAAATTTGAAAATATCGGAATAGCACTAACTTCACTGCCGATACCGATGCTACCGATACCATAAATATCGTCCGATACTTTACATCGGTATTGGAATCGGTCCATCCCTAGTTTCTAAGTTAATAGAGAGGTAAAGTCGAAGTTGGGCGTCACTAGAGACTCAGAGAGATCGCTAGACAGTTTGCTTGAGAAATTCACTACAGGTGTGCTTCGGGGCAACACAAAGTGTATCATTTTGACGCTACACTGCAGCTCTAACTGCGACGGTTGCAATGAAATGAGAGAGATACATTGCCAAACAGATAGGCACAATAAGTCGTTCTTTCCACACACGATAAGTGACTACAATGAAACCAGAGCTCCACTTAAAACATTCCCAAAATTCATATCATCCCGGTAAACCTCTTTTTTTTTCGTTTTTTGGGGGATCGAGTTGGTGTGGTGACTATAGTACTCGCCTACCATACGGGTGGCCAGGGTTCAAATCCCTGCAGAGGAGGATGTTTTTCAGTCCCTACTTGAATGTCTTGTGGAGGGCACTTCGAGTACAGTACTCCGTCGATCGGCTGAGGCGTTAAACCGTGGTCCCCTTGGCGCCTTTCGGGTCAGGGAAATCGATGAGGGGAGCTAATTAAGAAGGAAGACTTGGAAGGGGCGGAAATATGGCAAGGAATAAGGGAAAGTTAATGATAAGGGAAAGTGGTAAGTCCTGGATGGAGAGTCACAAAATATTTTAAGAAAGCCGTGCGAAAGGAGAAGGGGATCGGGTTGGTGTGGTGGCTAGAGTACTGGCTAACCATACGGGCGGCCAGGGTTCAAAGCCCTGCAGAGGGGGATGTTGTTCAGAGGAAACCCGATCTCAAATTGAGTGTCTTATGGAGGGCACTTGAAGCACAGTACTCCGTCTGTCGGATGAGACGCTAAACTGTGGTCCCCTTGGCGCCTTTTGTTAAGAGCAGGCTTATGCTGACGCCGGGTTTCTATCCACCCTTCCTCCCTCACCAATCCCCTATGGCGCAAATGATCTTAGCCGTCGGTCGCCTCCCCAAATATCCAATCCAACCTCTTTTCTTACACTCTTTCATGGCTTGTACCTCAACAGACGACACAGAGAGTAATATCATTAACACCTCACTACATCACTAGATCTGGAAAAAGCGATACAATCTATAAAGATTTCGATAAAAAGTAGGATTTTAAGAATCATTATAAAAGCAGTTAGAATTTAGTATTTGTTTCGACTCACAAAGTTGAGGTGAAACAAACTTACTCCTGGTTTCTCAAACGAGTTTGTTTTAGCTCTGCGTTCGTCCTACCCCTCTCGAGTCCATATGTTGCGGAGTTATGCGTCTGATCTTATCTAATAATTATTTAAGTATTTTTTTGGATCACAAAGTTACGGCGAAACCTCCTTAAAATACTCCTGGCTTTTCAAGCGATTTTATTTTTCAGCTCGGTGAATGCCCTACCCTATCGTGTCCATACTTTACTGTTTGATTAATTTGAAATTTAAAAAAATTTTCAATTATTTTAAATTTACATAATAAATTTAATTAGAGAGGTCTTTTGTGTCCATACTCTGCTGAGTAATGCGTCTGATCCTACCCTATAATTAGTTAAGTATTTGTTTCGAGTCACACAGTCGTGGTGAAACCTACTTAAAATACTCCTGGTTTCTCATACGAATTTATCTCTTCTATTCCCTACCTCTCTCGGTCCCATCCATAAAGGCTGTTCCAACTTCTCCTTTCCCGCACTCTCAACTTTCTCCTCTCAACTACAAACTTAAGAATCTCTTTGCCCCTCTATTTCTGCTGTAACCAGCTGCCCTCGCCTCGTCTCCCGAAGTAGGTAATAACCTCTACTAACCCACCATGTCCAGCACTTCCTCCGCTCTTCTCCACTCACATATCTCCAATTTCGGCTACGTTTTTGGTCATCTTTCCTCAAGAGTCCACGTTTTTGTACCATACAACGCTACCCTCCAGATTAGACTCCGTGCCAATCTTTTGCTTCTATTATTTTTCAAGAACTAAATCATCAAATCTTTTGTCGCCTAAGCTAACATTCCTTCAACTTGGCACCGATTTAATTAAAATACCCATGTTCCTATCCTATGGTCTGCCCCATTGAGGTAGACGGAGAGGGCGCTTGCCATGTTGGCCAATGTTAGAAGCTGAAGCCAGCCTGCCATAATCATTAACCCTAATTTATAGAGCGCTTGCGAGCTAACGCACAAATTTTGCAATTCTACGATGTTTTCCATCGATAAATTACTAGAAATAAGGGTGTACTAACTTCTTTATTACCGATTCTCCGTAAATGTTTTGTTTATTTCTTTAAATTAATAACCATCCGCATTCCCGATGAAAACTATTGTAAAATTGAGTAGAATCCATAGCACTAAGCAGCATAGCACTTAAATTTCAAACAAATGGTTGACATTCATGCTTAACATTCGCTAATTCGTCCATTCCGTCGTGTTATCCATAGGAAATAAGGAAAAGAGCAGGGTTGTTATAAACAATATGATTGTTATTCCGGTTGTCAAGCTTGAGTTTGATGACATAGTGCCCTCTCCATATACTTCAATAGTCTGCCTTTTATCTTACATAATTAGCCTCGCTCATTTTTTCCGAGAAAAACTCGTTGCTAATTTCCGAACACACCTGACCGGCAATTGGGAGATCCGGGTTCGAATCCCGGTCAAGTCAAATGATTTTTTCATAGCGAATTTCACCCCTGGTGTCGTTGCTAATGTCTAATATGAATGATCTTCACATCACACACAAAGCGTAATATCTTAACACTTCAAATTCTATAATTTCACAAATTAAATTCATTTAGCCGAGCCCAGACGAACGAGATTTCCTGAATTAGCACCTATTGATGCATTGGCCTATTTAGTTGGGCAGCTATCAACTTCATTAAAGGTCGTTGGAGCACGAATCATGAGTCACTGAGCACACCTTCAACTTTCCAAGTACTTCGAAAAAATCTTGGACCACACTTTTCGTAAGTACATCTATTTATACTTTGGAAATAACCATGCATGTTGGAATATAAATGATGTAAAGATTAAATTTTGAAATTTTTGTCCAAAGTATAGCATTGTAATAACCTGGGTTCACGGTGCGGAATTCGAAGTCTAAGCCAAAGTCGTACACAAATACGTTGTCTTTATTCGACATCGTATCTTGATTTTTATCAGGAACCATTATGATAATATAAAATGTATGTTTTCGCGTTTAGAAGAAAACCTGTACATATGTCATCGTATTATTACGAAATTGATGTATATCTCCATCAGGCTAAGTGTTAAAATATCATTAAATGGCCAAGAATATGAACTGGTAACATACGTGTTTTCGCTTTTATCTATGCATACTGCATGCCAGTACAAGTATGCAAAGTTTCTGGAGATCTGGAAAATATAGATAGTAGAAGATATTAATCTGGAGAAACTAGGAAATCTCTAGAGACCTAGTGCACTTATTTCCACGCAGTTCTCACCATACAGCGTTTTCCACTCGGAAATCAGATTCAAATAACGTCTTAATTTTTCTTTGAAGGCGTCCGCGACTCATATACTTGTTAATATTGCTGTTTTCAGGTATTCTCGTCGCGTGTTAAGTTTTTCTGACAACAGTTTCTCCCCTCTTCCTGGGGGCGCCCTCAGGTCCGTTGGACATTTTGTCCAACGGAATGTCCAATGTCCAACGGAACTGAAGACGCCCCCAGGAAGAGGGGAGAAACTGTTGTCAGAAAAACCAAACACGCGACGAGAATACCTGGAAACAGCAATATTAACGCCTTAATTTCTTTACTCTGAAATTCCTACATAAATGACTTTCTCATGGAGAGACTCTTGTCCTTCTTGGTCTAAATATCTCAAGTTCCTTGTAGATGGGTAGAGTGTAGTAGTTTTTTGCTCAGTTTACACAGAGGATACACGTACGTTTGACCTTTATTTAGCTTTGAAGGAATACCAGTAGGGAGCTAACATCATGACATGAGTGCTAGAACACAAAAACGAAAAAACTAAATAATTTAATAAATAAAATTACATAAATTCATGAAAATTTGATACGTATATTTATATGCCAATTTCAACATTCTGACAGGAAAAAAATCAAAAATGACACAAATGAATAAAATAACGTTTCACTTTAAAAAACGCTCACACTTTCAAAATAAAACAATCAACCTTTTACTTTTTTTGAGAATGCAAACAAATCTTGATCAACACTCAGAGTGATCTGTGATTTGTTATACAGTTCAGGTCCAAGGCGTAAAAAACATATTTAAAATATTAGATATTCGAACCTTTTGCAGAGGATACAAGAATCTTCTAGGACCGTATCCAATTCGTAACTTGTTAAGCAAGGCAAATTTGTACAGTCAGCACATACCATTTTTACTGCAATTAATTAAAGGATAATTTCCGCCATAATTGCTTGGCTCTAGCCAAATATGTAGATCATCCGACAAAAATAAGATCAAATTTTTGTAAGAGATTTTATTCATATTTTTTCCTTTGATCAGATAGAGGTTCCAATCCTAATTACTTCAACAGTTCAGTAGCTCAGCTACGTTCATCGCAACAATTTTCAGCCAATCTAGCTGCTCTCCGCCGTATTCAATCTTTCCGGAACTAGTGCTACTTCTTGAGGGTCCCTGAAGCATCCCCGGCAGTACTTGTTTCACCCATTTCCGCCCACCGTAGCTACATGGCTACAACCTGACGCGCGTGTATGGCTCGGTAAAAACTCGGCGTGTATGACGCTTTGTAGATGGAACCGCGAACTTCATCGCAATCAATTTTTCAACACTGCGTCGTTCAAGGTCATGATCTCCAAATAACCTCCATGAGAAATTTAGATGGCCATTCAGTAAAATACCAAAAATTCATTAAAATCGCAAACAAAACTTGTTTTCTGGGCGGAAACGGGTTAAATCATTTATAGCACAATACTAATTTCTTTCGTAGAATAGAAAAGCTTTCTACCTTTGTGGACATATTCCGGTAATGGACATGAATATACATAGCATCCATCCACGTCTAGGCCACAGTGAGATAATGTAGTAGAGTTAAAATATTTCAACTCAAATAAAAAATCAAGCCGATTTAACAGAGGATAGATATACGTTACCCATTACTTGGCGCAGTATGGACACAACTGCCCAGGATAATTATGCTGTCATATTTTTTATTGCACATAATTCCAAAATTCCAAATCATGATGGGTTTTCCCGGACATTCCTCTCGTATTTATGTCTAATACTTTGTTGATTAATCAGAGTTTCGTTAGAATAATTTACGAAAAAATCCTGTTTATTTTTATGGCCAGCTATAAAAAGCAGGCGGAGCAATTTTTAGCGAATAGCCAGACCGGGTCGATGACGATACTACGATGAGGAGTTTTAGAAAATGAGTAAATTTTCGTCAGGTAATTTCACGATCCAAGTCTTGGCTAAAAACATTCTAATTATCCCAAAATGCAACACAAATAAGCTGGGGCCATTATAATAAAGCAGAGACCTGTCTCATTAAACATAATGGCACAGGACGCGGTAATTATTTACCTCTCGGAATTATTTTTTTAATGCGAGCTAGTAGCAATAAAGTATAGAGAGCTTATTTTTAAACCGAGATCCACCCCCTCATATATGAAACTAGAGCTCACAACTGTATTTAAAAAAAACTTTGATTTTCCCCTACCAGGCACGTGGGATATGCTTCTTCACCTTTTAATCACCTGGGCTCGAAAATATAAAAGCCACAAACGCACCATCGCGGCTAATCCGTTACTCCCGCTGTTTGCCACCAGGAGCTAAACACAAGGAAAGTCAAGGGAAGAGGGGAATAAATAAGAAACTAAAGAAATTCAATTTTTTTAAACAACGTTAAGGAGGCTTGCATGGCTTCCTATCTTTGTAGCATTAATTACAGTTTCCAAGTGGAGCAAGAAACTCCTCATTGTGGAGAAGCTTTAAGATCCCATTACACAACTAATCCCGGTCCCAGACGATCTTAATTGCTCTAGCAGACCCTTCTCCTCCCCCCAAAATCTTCATTTCCTTCCCTCTCTGCCCCCCTCCCCTTCCTCTTCATGCCCACTATTGCCTCGCCCACCACCCGCGCACTTTCTTCCTCTGGTGCCCTTACATCACACCCCCTCCCTCCCATTCTCCTCCCCCTTCTCATCTTTCGCTTTCTTCATTATCTCCAGAAACACGGGCGCTTTTCCCCTTCTTCCTTCCTCTCCCCCCCTCACTCACCATTTCGCCTCCCCTCACTCCACTGCCTCATCGCCGCCTCGGTAAGACGGCGGTTTCGGCCAACGCTCGCAAGTCGGATGAAGCTAAGGGATGGGCCAAATGCATTCATTCACAGGTAATCGAGTATCCGAATGAATAACTGGGTATCTGGACGAGTACGTGAGTACTCTGTTGAATGCTGGGTTACTCAAATGAATCATCGGATAACAGGAATTCATTCGACTACCCAAGTGCCGCGATGAAGACTCGAGTACCTGGGTGAATACCTCTGAATGCGAGGACTCATATGGAAAATGCAGGTGAGTACCATTTAGGAGGTAATTAAATAACTCACACCATATCAGGTCTAACATATTTTGGGTGATAGCGGTGGGCATTTGAAGTGGGTTGGGTTTTGTGATGCGAATTGCCAGATACTTGGATTACTAAGCGCTTGGTTTAAGAGAAATCGTGTATAAATTAACTGCACTCTTTCGATAGAAACTAATTTATTTTCTAATGCTCCATGCTTCCGATCCATAGAGTGCTACGCTACACATGAATGTTTTCACGTACTGTTTCCTAATTTGTGGTCCTATCCTCTTTGAACACGGCAGTTGTCTTTTTCCCATGAACGTCTTTATAGCTCGGGCTATTCTCCGTATGATATCCGTTGTACTTCTTCCGTCCCACGTGATGGTACCTCCGAGATAGGTGAAGGAAAAAGTTCATAAGAAGAAATAAGCTCTAATTTCTCTCCTCTCAGGAAAAATACTACATTCAGCTTCTCTCTTCCGAATACTAAACTTAAGGAATTATATGGAACTGCAATGTTACTTTATGGTATTCCCTAAAGGATTTTGAACGAGACCAGGGTAAGAAAGATAAAGACCGAGCTCAATAAGATGCTCGATTCAATGCAATGAGGGGAATGGAAAGAAACATATTTTGAGGTGGTCCCATGAAGGTGCGAATAAAAGACAGGGGTCGTGACTAAATCGATCACAAATGGATTCAGATTAGTGCTACTGTGACGATTTTATTTGTTCGTATTATCCCCTTGATGAAGATAAAATGGATGGACAAAATAAGAAATGATGGAGCGTACAGAAGAGTAGAAGAGAAAAGGAACATATGGAAGACATTGCAGAAAAGAAGAACCAGATGGATTAGACACACTCTGGGACACAATGGGTTAGTGAAGAACATATTTGAAGGCAAAATAGAGGGATAAGTCCCCAGATGAAGACCCAGGAATAAGTTCATGGACCAAATAAAGAGAAAAGTACATAGAAAGAGATACCAGGAGGTGAGGGAAGTAGCAGTAGATAGGAAAGAGTGGAGGGCTGCAGTCAACCAATCTTAATATTGCACAACCAATGAGATTATAATTGTTGAGGGTGTTGAATGCCATTTACTAGGGACATTATAAATGTGTTTATTTAAATCAGATATAGCGAATGATAGAGATAAGCCTAGACTATGCTCACACTAAAGCGGGTAAATTTAATCTCCGATGGTGCGCTGTCCATAATCTTATACTGCTTTTACCCTTTTGTAGGGGAGTTTCGCGTTATTGGGTAAAAAATGCTTTCAGGAACAATCGACGAAAATTCACATGTAAATCGCTGCATCCCATTAATGCGAATTGTAAATATTATAATGCGAATACAATCACGAATTTTCAGCAACTTTATCCGGTCACTAATCACCGCCCAATCTGAAGCCATCTGGGACCGACCAAGAAAGAGATTTCCCAATAGTTACGTGACGAAGACGTGCCCATGGCACTTCCAATCCTCCCCAACGCGTCAAACTCAGCCAACGGCAGCTAGCCGAACTCTTTCCCAAGTCACAGTAATTGCTTCGCCCACACAAATTTCTCAGAACACACCATCTTTTTTTATAAAATGGTGTTCCACCCATCTCTCTTAAACTTTCCTGCTAATCGCAAAATCCCTAACATCGACGCTGAAATTCTCTTATGAAGGCAGAATTCAAAAGGGGTTACCCTGTAGCCAAGATATTAAAAACGATTTCGCTGCCACGGTAGGAATGATTTTAAAGATCTTCTTGTTCGTCTATGTTTCACCTAGCCCCCGTTGAATTTTTCAGGACCTTCTTAATAAAATTCCTTTTTAACTAAATAAATATCACGAGATAAAGGAGTGTGCTGAGTGTTTGACAAAACGGAGTCTAAAAATACAACTTCTTTCTCATTTATTCATGCATTCTACTAGATGATTGGTCGGTTTTTGGACATAACTTACCCTAATCTCATGATTCCTGGCATTTCGTTCTGCTATCTTCTTATACGTGATCCGCCATTAGATCCCTCTTAAATTCCCAAAATTTTCTTCCTGCAGTGGGTGTTTTCATCAAGGATATCCCCTCTTATTTCCTTACGTTTTTCAAATAAATGTCTTTATCTTTCTTCACACTTATTTCATGTATGTTTCTGACAAGGGGTTAGATGGAAAAAGGGACTGCCTCAGCCTCAATCTTGTCCCAATAAAAACGTATTATTATCATTGTTTATATTAACAATGTCTTCCTCTTCTTATTCTGTCCAGAATCCCTATCTTCTTCCTTCCTTCCTTTCCCCATTGTTCTCCCCTCTATTATTATTTCCAACATTCCCTCTCCTTTCAATAGCCCTCCACCAATCTGCCTGCCAGTCCTTCAATAGTAGCTTCCTCTCCCCTCCAATCACGTCCAATTCCTCCTCATTTGTCTTCTCGCCACCCACCTCACCCTCTCCGTCCTTCTCTACAACAAAATCGTAAATGCTTCAAGTCTACGTACACCCTCACTTCGCAATGACCAAGTCTCTGAACAACATAATCCCATGCTTCTAATTAAAGTGTTCACCAGCCCTTTTTTTACGCTGTATTCAGACCCCCCTCATCTATTCCCTATTCTTTGAAAATGCTCCTTTGGTCGGGGCAACTCTACATCTTATGCTCCTACCATGAAACCCATTCTCCTCGAAAATACCTACTAATGAAATACGCAAACTGTTGCACATACTACATTTTGTGCCATGCTACCCTTATATTCAGCCCTGCCTTTTCCATTTTAGAGAATCTCATCACTGTCGCGTTTTTAAGGTTGATCTTCATCCCATACGTCTCAAATTACCCCCTATTGCATTCATTATTGACTCTAACCCTTTCGCTAACTGACAAACCAATGCGTCATCATCAACAAATCTCACAGACTTTATCAGATCTCCTCCTACCTCTATTCCTATCGCTCTCCATGTCTTCACTTCCATTTCTTTAGAATACTCGTTATAAAGCAACGAAAATAGTGGGCATCCCTTCGCACACCCCGACCTATTACGACCCACATCGGCTATCCTTAGCTACGCCCGCTGGCTTATATAAAAATTCCGGATGAGACGTCTGTCCAATAGACCCCTAATTTCTTCAGCACTTCCAGCAATTGCACTCAGTCCACCCTATTAAACGTCTTCTTGAGTTCCACGATGCAAGCAAAAACGTTCTGCCAAAATTCTAGGTTTCTGTCTGCTAGCGTCATCATCTGTATGCTATTACGTCCCACGTTCCCGTCCCTCTCCTAAATCCAAATCGGTCGTTACGTATTAGTTAGCCTTGCTCTCTAGACTTCTATTTATAAATCTATGAATTAATTTGGCCGCGTGGAATATTAAGCTTATTGTCTAGCATACCTCGGAAGCATTCTCCTTGCTCTTCTTTGGTATCGGATTTAATAGTGTCTTCGTAACGTCCTCCGGCCACACTCCATCCTTTCGCATCCCAACATCTTAGCGCAAATAGTTTTCCTCTCCCGTTCTTCTCCATACTCTTTAGAAACTCTACAGGTATGTTATACACTCCCCTCACCTTCATTTCATGTATCGTCATGCTCTTTCGATCTCACCATTCTTAAGGATACCTTGTCGTGTTCCATACTTGTTGTTGTCGTCTTTCCTTTTTATCTCCAACCTACAGGGCCTTATTTCCTTGCCATAGAGCTCTTCTACGTATTTCTTCTCTCTCTCCTCGATCTATTTTGGCTCCAAAAACAACTTTCCTGTATTATCTGTAATCACAGAAATTCCTCTTTCCCCCATCCTCCTCCTCTTCCACCCGTCAATTACTTAACTTTCCTATATAGAGCATAAAAAAGGAGAGAAATTGACGGGCGATTGTAAAGGTCCCTCTTTTACCTTCTTAGTTACTTCTAATACCATCCAATACATCGGCATATCCAGCGTCCAAGATTTGATATCATTCTAAGTTCTTGCATGAGTTTTATTCTATCCTATTTATAAGAATGGGACCCATTATTAGGGCTTATTAACTTCTATAATAATTCTTAGGAATGACCGTCCTGTACTTCACAGAACAGTCATTTCGCTCTCTAATACATAGAGCACATACCGCAAACTGGGGTGGAGTCGTTTAGAAGGATGAATATGGGACGGGCACGTAAATATCGTCTATGTCAGCAATTAACGTTAATCACCTCTGCAACGAATTCATTTTCCGTAATGACAATTCATTTTTCTCCATTTCGAATATAATCCCAAGTCGTTGTAAAACATCTCTCTATGAACCATCTCCAGTAATTTCCTCGGCGGACTAGCGGTATTTTCCTAAAATATATAAGATGTCCACTAGGGTGCCTCGTTTTTCCACTTTTTTCTAGAAGTGAATCGTAATACCCGGCAAAAGTGGCATATTAAAATGGATATGACAGATATGATTTTTTTCCAAATCGGATAATATCTTCTGTTAGCATTTTGGCCTTAAAATTTCGAAACTTTCGATGAAAAACGCTAAAATTGTTCATAATTTAAATTTGGTTCAAGCGAGCACACTTTTTTGTAATGAGATATAACTTGGGAGCGTAAATGACAATTTATCCTAAATACATCAGCTATATTACCCTTAATTATCGAGCAGATGACCTTTTATGGTTCCCCAGAAATCACGTTTATGTGGTGGGCAAACCGCAACGCACACCCGCATTTTACGCTATGCCTGCAATAAATGAAACTAAGAAGGCATTGTTTTCAAATTACGTCGTAGAAATCATGTCTGGCATTGTCAAGGGTAGTCACAAAGATGGGAAAGATGCTATTTTACGCCAATTCCGACTATTGTGAATTCATTTTCGGGTAAGAAGATGTCACTTACGATGGAAACTAACATTCGGGATTCAATATGCCGGTTATATGCCCCTCGCGGGTCAAAGATGCCTTCCCTGCGGCCGAAAAAGGGGTGAAGTCTAGTATGATCAAGCAAATGATCAGTTTCTCGCTCACCTGGCTAGCGACGCTGTCTAAGCGACCCAGAATCCACCACTTGGAGCCGCCTCCCCTACCCAACCAGCGTTATGTAGACCGGTTTATCTAATCTGAATCATCACTGCCCGGAAATATTTTCAAAAATTGAGATTTTTATTGAAATTTTGGCAGAACATGCCTTGAAACTAAAGTGGATCTGATGATGCCATCCCTGTCGTCACTTCCGCATACACGGGAGGCAGATTCGGTGACTAACTTCACTGTCCGTTCCACTACGACTGTGTGGCACGGGTGAATGACCATTCTGGCGATGTGTTTTCAGGAAGTGAAAGTTTTTAAACGAGTTATTGATTTGATACAGTCTTCATCACTGGTGACATGGTAACAGACACATCAGTGCTTTCCCAATGAATCATTTCTTCGTAATCCATGGCCTCAAAATTCAGCTGGGGAACAATGTAATAACTTTTTTGTTTATAAACCGATTTTAGTTTAACAAATCTAATTTTGTACATAATTTTGTTACCAAAAAAACTTGTTAAAATTATGATTAATTTAATTTTTTTAAATCGATATTTTTCTTGTTTTTGCAATAACTTTTTTGTTTACTTTTTTTACCGATTTTAAACCGATTTTAGTCTAACAAATCTCATTTTGTTGATCATTTTATTTCCTACTATTCCTGTGCATCACTTTTCTCTACAATTCATATTTTCCGAGTTCAATGGAAAAGCTGACTTTCCCCTCTAATTGTTTAAATAAAACGTGAATCAATATAATTTTTTTGAATAATGAGATGAGAGGACTCTTCAAATACGACCCCTTTGAGTTTTTCACGATGAAATATCGGGTAAGAATTTTTTTTTTTCCTGGCCTTCACCCGAGTGCATGGAAATCTTTTATTTGCATCACACTACCATAGTACAGAGGAAAACAAAAAGTTGAAAATATTTCTATTTTTGAGGCCAAAATGCAATGTCAGACAAACCGATTTAGGCTGACGCATATATTCCTCTACATCTCTAATCTCCACCATTCAATATCGAAAAATATTGGCTTTATTTGCCGAACACTCAAAAGAAAGGACAAACGTATTTGCCTCCAAGTCGCGCGTCAGCTAAGGCAGTGGCGCATAGGGTGCCTCTGAGGGCCGTTAGTGCATGCGCTGGGCGTCAATTAACTAAATGAAACGTAACGCGCCCCATAAAGTAAACAGCTTTGGAAAATACTGCGCGACAAAACAGGTGGATTGTAACTGAGTTAACTCAGACGACAAATGCAGGAAGTGGTCACAGAATGACTTATACCAAAACACCAGTTGCTTCCCACTCGATCCGCGGCAAATGCCTTGCTTTAGTTCAAGACGAATCCCATTGCAAATTCCTCCCTCGACAATAGTGATTTTCTAGAATTTTTCGGTGTCGGGATGAGTTAATGGGTTTTAAATGGTACGTCAAGTATAGCCCTCCAATTCCGAGGGGCTGATTTGGAACCTGATGAGGTATGGTGGCGGAGATTTGTCCGGAGAATCCAGGGTGCCATGTGATTAGCATTTCAAATGCGGAAGGAACGTAAAGGTAGTTGCAGTAAAATATCATTATGTACGAGGGTTGCTTCAAAAATAAGGTTCCCACGTTTTTTCCAGGCACAAGGATTTTTTTATTTGAAAAAACAAATACACTATTAAAAACGTTGATCTTTAAGCTATTTTTCTACATAGTTGCCATTTTTTTCTACGCATTTTTTCTGACGAGTAATCCACTTTTGCATTCCCGCCTCAAAGAAATCCGCCGCCAACCCGTTGAGAAACTTGGAAACTTCTTCTTGCAACTCCTCGACACCCTCGGCACCCAACGTGCACACACCTTGTGGTAGCCAAGTTTTTCATTCAAAATTCTGTCAATTGAAGCTTCAGAAGCCTCAGGAATTTCAGCAGCCAGTTGTCTTATCGTGATTTGCCAATCTTCGAGCAGGATTCGCTCAATCTTCGCCACAACTTCGTCGGAGATTGACGGCCTCCCGCTTCGTTGTTCATCGTGGATGTCCGTGCGGCCTCCCTACACCATTTACGGACATGTTGAATGCTTATACAAGTTTCCCCATACACTTCACTCAACTAGCGATGAATCTCTATGGGTGGTAACTTTTTTGCGTGTAAAAATCGGATGACCGCACGAATTTCACACCTGGCGGTGACGGCGATGACGGGCTCCATCGCGGATGGCTGTCAGGCCGGTACTGAGCGTTGCAGACAGGCGCTTGTTGGGATCGGAGGTGGGACAACCGGCGAACACGGCGGTGTTGCCAGATTTCGCCTAGCATCACGCGCGGCAATGTTGCAGCATTGGGAACCTTATTTTTGAAACGACCCTCGTATATTATTCCATGAATTAGGTTTCTATACAAATAAATGGGTAGATAACGATGAAATAAGAGAGATGCCCTGCCGAACAGATAGGCACAAAAATTCATTCTTTCCATGCACAATAAGTAACCATAATAAAACCGGAGCTCCACTTAAAACATTCCCATGATACATTTCACCAGTTCACTTTCCAAAACCTCCTCTTTTATACCATTGCACGGCTGATGTCCTAGCATCCTCTGCCTCACAACCATGCGGCGACGCGCAGGGTAGCATGCAGATGTAAATGTATAATTGGAAGACCTTTTATGGAGGAATCTAGTAAAAGATTCTTTTGTTTTTTTATTACGTACATTTCATAAGACTTTCGAACTTCCGGTCGAGCGTTCAATCACGTAATAGGTTAAACTTAATTTCAGTACATAGTGCCCGGCATTTTTCTCCCTGTCCGTTTCCCATGTAGCATAGATACTACAGTCATGTTGAATGTTCACTTGATGACACTCGCATTTGAAAAGTAGCAAATTTAAGAAAAATGTGGGCACAGTGATAAAAAATAAACAAGAATTGCAATATAACACCCATAATTCAGGCTTAGAACCCACATACCTGATGCATTCGATTACGGAGAAAAGATATTTTCCTAATTATATCGTGCCAAAGCGATTCCCTTTTATATCCCTCTGCACTTTTCTTTTCTTCTGCAATCAATTTTTTTTTTCACCAGTACTGATACAGTTTCAAATATAGTTTCACTTTAACTTCTCCATCTTCCTCTAAGATCTGGTCTGGTCTCCAGTCCAACAATCACTTATTTATTTCTTTCATCACTATGACAATAACTCAAAAAGAATGATTTAACATGCTAATAAACAAAAACAAAATAAAATTCAATATTATAAAAATGAATTAATAAATAAATACATAAAATTGATTCTGGTTATCAATTAATTAAACATTTCTACACTTGACATGCGTCAATTATTATTACTTCCCCTTATTACATTTATTTCGGAGATTTTTACCAAAAATGAAGACGTTTCTTTAGGGAAATGAGATGCACGCGCGCTACTGAGAGATACATATTGGGAGTAACATGAGGACTTCATGAATAGCATATCGCTTCATAAATGTAGCGCGGCATATGCTGTATGTTTCCTTAGGTATAAAAAAATAAATGTATTACTCCCTCGATATCTTTAAATGAAATAGAAAAAAATCTGTGGTGAATGCGTATTCATCGCATAATGAGTTCGAAGAAAAGTGAGTCAGGTAAAAATCATCAAACGTTTGTATGTACTTAAACAGAGAAGTAAAAATAAAGTTAGGCGTCATTTACAATATCATGTTTAATTTCCCATTACTATTACTTAACTTTCAAAATAAAAATCAGATACAAGTCATCGTCGAACGCTCTATTATGTGCAAATAATTCTCAATGAAAAAATTAAAAATACGTGGTCATTCAATGGTACCAAGAAAAACATGATGGAATCCCTTCATGATTGAAGGAGATGCACTAGCAGTGTTTCACAGAGAGTTATTTGGCGTGACCGATTTCGTTTCGAGGTATCATCATCAGGCGTAAAAATAATTGACCGAAATAAAGGTCAAAACATGCAGAAAATACAGCCTGATGACGACATCACGTATCGAAACCGGTCGCACCAAATAAATCTAAGTGGAATTTTGCAAGTTCATCTGCTAATTTGTCAATGCCTAGCAACCTCAGTTTACAAAAAAATACCGGTTTATTCGATAAAGTCACATCTTCAGATGTTACCTCCTCCAGAGGATGCTTCCTGCATCGAAATCAATCTTTTTTAGTAAAAAAACCGTGGAATTGCAAAATATTTTCCATTATCACATTGAAAGTCGAATTCACATTGCAGCATACGTGACTAGATTACTATCATCAAGGGACTATCCTAATGTGCAGACGCCCCTAGAGGCGCCATTTGCCACGAGTAGGGTCTTTTCTATGCCGGATATCTCTCCGCTTCTGCTATAAACCTTGAATAGTTCTAACCAGACCATTTAGTGGTAAAAAATGATCTCAGTTGCCAATCGCCTATCCATATTACAAATGAATGAAAAAAAATTCCAGCAGAAGAAAACTCCTGGAAAGATATGGCTGCGGGTTGTATTGAGCTCATACAACAGGATGGCTGGATGCAGACACTTCGTTATCTCGGGCTTAAAAATCCTTGAAAAATTCATCGTGTTCTAATATTCAGTTTATCCCACCGGAACCGCCGACGGGCAGAGAGGGATGCGAAGGTCCTAAGGGATCCTATATTTATCCCACGACATGATTTATCGATGCGCATCTCATGTATAAAATGTATTCGTTAAATGATTCAAATGAGCTCCCGGGATTTCACGATACGGCAGGAATTGCGCGAATAACACCGCGGCAAATTAAGACGGCTAAAGCGCGAATCGCGAGTCACTGAGTATCTATTTTGAAACATTTTCGCGTAAGTCGATAAAAATTCTTTAAGCACACTTCACTTAAGTACAGGTGTCTATACTGAGGAGAAAACCATACGTGTGGGGCATTCCACGCCACTTAGGACCAAATTTGACCCATGACCTCTCAGATTTTGACAAAAAGTTCAGGAAAAATTTGCCTAGTGGAATAATGAATACCATTTTTGAGCATTTTGCGAAAACTTAAAAAAAACAGCTACATATCGACTTTTTTCACTGCCGTTAGATTTTCGTGATCACATATCTCAGGGAAGAATCAACGTAGAAAGACGTTTAATAGCTCATTTCAAAACAAAAAAAATTCATAAAACTACATTTGATGAAATATTGCAATTGAATAATTATTTGTCTAAATATTTAAATTATAAACATTTTATTGTTAAAATTTTATTATTAAACCTATTTATTATTTAAATTGCGACATGTCGCAATTTAAGTAATGAAATATTTGTACTTGAAAAATTTCATCTCAGTTAAAGCATTGTTATAACTTGGGCTTACGGCGCGGAATCCGAAATGGAAGCAAAATTCGTACGTAAATACACGTGTTTTAATGCGGTAGGATGCCTTGAAATTCAGAAAAAGCCATTAAAATAATAAGAAACAACCTTTTACACATTTAGGAAAAGTTCCTCACACATATTTCATGAAATTATTTCGAAATATATGTGAAGTGCCTTAAGACTACATATTAATAAATCAATAACTTGCCAAGAAATAAAATCGGTATGATGGAAATTTTTCTGTACATATTTTAATACGTACACTTATGTTAGGTTTTTGCAAATCTTTACATAAACGAAAAGCACACTAGCCGCCTTGACCCTATGGTGCGGCACGACGTGAAATCACGTCACGGTTGTCTTCACGCTGGTGCGGATGACGTGAAAACACGTCATGGGCACCGTGACTGTTCCAGCTTTCACTAGGGGGCCTAGTAAAAGTTCCATAGTGAATGCTGGAACACTGACTGTACCCTTGACGTGATATCACGTCATCAGAACCAGCGTATAGACAACCATGACGTGATATCACGTCATGCCGCGCTCAAAGGGTTAAAAGCTTCGTTTTCATTCCCTGGCAGGGATGCATTCGTCCAGAGGTTACGATATGCAGTCCTCCAAATGGAAACACACTCACACTCGTCAAATTCATTTAAATAGAAAAAAAACATTAGCATAGAAACAATGGAGACATTTTAAACATAACGTATTTCTTCATGAAATAACAAGAAATTCTGATTTAAAAAATTCCAAACACCTCCACACATTTGTAAGTTTTAGTTGCGGGAATTTCGTACGGATAAAAAGGAGGCCAAAAAAAATGATCGCATTAAACCAACTGGGAACTTGAAAGAACTGGAGAGAATCTCCCCTTCCTATAAAATACTGATTTTTTTAAGCTCTTCAATGTATCTATGATTTTATGAGTCGATTTTATATTCCGACTACCCTCATTTTCACAGCCAATTTAACATTGGAACACAAATAGCCATTAACCATGATGACTTCCGCGTTCATATTTCGAGCAAAGTAAAAAAGTCAGTAATATAATTCGTAATATTTACATATACCTATTTTTTATACCTATATTTTAAACCTATGATTCGATACATTTGTTGGCTCGATTCATTTTTTGGACCCCCCTGTGACCTTTGACCCCGGAGTTACCCTTTAAGGTCAAGGAATGACAAGAGTGACCTGAAGACCTTCTTACCATCGACCTTGGCACCTTTTTAAACCTATGATTCGAATCGTTTTTGCCCTCGATTCATTTTTGTCACCTCTGTGACCTTTGACCCCTGAGTAGCCCTTGAAGGTCAAGAGATGACAAGAGGGATCTGAAAACCTTACCGTTGACCATGGCACATTTTCAAACCTTTGATTTGACTGGTTTGTAGGGGCGATTCACTTTTTGTCACTCCTGTGACCTTGACTACGCCATTTCAGGGGTCACGGTTGCATTTTCGAACTCGAAAGCTCTTTTAAAGTGTTTTTCGTGCCCAAAAACCTAATAATTGAAAGTTTCGAAAAATAATTCTGTCTTTTTTGTATTTCGAATAATTTAACATTGAAAGCCCATGAGGCAAAATTTGGATTTTGGTTGGACCTTATTTCTGGGGTCAAATGGTCAAATTTATAAAATTTTGCTTATACCCAACAAAACTTACAACCTTTTTCTACCCACGTACCAAATTTCATCCATATGGCATGAAATATAGTGTCTAAAATTACAGGTCAAATATGACACACGATCAATGGGACACTGTATACCAATCACGCCATTTCCTTTTGTGATAGGCAAAGTCAAAAAATTAGTTATTGCCAATAGCTCTATCAAACTTATTTCTTTACATAATTTACTCCATGATTCCTTATATTTACCAAATACTTTCACCTCTCATTCACCCATACATTGCCTCATACACGTTCTCCCATTCTTGAGACTCCTAATATTCCTCATTTTTCTAATATCTTCTAATACATTCGAGAATCTTTCGATTACCTTCCTCTACATTACACTTTTAGGAGGCTATACGCTAAGCCTAGTTTGCATAAATTTATATTTATGCAAACTAGGCTTATATATTTTAATATAGATTTGCATTTGATAAATTCATTTAAGGTGGGTTTCAAAGCGACACAGATAGTATCATTTTGACGCCACGCTACATTTCTAGGTCCGCTAGAAGCGATAAAATAAGATCGATACTTTTCCGTACAGAGATATGCAAACAATTGTTCTTTCCGAGCGCAATAAGTGACCACAATAATAACTGAGCTCTGCTTAAAAAAATTCCCCTTAGTGTATTTCACCATCTCACCTTCTAAAACCTTGTACTTGACTCGACTGGTGTCCTGACACCCCCTGCTACACGCCCAAACAGCATGCCGCAGGGTAGTATGTAGACGTAGAGTCACCCATAGCTTTTGCACTCGACCTTTTCCTCTTACACCACTCCACTCATTCAAATTTATACCTACTTCTATGTTCGACTCATTCCCACTGTCTACACGTAACCAAACAAAGCATATAGCAGAAGTATAGAATATAAATACTGTCAATCAATAACATGGTACAAGAATATTAATGTAATTTTCAACCTCAATATTTTATGATATTTTTATAAGTAACAGCTTATGCCACTACCTATGTACATAGAAGACCGTACACAAACATGCTCTGGTAGGTAAATATCCCACCCAAGTAGGATGAAAACTTAAGACCTTAGTATTGACGAGCAAGACCTTTAACCCGCCGCGACCCGGGACAGAAAAATTTAATTATGAACATATTGTACTCACCATCGGCAAGAGTACATATCGCATGCTTTTTGTACACCAAAATTGTTTTTCATCTTTAAACAAGCATTTATATACTTAGCATAGAGTCGTTTCTTTACACACACATAAATGTGTAGTTCCATTAATCTCAGCGGCTTATAGAAAATATTGTAAGCGATATAACATGGTAGAAGTCAGTCATAATGAGGATCAAAAGGAGTGATTGATAGTTTTCCACATAATTCTATTGCTGTTAACCTGACCAGTCGACAGGCCCAGGATTTCATGACCGTATGGGTATTACTCGTGTAGCGGAACACGGGTGAATAAATGATACTAAAAAAATGAGGCAGGTTAGCATCCCTTTTAAAGAGTTCAATGAAATCCCCACGCCTTCAATACGCCGGGAGCATTTGGGATCCTGGTCATGAAGATTTAACCAAAAAAATTAATAAAATACAAAGAAAAGCAGCACGTTTTGTTAAAAACTGCTACAAGCGAGCACATAGTGTCTCACAACTGTTAGAGGGATTAAGATGGGAGCCCCTAGAACCTCGGAGGCTAAACGCTATGCTCAGATTGCTTGAGAAATTTAGAACTGGTATGTTTCAGAGCGACATAGAGAATATTATGGTGACTCCTCACTACATCCCTAGGTTTGACAGATGCGACAAAATAGAGAGATACACTGCCGAACAGATAGGTACAAAAACTCGTTCTTTCCGCGCACAATAAGCGACGACGGTAAAAACGGAGCTCCTTTAAATACACTCCCATAATACATGTCACCATAACACCTCCCACAAACTTACATATTTACACGGCTGGTGGCCTACCACCCCCTGCCACACGCCCATGCGGCGGCTCGCAGGGTAGTATGTAGATGTAAAAATGTAGATAATAACTCCATCCTCGGTTTCCATTACCGCAGCCAATCAAGCACATGGCCGACGCGGGGAACATCTGACACGGCGTCAGAAGCGCGGAACTAAATCATGCGCCACAAGACGAGGCAGGATACCGACCACACACGCAAATCAAGAGGCGTCACGCAAATCAAGAGGCGTCACGCCAATCATCCCCTCCTTATTGCAGAGAGGACTGGGGAGACAAATGACCCGCAGTTAGAGTTATACTTCGACAGTAATTATCCGGTTAAGGTAATTTGAGCGAAATATCATTTAACCTAGAAATCAATGAATCTGTTCTCATTTGAAAGAAAAATATCTCACCCTTCCAAAAACACAAAAAATTCAACCCCTTACCACATTACTTTTGGAGATATTTGCCAAAAAATACCAGCCCTTTTATATGGGAAATGGTACGTGTATGCACTCCAGAGAGACCTCATATTAAAAATGAGGCATTTCCTACACTTATATCTCCACAAAAAATCAACAGTGTGTAGTTTGTGTGTTTACTCTACTATTTTTGAAAATTAATCACATGCTCACCGTAGTAAATTCTTTGGGATCACAATAAACCTTCCGTTTTGATGGAGTTTCCAACGTACTGCGCGAAAAAAATAAGTCAAGTGTAATATTTATTAATTACTTTCATTTAATTACTTACAATTTCTGTCATATATAACTATATTATTGCACCATTAATAATGAAATATTAAATCAATGAGTCCTACAGTTGGTGAAATTAAAACGTATAATTCTAATATGGTCTCTGTTATGACTAGGGAACTATCTCGCTCGGACTATCTTACTAGGAGGTTTGGCCGCCAGACGATCAACTATTAGATTTTATTCTGGAAAACGACACTGAGGTGTTAAAAGTATAATTGGTAGTATGGTCTGAGCGATAGAGATGGGATAACCCGTTCATTTTTGGGAACTCGTTCACACTGGACTGGTCCTTTTTGGGATCCTATCCATTTAACTCGTTCATTGTTTCTTTTTTATTGGTCGTAATATGTTTATATTTTCAGCACATTCTTGACGTTTAAAGAATATAAAAAACCTGTATATAATCAGTGTATCGGAATGGAGACTTTTAAGATCGTTAGATGAAATAAAGTCGGGAGGTAATATCACCAACTTTTTACATGGTTGCGTGAATAGGTTTAATTTATATAAAGAAAAAATTACTGCTAATTACACCGCTAACATCAGCTGATGCATTTTTGGGGTATAGCAAAGAAGATCCAATCTCTTAACTTTAGGAGCAAGGACCAAAAGTAATGACGCACCGAAAGGAACGACAGACCGAAAGGAACGATCGTTCCATAGAAGTCGATCCTCGGTCCGTCCGTTCAATCCATGGACCCGTTACTTCAGACAAGTTCATTTGCGAACGACCCACTCCCACTGAGAGCAAGCTGGGAACCCAATGGTGAGCGGTAACGTGGCTTGACTCCGCTATGACGTTGGTAGGACGTCAGAAATCCACAGCCACTCTCTCTCTCACGTGGAGCCGATAAGAAAACGTAGCAGCCTATTTATCGATTGAAGACAGCAGTGCAATGCAATGTGAATACATGTTGATCAGATTTCCTCAAGTTTTTTTTCAGCCAACGTCTTCAATAAATCACTTCCCCAAATACATCCTTGGACTCCCCAAATCTTCCCCCTTTTACACTTCTCAATACAATTGTTTCTTACCCGTGTATTTTTAAAGCTAATTTCTGGAGACAAACTTTGAAGAATCAACAAGAAAGGGGGTTGAGGTCTCTCTCCAAAAATGCCCTTGAAACAAACTCTCTACAAAAATTCGAGTGAAAAACAGGAGGTACTCGGGAAACAAACAAGTATATTGAATAAACCACAAGTGAAATAAATATGTTTCACCAGCTTAAGAATTACAACCATAATATTGCAAGGGTCAGCCAACCTGTGTTTTGACGTTTAAAACTCAACAATTAATCAGTTATTTTAACAAAGTGCCGTACAAGCAGCTGGGAACCACGGCAATCACCAGCCGAAGAGAGCGAGGAGTCAGATTCGCCGTAGGAGGGGAGGT
This sequence comes from Ceriagrion tenellum, assembly GCA_963169105.1. Lineage (NCBI taxonomy): Eukaryota > Metazoa > Arthropoda > Insecta > Odonata > Coenagrionidae > Ceriagrion > Ceriagrion tenellum. The sequence continues at coordinate 63,921,572 of OY720635.1, forward strand.
TTTTCGACAGATTGGAAAGTGGAATGGGTGAGGTAGGGAGTAGAGGCAATTGGTAGCCTCGGAGGGGAGGTTTTGGCAAGGTCAAAGAGGGGAATTTTGCGAGAAGGTGAATGGAATACAGGCAATTGGTAGCCTTGAAGGGGAGGAACGTAGTGGAATGAGTACACACATGCTGTGTAGGATTTCAATTGGAGCTTAGGGAACTGTTTTCCGTCTCCAATCACGAAATGGAGGATTTTGCCTTTTTGCCATTATATTCTGTCTTAGCACGCCCTCGTAGTCTTCCGGCGCCAACTACTATTTAAATGATAGAGGATCTGGTGAGGTGAAGGTTACGCCACGAAGGCTTGCAGCAGAAGTTGCTGGCATAAAAGGTTAGTCAGGATATCTAGTCTCGATATCGTTGGCTCACAGATCCTTCCGTGATCACAGATCCTTCAAGTCCTTTAGTTAATCCGGAGGGTAAACAGTCCGCAGAGGGTAAACAGTCCAAAGAGGGGAAACAAAACAAAAGTGGGTGGGCTATGCTCAAAAAATGCCACAACTTCGAGAGGGTTTTTAATAACATTTCGGCCTAATCACTACCAAATAATGCCAAAAAGAAATGTCATTCATGAGATTATCAATGTTTTGTTTCTCTAGTCATACTGAAGAGTGCGCCTCAATTTCCGCAGACAAACTAAATGACGATCATGAGTCCCATTCTGGAAGGTAAGATATTGTTATGAAGGACCGCGGTGATACCTTAACCTTAGGAGACATTTCTAGCAAGAATTAATTCTTGGCCTGTTTTGTCTACTTTCAGCCTGTTGCTTCTACAATCGGTGTCGTAGCCTTAAATATCAATCAATATATGGAATAATATTTTTTCTAATAAATGTGAAGAGGTTTATTTGCCTCGGCTTGAAAATGAGACGGTATTCATACGATTCAACAATTATTTATTCCTGTCTATAATACAAATTCAATACTCAAATTGAATAACAAAATATCCTGACTTCATCAGACGTACTTCCAAGAATTTATACGTATTTTCAAAGTTGAGAAATGGGCAAATAGAATCATGTGTAATGAAAGACATCAAGACAGTTGCCGAAATCTTCTTGAACAATTACCAATTCTTCCTCCGCCACGTGTATATAGGTATGTATTAAGCCATTGTATTCCTTAAAACATTTAAATACCAATAATATTTAAGCACCAGCCAAGATACTCATAAGTATATCACAAGAAATAGACTTCATTTAGTAATATTTTGTCACATCACCTAAATATGTATAGTAAAGGGCCAATCTATGTGAACTGTTAACTATTTATTCATTTACCTTCAGTAATTAAAAATGACACAAGACTTGCCAATTTTAAAATGGAATTAAAGATATATTTCCTTGACTATTGGTATTACAGTGTCACTGAATATTTGAATCAGGGCAAATGATGCACTTTCACCCGGTATGTATTTAACATTGTATAAATTTGTGATTTTATTATTGTATTTAAACTGTCACGATGGGTCACATATATGTATTAACATATCCCCTGCACTAATAAAATTATTATTATTATGTAACTATTTTGTCTTTACGATTTAATAAAACGAAGAAACGCGTAGTCCAAATTGTGTGGAAATGTGAATAACAATTGTGTGGAAAAGTACGAAGTATTTCTCTTCACTTTGAATACAAAAAATATGCTGTAAGAAAGCAAAACAGTCGATAGCTCAACAAAGCCGCAACTACAAAAGAGCGATGCATGCAAGACAAAAGAATAAAATTCCAAAACCCACAAAGCAATTTTAACATTCATGCAGTCAAATCATTCACCTCATAAGAACATTTCATCGTTAACAGCTCTAGCAGACAAATCATCCAGAAACCACTCGTATGAGATGCAGGGAAAACAAATTAAATGGTAGCGCAGTGAATAATTCCAGTAAAGACAGCAAAATAAAAGAAAAATACAGTTCGAATGAAAGACAACGAAGGAGTGCGACAGAAGCACAAATAAATGGCTTTATTACATTAGGCCATATTGAGATTTTGTAAGCGCCCTCTACTATGTAACCTCAAGTCACGCGATAGAAAAAGATATAAAGATTCAACTAAACCCTAAAATTCGGGTTGCTGAGGCAAAAAGTATTATCCAGTTTATAGAAAAAATCTCAGCAGTTTAAACTTGGTCAGTATAAAGACTCAAAAATAAGGGAGACGAGAGTTGGCAGTACCACTGTTTCTATACGTCATAAAGTTGACCCACTATAAATAAAAAGTCAGGTTATGAGATAATAACCAAAATAGATATGATAAAGACCTCCATGGGTCCAAGCATGGTGAAGGAAATTCTTGGTTCTATTCCACAATTTTAATTCATAGAACCTGATTTCGGTGTAAAAGTGCCAATTTCAAGTAACTTATACGTCATATTGTCGCATCTATAAATCATGATGTTTAGGAAGACTTGTTTCAATTTGAATTTCCGCCTAAAAAGAGTACTTCGTGATTCTTGAGACTAAGAAAGTCATTTTTTTCTGTTTAAACAGCCAAATGTTCCAGTACCTTGTCTCCTAGTCAGCCAACAGTGATACGTCGCCCTGAACAGTTGTGTATCATTGGAGTAATTCTGCTATATAAATCATACACTGAGAATTTGAGTTATCATTATCGGAATCCACCTGGTCCATCGGAGTCAGAATCGCAAACACATTACCATGGCAATCAAATTGGTACGTGCTTAAACCATGATCGGTTTGCGGTAATTAAACTAACGGAATAGAAACAAGACATTTAAAATGCTTGAAGGGAAGTGCTCCAAGAAATGACGACTATATATTTTCTGAACTTTGTGTGAACAAAAACGCTTGGTCGTTATGATGCTGGGGTTGCGGATCTCTCAACCCTCGTTCTCACCGCGACTGCAGCAAGCTCCCAGTGGGGTCTCCTCATCGACCGAGCCAGCCCCTGTAGCACTTGCTACCAGGATGAGGAGGAGGAGGAAACGAGGGCGGGGGGGGGGATGCTGGAGTGCTGCTCTTATAATGGACCAGGGGTGGTAAGGGGGGATAGCTAAGGGTTTAGTTCCGTGCAGACATGAGGAAGGGGGGGGGGTAGAAGAGGCAAGAGAAGGCGGGTGAGAGAAGTGAAACGGCAGCCCTGGATGAGAGGAAAGAGCCGAGAATTCCACTCTGCGTCGGCGTTCTCTCGGAGACCATCCCCGCTGCTCTAAATGCACAAAGATTGCCCTGGATGCGAATGACGGTCTCGGAAAAGGCAGTCGGCCGCGACGGGTAGACATTAACCCATGACCATGGACACCATTTACTTCCACCACTGACGGAGACATTCGGCCTCATAGGACAACTTTTCTTAAACCGTAAATATTTCACTGGATGAGCGCACATTTTCAGTTTTTACATTGATTGCACTTACAACAGTCCTTAACCATTGCGAATACAAACATACAATTTTTCTTTGCAGATCGTGGCATTTGAGAATTTCTTTAGAAAAAGTACGGCAGGTTAGTTGAATTCGACGCACCTTAGTATGATATTTTCATACTTTTAAACATTGTTAATTGAGAAATTTTGTTCTACAGAGAAAAGAGGCCTCAAGAACCGCTTTTTTTAAATCGTAAATATTTTTCTGGATGAGCAAACATCTTGTTTTTGCATTAATTGCACCTAAAAATAGTCGCTTAATATTCCGAATTCAAACATAAAAAGGTAATATATTTCTTTATAAATCGTGGCATTGGACAGTTTCTTTAAAAAAGAAAGGCAGGTTGTTGGATTGGACGTGCTTAGGTATGATTTTTGCATATTTGTAACCATTGTTAATTGAGAAATTTCTCTTTACAGAGAGAAGAGGCTTCACAGACCTCTTTTCTCAAATTGTAAATATTTCGCTGGATGAGCACACATTTTCCGTCATTGCATCGATTGCACTTAGAACAGTAGCTTACTATTCAGAATAAAAATAAATGAATATCAAAATTTCACTAAATATAGTGACATTTGACAGTTTCCTTAAAAAATCAGGCAGATTTGTTGAATTGGAAGTATCTGAGTATGATCTTTCAAAATTTCAAGCATCGTTAACTGAGAAATTTCGTTTTTGTTTTTAATTAATGAGCAACCATTGGTTTCAGCACTTGGCACCGTTATCAAGATGCATTTTATTTTGGAGAAGGCCTAAATATACCGAATTGGAAGAAGCGGGGAAGAGGGGGATGATATTTTCGAAGGTCGGGGAATTAGGAAGGGTTAAACAAAAAAATTTCAATGTTTGGATACGTTAAATGGAACTGCGGGATGGGAATAATTTTTAATCGTTAAATAGAGAAAATAAAAAAAGAGTTATACGGGTTTCGCAATGATCGAGACTCATTTAAAAGTATAACGAAAACGGAAAATTAATAAATACAACTTGAAGGGCAAAAACACCCGTTGTAGATATGATATTATAAAAAAAAACTTTCTTCGATATAAACATGTGGTCTGGCAAACTGTAGAAAAATGTTTCACTGATCAGTCACAGAAAAAATGCAACGCTGATAGTGAATTTGTTACAAAAAATACAATTAAAAGGGTACTTCATTACGGAAGATTAAATAGATGAACCATGTTCTTAAACTTAAAGCGGCCTTAGAGACAGTATGCCCTGTTACAAGTTAGGGGCTGTCCATAATATACGTAGACCAAAATAGGCCACTTTTTGACCCCTCCTCCCCCATCCCTCAGTGTTGACACTCTTAGCCGGAGCCCCGTCCGCACCTGTTGTCCACGCAAACTTTTCTTTTTTTTTGCGGAAAAAGCTGTGAAACGGGCTATTAACTGCTTGTCATGGACCATCTGTAATTTAATGCTGATTTTAAGGAAAGGAAAGTAAAAGAAAAACTAACTTGTAGCTACGCTAATCTGCCATTTACTACGACCATTGTCTATGTAGACATCCCTCCAAACCCCCACCCACACCCAAACGTGGACCTTAGGGTGTTGCTTATTTTTTATTTTTTCTCGGATTTTTGATTTCTACCTCTTAAAATATGCTATGGGGTGTAGAATGGATATCCTAAAAATTTCAGCCCGATTGCTTAACATTTAGAGGTCGCTCAAAGAGCATAAATGCAATAACATTCAATTGTCTCGATTTGAGGAAGTAACATCAAATTAAGGGGTAACGCACAATTTTACAGCCCTTTCGGGTCGAAATTCGCTCCATTTTTACGACCGCTCAACAGTTTTCCAGGAATAAAATACTTTTCTACGATCTACAGCCGCGCGTCACACCCCTAACGGCGAGCTGGTTGCTCGCAGGCCGCATTCGCGGTCAGCTGATAGGTCCTACGCCCCTCATTGCCTTACGCCCCCCTACGCCTCCCCTTACGAGAGCCGGCGGAAGGAGTCGAATACCTTGGTGAAATTTTCACTCCGCTAATGAGTCACACGAAGTTACAATCATTACAAGACTGACGTAAAGCTCTAATCTATACATGGGTTTACGCTTTTGTCGTAAAGAGGAGGAAAAATTACATCTTTTGCTGTTAAGTTAGTGAAATAGACAACATCGATTCACAGAAAAACTTCCTTACTTTAATGCTGTCACAAAGTCGTAAATAAAGCAGCACAATATATTAAGAACACTTATTTATTATCACAAATCCAAACGACATTGCTCTTTAACGATGGACTTCCGCGAGTCTTTTATAGCCCTTTGGAAGTGAGCAGCACCAAGGAGTAAATGCTGGAAACTATCTTCTTTGTATGTAATAGTCTTGTTGAAATTCTCCATCAACTTGATAGCTCGTTCAGCATGATCATTGGTCACACGCAAAGTCTTCACTTTGTCTTGACTAATTCTGTAGTCGCTGTTGTTGTGCCATGTCACAGGATCCTCTTCCAAAAAATCTACTGGAATACTAAGTATTTGAAAGAATGAAAAACTATTCGTTGTGACAAAATCTGCCAGCGCTAACCTGTTGGTAAATTCCAAATTCATGGGCAGTCGTTTAGAAAGATTTGGTACACCTTCTTCGTTTTTTAGGTTGTACACCATTTTCTTTTTCTCATATGGGCTGACACTATCGTCGAAAAAAGAGGGTGCCGACAACTGTTCACTCAGATACCACAAGTGCCTGCTGAATTTCTTTAGGGCAATAGATGCTGTTGCACTGTCAAAGTTTCTATACTCTATCAACCTGGTTATTAGTTTCAAATCATTTTTTGGTGCCCCTGGAGCATCTGTGGCTGTGTACCATGAAAATATATATACTTTTAAAATGAAAACAGTCACAGCTAGTAGTCCGTTTCTTTCACTTTCTGATAAAATAAACTGATTTCTAAAAATCCATATTTTTAATGAATATATTGCCTTAGCCATCCATCTAGCCCTATGGAATGCTCCGGGTGCTCTAAACTCCATGCCTTTGGGGGGACGTCTTCTAAGTACGACAAGAGAAAGGTTTAAAAGTTCCAAATAGTCATCTCTAGGTTGACCAACCTGTGAATGCATTTGAAAAAAGGAATTAAGTATATCTTACGCATGTATTAAAATGATAATGCAAGTGAATGTAAGTAGGTATAAGTATATATAGTCAGAGCTCATTATTACCTCTATTTTGTTGAGAGCAAAATCAACTATCTTGTTTGATGCATCCCCGCTAAAATACTTAGCAATATGCTCTTCTGAAAGAGCTTGAACATTATGTTTGTCTATAACTGGCCACTCTTGTTGGAATCTTTTAAAGAGCGATATATCAGGCCCACCCACAGGTTTAAGGTTATGCTTAAACACTGCTTCCAGGATTATTTCTAAGACATGGTGGCGACAAGCAAGATACAAAACATCTTGCTGTAGTTTATCTTTTAAAAGAACTGCAGCACCATTCTTTGAACCTAATATATGATAAAAAAAGAAATTTTTAGGTTGAAAATTCCATAAAATATGATAAACTGAAAACCTAAGATATGAAAACATCTCGTTACCTGTATTTACGCTAGTAGTATCAAATGAAAATGCTTTAATTTTGTCCTCTAATCTCCACTCCACGACACAGTCGTAAACAATCTCAGCAGTTGCCCGCCCACTGGCAGGTTCGGTGAGTTTTGGAATGTTTTTTTTTTCTTTCATCAATCGGTCATAAGATTTATTGAACCATTTAATGACGTAATATGCAAAATAATATTTAAATTACTTGATTCAACGAATGAGTAAAAATTACCTTTTTCCTCCTCTTTACGACAAAAGCGTAAACCCATGTATAGATTAGAGCTTTACGTCAGTCTTGTAATGATTGTAACTTCGTGTGACTCATTAGCGGAGTGAAAATTTCACCAAGGTATTCGACTCCTTCCGCCGGCTCTCGTAAGGGGAGGCGTAGGGGGGCGTAAGGCAATGAGGGGCGCAGGACCTATCAGCTGACCGCGAATGCGGCCTGCGAGATACCAGCTCGCCGTTAGGGGTGTGACGCGCGGCTGTAGATCGTAGAAAAGTATTTTATTCCTGGAAAACTGTTGAGCGGTCGTAAAAATGGAGCGAATTTCGACCCGAAAGGGCTGTAAAATTGTGCGTTACCCCTTAATTTGATGTTACTTCCTCAAATCGGGACAATTGAATGTTATTGCATTTATGCTCTTTGAGCGACCTCTAAATGTTAAGCAATCGGGCTAAAATTTTTAGGATAGCATATTTTAAGAGGTAGAAATCAAAAATCCGAGAAAAAATAAAAAATAAGCAACACCCTAGTGGACCTCCGTTCACAACCCTCGTACCCCCTGTTTGGTGTCTATGTGGATTATGGACAGCCCCTTGCAGCTGTACAACGTCGTAACTTAAAAACCACCTCATGATTGTTTTACCAAGGATGCTTCAATACAGGCGTTTTATAACAATCAAAACACCATCATGGCTTTATTAGAAAATTTTGCAATTCACGCTGTTGAATAAATTGTTTGTAAGAGGATTTCACAAGCAACACGGCTTCTAACAAGCAGTTTACTCTCGTTGAATGGGCACTGCACTACTAAATCTCGAGGATCAAAAGGATTAAGTCATTCTAACACATAAAACGAGCTAAATGACCCTAAAATAAACTATAATATATATAAAATATAATATCTATCGGCGGATTTGATCACGACTATCCAAGTTCTGGTACAAGTACTACCCAAAATTTCATCCAAGTTAATGAAGTTAAAACTGTTTATAAATCAGTTTAAACCTTCAGGTACCCATCAGGAGGTTAATTTTCCCCAACATGTCCGTCAATATGAACAAGCAATGTCATCAAAAGATAGCAGAAATAGTTCGCGAGTATATATATAAAAGATTCATGGAAGAAGCAAAAAATAAATTATTTTAACGCGAGTTAGCAAATTAAAACAAATAAATTTAGATGTAAAATTAAATAATAAGACAGCAAAATTTCGTATGATAATACAAACGGTTTTCGAGCTGCACAACCGCTCGATAATTTCCCATAAACGATAACCGCATACGAAATAGACGTGACGACTAGAGCATGCCGAATCGACGAAAGCATGCAAAAACATAACTAAACTTTTCAACATCAGGCGCCATTTCGTGGAAGTATTTTATATTCGAATCCATATTGAAAGTAAGTTTTATACTTCACCACAGATATTTATTGCAATCGTGCAATGCGTTTTGCAGCTCGCTGCTTCTTCAGGCATAATTGTTTACGGAAAACTTTATTTATCACATCAGCATCATTAAAATACTGCTAACATATAAATTTTTTTAAAGTGAATAACTATATAAGCATTATGAAAAAAATTGTAATTTATTTTATGGTAATTTTTTTTTTAATTTGACATATTTGTATTATATGTATTTAATTTAAAATATAACTTTACATAATAATATTTACACAAGGTATATTTCAATATTACCTTCATGACATACCTTTTTTTAACCTTTCCAAATTTCTTCATCATACGACAGCTGAAACTATTTATTTCAGAGCTCCACCAGCCACGCCATCGTCCGTGAATAGCGTCACATATTCATCTATTCAAATTGTTTGACAAACCACCGAAAGAGACGCAACTTTCCACACTCTTAATCTAAAGCGTTACAATTCTGTCTATAGCGCAACAACTAAAAGGAAAATCCTCTTTGACAGCAGATATCTCAATAATTTTGAAACGTAAAAAATTTGACTCGCTCGTCCATAGGGGTTTGATATAATAATGATTAAGTTGGGGTTTAACGAAGGAAATACGAGTTCGAATATTGTATTCAACATTAGGAAGATTTTAAAACAAATATTAATGCTTTATTAGGAGCGGGCAAGTTTCCCCATTGGTTAACGAAATTTGGAAACGCCAAGTCTTTAGTATTAACGCACGCCGAGCAAGCAAAATTTCAGATCAATCGATTTTTTAGTTTTCGAGGGGAAGAGTAACAAGCGCATTACAACGTAAACTCCTCCATTTTTTTATATTGCGGATGCAGTAGATGTACTTTCACGAGTCGCAAGCGACGAACCGGGGAAATACACCACTTTCTACGACGTCTGGGTACACATACACGAGAGGCTTATAACGCTTATAAGTTCCCCCAAGGGGGGAAAGTCGTGATTCGAATGTTTAAGGCGGAGAAGGGACGCTAAATCGTAGCACGGTGCAGATCGCATGGACCAAGAATGGCGCGCGCGGCAAAGGATTCCTGAGCAAATGATTACCTACCATTGCCAGCTTCGCCTTCCTTTCTCGTTCCCACCTTCTTCGCCCCGCGAGCAGCCCGAATGCATGAATGTGGGTGCAGAGGAGCATTCCAAAGCACTTGCATTCCTCGCCCGAGCTCCCTCTTAACTACACCAGCCCGAGGAGAACCGTCAGACGACGATCCAATGTGGAGCGAGAGGCGACATTCCGCCCAAACTAGAGGCTAAATTAACTCCCGGGGCTTATTTTCGGACGCTGCGGCGAGGGAGACCAGTTCCAGAGGGAAGGAGGAAAGAAGAGGCGTCCGCTTAAAAAAATCGTGGTCCCTCCATTTTCTTCTGAATACGTAATGCATGCTGAGATGAGTTTTTCAGGATCGCGCAGTGTCCCTCTCGTAGAAACAGAGTTGACTCTTGCGCGTTCAACAATTTCTATTATCTCAAAAGAGACAGTTTTCTTTCCTTTTTAGATCTAATGTGACAACTTAGGACCGGTTTAATACCCAAAAAATGAACAGCTTTGTAATGATTTCTCGTTAAATCATCTACATTTTATACCAGTCACCTCATGTTTCGCTGACTAGGAAACACCTCCCCCCACCTCTCATGAAAAATTCAAGGAGAGATAGTACTTCGCTCTGGTTAAACCACACCTCGAATACGCTACAAACATTACGGACCCTGATCATATAGAATAAATAAAAAAATTAATAAAATACTCAGAAAAACTGCGTACTTTAATGAAAAAAACAGCTACGAGCAAATATATAGTGTTTCACAACTTTTAGAGAGATTAAGGTGGGGGCCCCTAGAGACTCGGAGGCTACACGCCAGGCTTAGTTTGCTTGAGAAATATAGAACTGGAGTGTTTCAGAGCGACACAGAAACTATTATCATGACGCCTCAGTACTTATATAGGTCTAATAGAAGCGATAAAATAAGATTCATTGCCGAACAGACAGGTACATAAACTCGTCCTTTGCGCGCACAATAGGCAACCACAATAAAAACCAAGGTCCTAAACTAATACACGTCACCATGCCACCTACCATATTACACGTCACCATGCCACCTCCCATAACCTTATCCCTTATGACTTTTCACGCATGGAGTCGGCTAAACGGCTAAAACCTTTTGCTATACGTCCATGCGGCGGCTTGCAGGGTAGTATATAGATGCAGATTTAAACACATCTGATTATCTCCATGTTTAAAAACATGAAGACGGGTGGGATGGCACACAACAGAGCTAGTGGAGCAATGTACGAATCTGAGTAAAATTCTGGGTTGTGATCTAGAGGAGAATGGGTGTCATGGTTGGGACATAAGATGTAGAATTAAAAAAGCATTTTCAAAAGGGAGGGAGTAGATGAGGGGGTGTCTTAGTAGAGATGTAAAGAAATGGCTAGAGAAGGCTAATGTGGAACATAGGGCTGAATGGGTCGGAGGCTTGGTCATTGAGAAGGAAGGATGTGTATTCGTAGAATTGAGGTGTTTTAGATGTAGGTGTGGAGAAGAATGGAGAGGGTGACCTGGATGGCGAGAAGAATGCACGAGGAGGTATTGGATATTGTTGAAGAGGAGAGGAAGCTCTTGGCGGAGGCTCGAAGGAGGCAGAAGAGATGGATGGAGGACGTTTTGAAAAGAGAGGGAATATTGAAGATAGTAACAGAGGGAAGAACGCTGGAGTTGCGTTGAATAGGAAGTAAGACGATAGGAATAGAGAACGGATAAGAGTAATTCAAGAGAGACTAATGGCAGGTCACCCATAGGAGGGAAAAATTAACGAAATTGAGATGTTAAAATAAGCACCGTCTAAAAATCCACCAATCAGCTGGCAGAATATTCAAATGAGCCGTTAAGTAATGTATGCGTAAGAAGATTGCACTTTCAATACTTATTTAAATACAACCTTACTCATGCGGACTGGACTCGTGATAGACACATTATGTTAGCATACCTCGACTCCTGCTGTTAGCAAGACTCGAGATATGCTTACAGGCAAGACGATCAAAAATTACAATTATGTTGATTACAGTCACTCTTACACGCAAAAAATACCAAATAAGGACAGAGATAACACATGAAATTAATAAGCAATCCATACAACAGATATTGAAAGTTGTAAAAAGTTAAATAATTGAATGAATAAAATTATATAAATACATGAAAAAAAATGAAAAATGTGCGACGGTTGTGATTCCAATAATTCCACATCACAGTTGGTCGCGCCTCTTTCATTCTCTACAGTGTATATATCTACTGTCATTTCAAGAATCTATCATCATACATCACTTCCCTCACATTTTAAGTAGAAAATATAAAAAATTGTTCCCATATAACGCATTTTTCTTCAAATACAATGAATAACTTTACAACAAACTAGCGTCTAGCAAAACTAATGAGACTGAGAGAAACGCTAGGATGTTTAAATACTACAGCGTACTCATTATAACAAAACTTCTGCCTCGTTCGGCAACATCAGGATTTATTCACCGCATGCAATTACAATGCTATCATTTTTTTCGTATCCATAAATCGAATCTTTAGTTAAAAGGTTCCTTATGACCGCACTTTCCCGATTGAGCTTATAACAATAGACCAGTAATTTGTCGACTCAATCGAATTATCGGCCCAATGCGTGGAATAGTGATTGAAATCAGCGCCATCGATTATTAAATTACCACCTTGACAACCACTTTACCCAATTTAATAAATCAGATTTTTAGATGAAAGTAATGCGATCCCTGAACGACAAGGTGAAACAGAAACGTGACCTCCATATTCATTTATAAACACTAAAATATAAAAACTGCAATGATTAAGGGACATGGCAAAACTTTGATGGGCATGTCCGTCCAGCAAAATCCTTTAAGCTGAGTGGAAGGTACTTTCTACGTCAACTACCTACGGCAGAGTTGAGTAAGCCACATAAGACAAATGATGCTAAACCCTCAATAACCCACGGTAACTTAAGGGTAACATATCAAATAAACATGTGATGATACTCTGTTTGCACTTCATTAACCTTGGATACCATTGTAACTTCAATGCAGCAGTCTGACTACCAAAATGCCTGTCATTTGTAACTGTTTAAGCATTTTTTTAAATAGTTAATTTTTATGTAAGTAAAAGTGAATTGGTTCCTATGCTACTTTTTACGTTTTTTGCAGAAGAAACAAAAAATGGTTTATTGAGGGTGAAGTGATTCAATAATATCACAAATGCAATGTTTGAGTAGCAAAGAGATGTCTCTATTTTAAAATTAACAACAAATTGAGGAAAACACCCATAGTTATTATGTACATGACCATTAAATTTACACGATATTTTCATAAAGAGCCCCCATAATCGAACCGACTAAAAATGTTGATGTTAACATGTTAAATGGAGTTGCCTCCACGTGATTTTTAAATTGTATATTTGGTCAAATTATAATTTTTGCATGAGGCATCAATTACTTTAGTTTGACGTTCCTGTATTTGTATGGATATATTATTGCCAAATTGCATGAATGCGCTCTAAATGATCATCCCTATGATGAACGTATACAGTGCACTTTCAGCATAAGTAAAATGAAAGCACATTTCACGCAAAATCTCATCACATGTGAAAAATGGAAATTGCAAATAGTAATTTTTTCGTCGTGGGTAAGTCCCACCCTTTGAGGCATATAGAGAGGGTATTACGATAACCTCATCAAACTGAAGCCTGACAACCAACATAACAACCATATTATTTGACGCTGCTCCCTCATTACTTTCCTATGGATAGCACATCGGAATGTCCGAACTATTGGATGCAAAGCAAGAATATCAACCACTTTTTTCGATATGTAAGGCAAGCAACTCATCACATATACATTGGCTACTTAGTGCTATGGATTCTACTCGATTCCACCCTAGTTTCCAGCGGGAACGTGGATTATATTTATTCAAATAAATAGAAAAATAAAGGCAAAGAGAATGCACATATAAGAAGTAAGGGAGTGCTGATTTATAACAAGTTATTAATGGAAATCATGGTAAAATTTCAAAATTAGTTCGTTATCCCTGAATCGCTAAAGGAAAATGAGGGTCAACTAAGATGGCGGACCGGCTTCAGCTTCTAGCATTGGCCAGCATATCAAGCGCCCTCTTTATCAATTTTAATGGTCCCACCACATCAGCACAGATATAATATTTATAACATTTAGATAGTGTGTTTAATGCTGGTACAAACCTGGTTATGAATCACCCCTTGCTCCACACCCTTAAGTAGCTGGCAGACTTTCACATAGACAAAGATGATTACTAATTAACGCGTATCAATAACTCCCCAGTATCTTTGCACATTTGAATAAATTTGAAATATGCAAATACGAAAGATCTAAAAAAAAAATAATGGGTCCTGTCGCTTTTTCCTTCATCAATAGTTAGGGAGCTATTTGTCAACGACCTGCATAAACTTCATGGGACAATCCCAACGTACATTCTGATATCATCTGAATGAAATGCTTATAGCCAATAAAACACATATATATGCCGGAAATTCTGAAGTAAAGGGCTTAAGTTTCCTTTCTGCTGTCTTACATTCATCTCCTCACCAGCACGAAGCATGAAGTAGAAATTAAAAAATCATTGATAGTACTTTTTCAAGAACAAAAGTACTCGTGACCGGAATTACTTAAAGACAAAAAGATGTTTTTACCGCGAAACGTGGCGATAACCAGTGACTACACGAAATACGTGCTTGAATTTACAGTTTATCCAGAAGAAGCATGCACGTGGAGCCACATGTAAATGGTAGACCCTTGAACTGGAAGTAATCATATCTGATTCATACTCTTCTATTACAATCGCAGATCTTTTCCAAAAACTGTTAACCTCAACTCCATTGTAATGCATGTAAGATTAGTTTTCAGCTATCCTCTGGCGCATTCCCAAGAAAATTTCCAAGATTACATGGATCTTCAGGGGTTCAAGACAAACATGGAAGCTCTTAATAGCATACCGTTGGCAAGGATGACGGTTTTCATTACCTTGGGTCAATGTTGATCGTGAGACTATCTGCCTAATATTGCAAAGTCTTCGCACTGAGGAAAATCAGAACTACGGGATACTGGGACCCAATTTTGGCTCGACCATGAACTTCATTAAATGAAAGGATGCCTTAAAAATGAGGACAAGAAATGCATCAGGTATTTAGAATAGCTTGGAATTCGTAAAAAAGTGAAACTGTCCGATGGTGTCCCGATATATTATTGCGAAATGATGAAGGTAAACAATTTTTCACGTAAAGTTTGGATAAAAATGAGTGAAAATCCTAATTGTGACACGGACCGGAGTACTTTCAGGCCTTCAGCAATTTCTCCCACTAAATTCCTCTCCAAAAAATAAAATTCAATCACTCTGGGAAAAAACAAATAGACATCGGAAAACGAAGACTTGGGCTGACAAAGATTTTAGCCAACACATGCGAAACTGAAACAAGTTACAATCGTTAAGGTATGTATGCTATGTAGAATAGGAGAAGGAGTATATGCTTTATGGATAGGATAAAGAAGAGTAGATCGTACGCTGAGGCGAAAAATGAAGTACCGGAGGTAGATAGGACCCTGAAACTGTAGAAATCCGAGAGGAGATTCTCTGACTGTCCACAAAAACCTACCTTTTACCGGTATAACACCATAAAAAACTAAGACACCATTAAACTTTAAAAGAGAAAATTTTGCGGGAAGTGACGGAAACTCGGGTCACCTCTCCCTTGTGAGTGATTCTTTACTGCTTCATTTTAAGTGAACTCATAGAACTTCATTTATTTTTAGTACGTGTTAGGGAACAAGAGACGACATCTCTGGGCGTATTTCCAATGCGACAGCAGTAAATATACTATTCCCAGAGCGGAATTGTCAACAGGTTGCGCATTTTCGGAAGATGGCTCCCCCTAAATCACTCAGATGGACGTTTACAAAGAAAGAAAATAGCAGCGACGAGAAAAAGGAATACTCATACGGCATACTAAATTCCCTAGTTGTATTGTGTTCACACCCTCACAGAGAAAACGAATAGAAATTAAAAGAGTGGAGCGTGCTTATTTCATGCATGCGAGACTGTTGGCAGTCGTCGAGGAGGCTCCGAAGCACGTTCGTCCGCCCCTGCTCCACTCCAAAAACCTACCCCTCGTTCGACCCGCACTCGACTCCACTTAACTCGTGTTTCCCCCCTCCTCGGCACCACACCCTCTCATCAATCAGAGAAACACACAATCCACAATTTCCTTCCCTTTCCAGCCCGGGGATTCAACAGAGGATAGTAAAGAATCGAGAATCATACTACAAAAGCCGCTGCGAGAGTGGATTCCACAGTGGATGCTTTCGATTTCGACAATGAATAGTCGAAATTAGCCAACGACCATACGCAACATCCGGCGATCACCAGGTTGATGAATGAAACAAAACGCAGCCAACAGTGGATTACGTTTGAATGTTGACGGTTAATATAAACGTAGATACGGTAGCAACGAAGAAAAGCGTACTTCAAAATATTTGATGTTGTGACTATTACTTTAAATTTCATTATTTTTAATGCATAATGTGTAAGTAATGCGATTGGTTATCTATGCTGCCTGATTGATTTCTTAATCTCTAATGTTAGATGTTAAACCTGTGTACTGTTACCCTGATTTTCACATGTCATGTATTATCTTAGCAAAGATGAACTTAAGAGAATAGCGCTAGCTAAGGATGCGTTTAGCAATAGAAGGGAGCTGATGACGTGGAAATTGGATAAGAATGTGAAGAAGAGGGTGGTGAAGAGCTTGATATTGAGCGTAGCGCTGTATGGGGCAGAAACGTGGACCCTGAGAAAGAAGGACGAGAATAGGCTGCAGGCATTTGAGATGTGGGTGTGGAGAAGGATGGAGAGGGTGAGGTGAACGGAGAGGAAGACTAACGAGGAAGTGCTTGAGGTGGTGGGGGAGGAAAGGAAACTTTTGAATGAAGTTAGAGATCGGCAGAGTAGGTGGTTGGAGGATGTAATAAGGGGCGAGGGATTGCTGAAGAGTGTGACAGAGGTAAAGATGTTGGGTAAGCGGGGCAGGGGAAGGAAGAGAATAGGTATCATGGACGGGATGAAGAAGGGTAGATCGTATGCAGATGCGAAAAATGATATACTAAAAAGCCGAGAGGAGATTCTCTGACATTCAGCAAAACCTTCCTTAACCGGTAGAATACTTTTTAAAAAATGTGCTTTCCCATTAATTTCTTATTGTTTGTTTATACGCGGTGCTCCTTAATAAGTTTATTACGTATTGCTGTCACCATCAAACCCATTTGTTGTGGCATGTAATTATGGTTCAATGTTCCAGGGGACATACAGTCCCAGAAAAATAAAGACTGTTTTCAATTCAACCCCTTTAAGGAGGAACCTGCGCTTCGAAGTACCGTTTTCTTTAGAGATATAAAATTTGCAGTAATGTGTAAATTTAGGCTCATTTCTGCCTTGTATATTATTTAAATTTCATGTAAATACTTCTTTGGGTAAAATTTTACACGAAAAATCGTTAAACGGTAAGTTTTACCCCGTAACGAAAGCCGGCCATTATACTGACTGCAGCCTCCATTACTTTCCTGTAAGATTTGATATAATGCTTTTTTAACAAACTGATGGAAGAAGGTAGGCTTCATGGAAAGGTAGAAGGACTAAGGTATACGCTTCCCTTTTCCTTTGGTATAAAAAATGTAATAATTTATAATAAATGCCAAATGTTGAAGTAGGTGACATAAAAATTTGGTAAGCAAACCTTGTTTCCCTCGGCAACGTTGCAGCATTCATTACAGTAAGCTGGCTATGCGCTCTGATGATACTGATAGCCTGTTATTAATGCTTGAATATATGTCTTGTATTATTGATGACTTTAAAATATGTAATACAATCAATGTAGACCATGGGGCATGTCTAAAATAAAGGTGCCTCCTTAAATATCAGTTCAGCCTGATAATATGCCGTTTTTCCTTCGCCAAAAGTATTTTGGTTGATGTTAACACCACTCTTCAAGAGTTCATGACGTAATGTCGTCAAGTCTAACTACGCATATTGTTCTTCATTTGTTCGGCTCGCCTCGAAGAGGACAGCCAACGCCAGCTGGTAACCGCCTGCTCCTTCACCAAATTGAAAGCACCACGGTGCAGATATATTCGTCTACCGCTGACCATCGACGTTTGTTGAAATAACCCAGTATCAGGCTGGACAATTCTATCCAATAAATCATGGCCGGAAATTCGTTTTTTCGTGAGTTGAAATGAAAATATTCTTAAATATTTATTGACAGAAGACAATGAAGTATTAATATTTGATTATTCACGCTGACAAACGTAGAGACTAGGGAAAGGGAACTCTGTCATGATGTCTAGCTGCAGAGATTCCACCGGATCAAATTACTTTTTCAAAATTAAGGAATTTTTGATAAGAAATTGTTAACGTCAATGGTTGACTCACATTCGTGTACACTTTATAACTGAGTTAACAAGGGAAAGTTTTGTCGTGTATCTCACTGAAATATTAAAAATACAAAGTTTCTGCATGCCTACGATTGTCCCACGTCGTGCCCAGAAAACGCCTTCAAAACCGAATGATTTTTTTGCGATTTAATGCGACGTAACTCCGTGTTAATTATGTGTATTTCTGACGCGGCACATATTGATTAAATAACGTGGCGTGTCGATTGTGTGTAGTGGGCGTATTAATTTACAGTATTCTTGAATGCACACTCTCTCTTTTTTTATACTTTCTGTCACGGGTGTATAGACGTAACTTATCCCCTGGAAAAATGCTTGAATTTTTGGAAATCATCTCGAAAAAAGAAGTAAACGCCATATAGTTTGGTACTAAAAGAAATGAAACACATTTTTATTCATGATCTGGACAAGTTCATAGAAATTAGAAAAAAATAGAAATTTTATCTCGCCAAACTACCTCAGCCAAGGGCATATACCACGGATTAAGATGTAGTGGGCGTATTACGGTATTCTTGAATGCAAACTCTCTCTTGTTTTAATATTTTTTGTCACGGGTGCATAGACGTTACTTATCCCCTGGAAAAATGCTTGAATTTTTGGAAATCATCTCGAAAAAAGAAGTAAACGCCATATAGTTTGGTACTAAAAGAAATGAAACGCATTTTTATTCATGATCTGGACAAGTTCATAGAAATTAGAAAAAATTCGAAATTTTGTCTCGCCAAACTACCTCAACCAAGGGCATATACCACGGATTAAGAGTCAAAGAGGATTGGATGGAAGCATCAATTTAGATCAGGAGAGACCCTTTCGAAACTTTCCCGTCGATGTATTACCAGAAGCGACTTCCACTTCCATGAAATCAAAAGGGAATCTTTTGCGCTGGATGTAGCGTTCGGTTTCGGAAGATTTGATTCCCAAGTTGGATGAAGATCTAAAGAAACTGATTCACTAAAAAGCCACTTCCTCAAGCCGTTTGAATCCGAAAGCAAGCTAGATTGATGCGAACGAATCTTTAAAGGGAAATTTCTTGAGCGGCGATTTCTCACGAGTGGAGATACCTGTGTCCTAACAAGTTTGATTTCGGTCTTCTTTTCTGCCAACGGAGTGTAACGCATGCTATTGAATGGTTCATAATCGCAATATTATACATCCATGACGGTTCAAACAAAAGAACGCCGTGGTTATTTTCACACTCTTTTTAATAAAAACCGACCGTGGAGTTGACAAGTTGAGCCATTATAAACGTACTTGCAATTACCATAAACCAACCATAAAATGGACGGAAAAAATAAGAAATGATGTACTATACAGAAGAGTAGAAGATGAAAGGACCATATGGAACAACATACATAAAAAAGAACCAGGTAGATTGAAGACACCCTAAAACACAATGGGTTTGTGAAGAACACAATTTAAGGTAAAATAGAGGGTAAAGTCCTCAGAGGAAGACCCGGGAATAAGTTCATGGACCAAATAAAGAGGCAAGCACATAGTCAGAGATACCAGAAGGCAAGGGACCTAGCATTTTGTAGGGAATGGAGGATGGCTGCAGTCAACCAATCTTAGGACTGAACAACCAATTAGATTATCCACTTGTTGAGGGTGTTGAATGTGATTTACTAAGCACATTATAATGGTTTATATATTTTAATCATGTATAGCACATAACATAAATAAGCCTATACTGCTCTTACACTAAAGCGGGTAAATTTTATCTCCGATAGAGCGCTGTCCATAATATTATCGTGCTTTTACCGTTTTCCATGGGAGAATCGCGTTCTTGGGTAAAAAATCTTTCAATAGCAATCGACGAAAACCGACACTTAACTCGCTGCATCCCCTTTTCTTGTCTAGAATACTGATTTTTTTATTCAAATGCGAATTCAATCATGACTTTGTTACACGGTTTGTGAAGAACATAATTGAAGGTAAAATAGAGGGGAGAGTCCCCAGAGGAAGACCCAGGAATAGGTTTATGAACTAAATAAAGAAGACGGTGAACAGGGAAAGATACCAGGTGGTCAGAGAACTAGCATTAGATAAGGGAGGCTGGAGGGCTGCAGTCAACCAATCTAAGGATTGAACGGTCAATGATGATGATGCAATAACCCTCAACTGAAATATACGCCCCTGAGCCAGAAGGAAAGGTAGGGGTGAGAAGAGGGTTTGGCGGAGGAGAGAGTATGGGACAAAGAAAGCGAGGCTGGCGATTAAAGTTGGTGGACACAAACTGGAGTAGGTAGAGAATTTTATTACCTACGTAGTACGATAGAAGAAAACGGACATAGTAGCAAAGACATACGGAAGAGAAGAACGAGAAAAGCGGTAGCTAAGGAGGCGCTTAGTAATAGACGAGAGTTGATGACGGGCACAATGGGTAAGGATGTCAAGAAGAGGCAGGTGAAGAGCTTGATATGGAGCGTAGCGTTGTGTGGGGCAGAAACGTGGACCCTCAGATAGGAGAACGAGAATAGGCTGCAGGCATTTGAGTTGTGGACGTAAAGAAGTATACAGAAGGTGAGGTGGACGGACAGGAAGACTAACGGGGAAGTGCTAGAGATGGTGGGCGAGGAATGGAAACTTTTGAATGAAATTCGAGATCAATAGGGTAGGCGGCTGGAGGATATAAAAATTATGGGTTGCTCTAGAATGTGATAGAGGCAAGGATGTTGGGCAATCGGGGAAGAGGAAGAAAGAGAATAGGTTTCATGGACAGATAAAAAATGGTAGATGGTAGGTAGAGGCGAAATAGAATATACTAGAGATAGATAGGCCCCGGAGAGTGTAGAAAACCGAGATGATATTCTCTGAAATTTAGTTCAGCTCAATTCAGCCGTTTTTGTTACAGCCTTTGGTAATTTCGTAAAAAAGGTTGAATATTGCTGAAAATTTCAATCGGTGGCCAATATTTTTATCCATGATAAAAATATATGGGGGGGGGGTGGAAGAAAGGGTGTGAGGAACAAGAATATGGGGAAAGGGTAAGGTGCAATTGGGTTACATTTTAGTTTATACATAATGTATTAAGATCAAAGAAATAAACAGATCAAAGAAGATATCAGACGGCGTCATGACGAAGGAAAGTGTAGTCCATTTTGTAAAAAAAAATTGATACACCAAACATGGCTATCGCGAACCATTTATCCATTAGTATCGTAAATGATACATCGATTTTCATGAAATTATGTTTTTTTTTGCATTTTTATAGATGGTAATTACGGTAAAGCAACTAAATCGCTTTTTGTAGTATGCCGATGGGTGTAAAATGGTGAAATTGTTATTCACACACCAAGTTTTATTTTTATTTCGTTTGCCTTTGATGTATTCAAAATACATCGTAGTGTATCGTTGGGAGTATTAATAACGAGAGATGTGAATTCGAGGAATAAATACATGGACGTGTGATGACTGACGTTAGTTTCACTCACTTAAGACAGGAATCAACTCATACCCACAGGAAATACTCATAATTTGCCGGAATATTTATTTCACGAATGATCCACGCAATACGGTAGATTGCTCATCATATTGGCTTCAAAGCAACTAACACAATGGCAACAGATAAATGAATCAAGATAGAAATAAGAATAGTCAGAACTTGCATAAATAAAAAATGCCGAGAAAACGGGCACTGGAGGTTAGCTTTGAATGAAACAGTCTACAGAGTAATGGAACCTGTAACGATCACGATGAGAAAGAAACGAATCTCATTCTTTGGACACCTAATAAGGACTCCGAAAAACAGAATAGGCAAAAAAGTTATGGAAAAACTATGGAACAGCAAGACCAGCATAAGATGGATTGCAGAGACTAAGGAATATGTTAGTGAATCACACATTAAAATGGAAGATTTGAAAGAAAAGACAGACACAATCAATAAACTCAAGGACAAACAGACCAGCCTTCAAACCAAGTGATCCCAGACGAAGAAAGAAAATTACGATCCGAGAGAATGAAGAAATACTGGGCTAAGTAAGAGAAAACAGAGAAATTCCAGAAGACGACTGATATATGAAGCCCATAAACTAAAATAATAAATACATTTTGAAACAAATAATAGTTAAATTCCTATTTTTAATTCAAATTTTGTTTGAATAAAACTTTTAGGTAAAAAAAACGAGCCACTGATCGTCTTTTCACGTTGATTCCTACCCTGAGATATGTGATTACGAAAATGTAATGGCCTAATCTAATCTAAAACCACCATTTTGAAAAAAGCTATAATTTAGCTGTTTTTAAAACATTCACAAAACGCTTACAAAAGTATTCATTAATTCACTGGGCTAATGTATTCTCAAATTTTCGTCAAAATCGGAGAGGTCAAGGGTCAACTTTGGTCCAAAGTGGCGTGAAATGACCCATGTAATATTTTGCGTTCAGGAGAAAATCTGACCACATAGAATCGAATTCTTTCGAAATATGTGCCAGGTGCCATAAGACTATATGTTAAAATAGAATTAAATTATCAAGAAACCAAATCTGTAAGATTTAATTTTTCACATATATATCTATTTACACTTCTAAGAAGAACACGCTCACGAAATTTCGGGAAAGTCTGTAGACAAAAGTAAATTGGTCCAACCTCACGCAATCGCGGAAAGGGGTCGATAGGGGGTAGGCATAGGGTGGGATGGAGGGACGTGAGTGGACGAGTCAGAAGAGAAACGTAAGGACTACTGTCGGCGTCAAAATCCCCTACCACACGGGCGGCCAGGTTTCAAATCCCTGCAGTGGCGGATGTTTTTCAGAGGAACCCGATCCCCACTTGAGTGTCTTGTGGAGGCCACTTCAAGTGGGGTACTCCGTCTGTCGGATGAGACGTTAGGCCGTGGTCCCCTTGGCGTCTTTCGTTTGGAGCAGGCTAATGCCGACGCCGGGTTTCTATCCACCCTTCCTCCCTTACCTATCCCCTATGGCGCAAATGACCTTAGCCGTCGGTCGCCTCCCCAAATATCCTATCCCATCGGCGTCAAAATGAAGTGCCGCTGTAATTTGAAAATTTATATCTGGGACCTTGTAAATGCTAGTGCAATGTTTTATACGCCATTTTAAAGAAACTTTTATAGCAATCTCAGCTATATTTTTATTATATGATGATGAAGGCCATAAAATAAACTAATAGTGATAATAATAATTGGCTTCAATATTGCCTTGTGATATAAAACTGCCATTCTCTCCTTCAGTATGTCTCTATCGTATGCATTCCACTGATCTAGTGACTTTTCGACTGGCAGGGCCGATGCCATACAAACGCATAACCCCTGGGCCCTAAATGTTCAGGTAACCAATCGATATTCACAATTTCCAAGCCACTACACTCCAACTGAGCGGAAGGCCAGGGATCAAATCTGACTCAAAACTCTCTGGACTGATTGGGACACACGGATACAGGGACACGTGGTGCCTCCGGGCATCAAACATGAGGCCGGGACCGACCGTGTTCTCGCAGGAGGGAAGTCAATCGGACCCATGGCAACATTCACAGGGCTTGGGCGGTTGAGTTATGATGAGACTCGCTTCCCAGGAACGAGCGTTCATTTCGTCCAGTTGCGGCGAAAAATTTTGATGAATTCTGAGAGACGCGTGCCGACGCACGGAGGCCAATGTGCCCTGAAAGTTCGCCACCACGGTAAATAGTGCTCCAATTCAAATAAAAATGTGCATGCTTATGTTTTTGAGCATGCTAAAAAATAATATGAAGCCAGAATTGAAAAAAATTTTTGTAAAGTTCTTGCAAGCTGGCTGAAGTAGGCTGAGCCTGCAATGAAGCGTGCTCCAAGTCAAGCACGTTTTTTGGGACACAAAATCGATCTTTATTTTATTTATAACTACCGATTTAGAGGTGCTCTAAATAGACTATAAATAGACCGATGCTATAAATTAGACTATCACAAGGTTTATCAAGTTCTTTACAATTTGATACATCGTTTATGTCAGAATTGTCCGGAATTTATTAACTATCGGCTATTTGAAGCGGAGAGCTTATTTTTGCTCAAAGACACTATTTTTTAAAGTACCGTTTGAAGCAAAAATATTTGCAAATTGAAAATTTAAGTATACCGTTTGATATTACTTACTTTCTACTGGAGATTCCATGTTTAAGAAATTCATTTTCTTCAATAGATATGATTTGGCAGTGCTTCAAAAAGTATTTTGCACTAATACACTCACTCTCGATGCACTTTTTACATGCAGGGCGCTCGCAGTCAATAAAATTAGAGCGTGCAGGTGTGCAATTGTATACTCACCTACCATGCCTTACGACTCTGTAACCATCACTCTCACTATTCCAGCAATCAAAATCCCCTATACATGAACTTAATTTTTCTTACCCAGGCTAGGCTTTTGGGACTTCGAACGACTGTGCGACGCACAAGGTGGTCAGATGGAGGAGAGATCTATTTGACAGGGAGGCCACGCAATTTCTTAAAAAACTATTCATTCAAATGTTATCCAGGGAGCTGAAATCGTTTGTACACCTGCTCTTTAAACTTAGGCACAAGATATTTGGCCTGTGTGCGAAATGCATAGTTTGTGTGAGGAAAAATCATTCACCTGGACTGGGATGATTCGAATACAGACCCCCTCGATTTTCCCACAATTGTGTGACCATCAGCGGTTGACACCGTTAAAGTTACTGCGCGTCCAGTCCCGTAATTCTTTGAATAAGTTTATGTCAACACATTTGTGTTTGAAGTAAAGCTATACCTCGTGGATAGTTGCGCTGTACGCTCGTATACAAGTATTTCATGGGATTGTATGCACGGTACCTGGGAGGACAACTCAATTACTTAAAGCCCCCAAGAAATTTACTTTGAATGAGGACGCCTGAATTGGTTCAATCAGTGGGCGTAAAATCGAGAGGCCTGGGTTCGTATCCCAGTCCAGGGAGTGTTGTGCTTTAAATCGCTCGGAATGATTCAGGGCGCGTAACTAAGGAGTCATGTGGTACAACAACGAATGGATGGGGATTTTGGTGAGTTTTACGCACACGGATGAATAACATTCACTCTATGATATGTTGTTTATAGTGTCTTGAATTGCGATATTTCGCCCCACTAACAATATCCCCGCGTCTAAAAACTCGTTGGAGAAGCTACGAGAGATTTTCATAAGTGGTTCAAATACATAATAATCTCGAACCCTTCGTGATTGTACCACGTGACTCCTAAGTTACGCGCTCAGAATCATTTCCAGTGGTTTCAAACACAACCCCCCCAAGTGAATGGGTTTTCCTTCTGTAAACTTCACACAAATGTTTGGCCACCTACGGTTGGCCACGTATAAGGTATAGGGTGGCCAGTTCCGCACTTCTTTGCAGATGTTTTGTTCACTAATCCGGAAAAAAGTTCCAGTTTACCGCTCACATAAAAGTTGCCAACGTAGATCTGCGCGGCAACGACGGAATGTAAAAGTGAAGGGTTTGAAAGGCAAGGTCGGATGGGAAGAGAGAAAGGCAACGAAAGAGAGGCAGGGGAACTATAATACTTCTCGAAATTAACGCAAGTTAGGCTACTAGACAGGTGATTTAAACAATCTATCGCTATAACGAGATATACAATCGCAATGCTATGAAGAGACTGCGACGTGAAAGACTAACGAGTTGGTTGACAGCTAAGAAAGCTAGAATGGAATGAACATTTTGACATAATGTATGAGCAGAGGAATGTGAAAGTCGCGAGGGACGAAACTTCAAAGGGAAAAAATAAGAGTGGGACGACAAACGAAACGCTAGAGGGATAACTTGGATGTGGGATGAATGAAGAGTGAGGTACTATAGGAAACAGGCATGACACTAGAATCAAGATGCTATGACCACAAAAGAGACATAATTTTGAGGTATCGTTGAGAGATTAGTCGAAACGGGACGACAGGAGGTAGCAAATTGTCCGACTTCTCGAAGCGTTTGAGTTGACAGCGAAGAAAAAGGTTTCCAGATCCTTGACACCAAACGGCCTTCCAAGCTCGGAGGCCAGCGTTTTGAAAATTTTTCTGAAACTTGAAATTTTCTGAAATGAAAAAGTTTTGAAAATTCTTAGGTGGTGTCCCAAGATTGTCCACAACTCAGCCCCAGGAAAACAAGCGATATCATTACATATCTAACATACGAACGTAATACTAACGTTAGCCCAGCTTTTGTGCGTATCAAATGTACTGATGGATCGCGAGAAAAAAACGCCTGCATTTTAAACTGACAACCAGTGAGGCAGGGCGTGAAATTAGCGTTGAAAACTTCTGATGAGAATCTTTCCGAAGATTCGGCAGCACAACATGCCATACCGCGAAAACAATCGAAATTTATACACAAAACATCAACACAGTTGGTATCCTCGTTCACCACTAAATTGAGTATAATATCCACCAGATAGAGAAAATTGCACCCCATAGAGGCGTTCTGATGTCAGGAACCTCTAATGCCAAGAAAACTCACGCTCAAGCAGTCGACTACAAATTGTAGTCAAGTCTCCAATGCTTAGAAGAGGTACTGTATTACCCTATAGAGGGCCACTAGTGCTTAGGTGCAGCTAGCGCTGACCAAAGGTCAGTGAGGAAAGGCTGAACTGTTTGTGTCACCATCTACATAATTCCCTGCGAGCCGCCGCATGGACGTGTGGCAAGGGGAGTTAGGACGTCAGCCGTGTAAAGATGTAAGGTTTTGGAAGGTGAAATGGTGACATGTATTATGGGAGCGCGTTAAGTGGACCTCAGTTTTTAGTATGGTTGCTTGTTGTTCGCGGAAAGGACGAATTTTTGTACCTATCTGTTCGGGTATGTATCTTTCTGAATGTATCGCTTCTGTTAGACCTAGAGATGTATTAAGGCGTCAAGATAATTTTCTCTGTGTCGCTCTGAAATACACCAGTTCTGAATTTCTCAAGCAACCTTAATCTAGCCTGCAGTGTCCGAGTCTCAAGAGGCTCCCACCCTAATCCCTCTAAACGTTTTGAGACACTATATACGCTCGTGGCAGTCTTCAACGAAGTGTGCTGCATTTTTTTATATTTTATAAAATTTGGTGGTTAAATCTTTACGAACAGGGTCCCAAATGCACGCAATCTACATTTGCATTTAAAACTGACAACCATTGAGGCAGGGCGTACCCACACCCTACACACACGAACGTCCAAGCATATCATCGCCGAAAACCACTCATGTGGATTGTCGGAAGGAACCAGTTACAGATTTTATCTTACAACCAATACAGTTGCTATTTCACCCTATGTTTAAGATTTTCAATGCAGTAAGTAGTTTTTGAAAAAACATACTTAATATCTTGCTGATTACCCCGTGGTTCATCAATGCACCGAGAAAAATTTGTCATATTTGATATCTGATCTCTTTAGGCAAAGGTCTATTTTTTATGTTCTGAAAATTGCTAACATCAGGCGTCACTTCGTAGAACCTAATATAAGCATCCATTTTGATAAGAACACTTTGCACTTTTCAATAATTAATTAACTTTAACGACGCGTTTCACAGTTTTACTGTATCGTCGGGTACAACGGATTGTAAGAAAAATTGTTACTTAGTAAATTATTGGTTTACAAACATTTGTACCTGATGGTGCAGTAAAGCTGTGGAATGTGTCGAACAAATTAAGCGAATTATTATTTTCAAAGTGGATACTAATATTGATTACTTAAGTTTTAAATAATAATTTTGGTCTGGAAATCATGACAAGAATTCTATCGGTCGAGTGGTTGTGATGCGTCGCCTTAATCCATGGCAGTGAGGTGTATGGAAACGGCACTTCGTCATCAAACTGTCAACTGACAGCCGGAGTTAACCATATTTTTAATCCCTGTTCTTTCCTCACATTTCTTCGGATAGCACGACGGAATGGGCGAATTAGCAGATGTAAAGCAAGAATATCCGCCATCTGTTTGAAATATAATGGAAGTTACACTATAAACGTATATTGGCTACATAGTGTTATGAATTCTACACGATTTTAACATAGTTTTCACCGGATATGGAGTAAATTTTAATTAAAATAAATAAAAAATAGATGCATCGAGAATGCATATTGAAGAAGTACGTGAATGCTAATTTCTAGTAAGTTATCGACGGAAAACATCGTAAAATTACAAAATTGGTGCGTCAGCCCGTAAGTGTCAAAGGAAAATCGAGGTCAACTAATGGCCGGTTGCCAGAACATTAGGTATGGAATCAATAGTTTTTAAACCCATATAGTTATGGGCTTCATAAAAATATTCGATTTGCAGGAAAAAACCTGCCAGCTACATAACTTCTCTGCCTATTGTTAATATTGCTCTTTTCAGGTATTTCCGTCGCGTGTTTGGTTTTTTTGACAACAGTTTCTCCCCTCTTCCTGGGGGCGTCTTCAGGTCCGTTGGACATTTTGTAATTGTTATTATTTATTTCCCGTTGTTATGTATTTCGTTGCTAGTTCATCTAGGACCATAGGGTGTCTCCATTGCCCGCTCCTCGCTGTGGTTTGACCACTCTCTCCCAGGTTGAGACAAGTGGGTATCCATCCTCCCGATTGAAATTTGATGGATATTTAACCAGCTCTACTGCTTCTCTGATCAGCCTGGAAAAATAACGATAAATATCCATCAAATTTCGATCGGGAGGATGGATACCCACTTGCCTCAACCTGGGAGAGAGTGGTCAAACCACAGCGAGGAGCGGGCAATGGAGACACCCTATGGTCCTAAATGAACTAGCAACGAAATACATAACAACGGGAAATAAATAATAACAATTACAAAATGTCCAACGGACCTGAAGATGCCCCCAGGAAGAGGGGAGAAACTGTTGTCAGAAAAACCAAACACGCGACGGGAATACCTGAAAAGAGAAATATTAACAATTATAAGAGTCGCGGAAGCCTGCAAAGAAAATTCTCTGCCTATTGTTTAAGCTGCAAATGCTTGATCTAAAGTTAAACCACTGGACCACATGAAGGTTCATCCGATGAATAATTTATAATGCACGTAATAATTACTCAGTTAGAGAAAACAAATCGGTTATTTGTGTGAAAACAACTGTTTTATCCAGTAAATATGTCTCCAAGCGGTTCATGGCGCATCCGCCATCTTGGCTATTAATGGATCTCGTAACTAAACGCCATAAGTTATGAAACCAAATAAATTTATCGAATGTTTTTGCAACACTCATGGCCAGTTGCAGGAACGATCCATAAGTATTTCATAAAGCTATGGGACCAATAAGCCATGGCAACCATTCAATAAGTGTCGCATATACATTCAATTAATTTATTGGTTTCATTACTTATGTCATGGAGTTATGAGTTCCACAAGTAGCCAAGATGGTGGAGGCGCAATGAACCGCTTGGAGGTTTAATTACTTGATAAAAGAGTTGTTTTGAGATGGATAACCGGTTTGTTTACTCTTACTGACTAATTATTATGTGCATTAGCAATTATTCATCGGTTAAAATTTCGTGGGTTGTATCCGACGGTGGAAGATTAAATCAAATATACGAAGCTTTTAACAATTGGTAAATAAGTTAAGTAACTAGTTGATGTGTTCCTGCAACCCATATATATTTATGAGATATAAAACTTTATGGATTTCATAACTAATGATTCCGTAAATAATGTTCTTGCAACTGGCCATTACTGAATGGTTGCCATCGCTTATGGGTCCCATAAGTTTATATAATACATGTTTCGCTCCTGAAACTGGCCGTAAGATAGCGAAAAGGCCGCGCAAACGTTACAGCTTCTATCTTTGCCCATGTTTCCAAGCTCCCTCACCACCTGACTCAATGAGCCATGCCCTTGAATTACGTACGCTGACAACTTGTCGTTACTCAGGGAGAGCCGAGGCGAGATGAAAAGGGTCACGTTTTGGATTCCCAGCAGTGGAACGTCAAAAGGGACGCCAAGGTTGATGACAGAGTGGGAGGTCAGTGGCATTTTCGGGAGTGAAAAAGAACGTAGGATTGGCGGCGGGAATGGGTCCTGGGGTCCTCCGCGGGGAAATGGGAGGCGTTCGATGAAAGCAAGAGACCATTTTGACCTCTAATTACAATCGCCCTCGTTGGAGAAGGGTTGGGAGGGGGGGGTGGGACGGCGATTCGCTCCCCCCCCCCTTGAATTCCCAACGCTTTTCGTGCATTATACGTGATCTGGAGGGTAGAGTGAAATGACAACAAACGGTCCCTTTCACCCGTCCAATTTGAAACGCGATGGTCGACACTCGAAGTTTTGCGATGCTTTATGGCACTTATTTCCATCCCTCCGCCGGTTGTATTGATGCCAAAAAAAAAGGCAGAGATTAATCTAGCACTGAAGGATCTCAGGTTTTCCCGGCGTATGTGATAGATAAAGGTTTCTCGGGTTTTCCACCGGGTGAGCAGGTCCATGGGGCCCAACGTTTCGGAAGCTGACACCCTGATGATGGAGGACAAGTCGTTCTCCGAAACGTTGGGCCCCATGGACCTGCTCACCCGGTGGAAAACCCGAGAAACCTTTATCTAATCTAGCACTTCTTAAATTGGAAAATGCCGTGTGATACCCTATCGGCAGGCTCAAAGTCTTATACTCAGGGTAATCTACACGGAGAGGTAGGTTTAAATGGAGTGGTAAAAATCCTCTCAATTATAATTACGTGTTTTTTTAAACGAAACTAATCATGAAAGAATCAGTCTTATAAAAAATAAACCCCTAACCACGCGTAAGGGGCCATTCGACTATAACGTAAAACATTTTTGGGGGTAGGAGAGTTGAGATCATCTTACTTTGTCTCATTAAGACGGGGGGCAGGGGGTTTGGAACCAATTTACGTAAGATTTTTGTCTGTCTTTAAACATTGTATCGTTTCCAAATTTCCTGTTGTTTTTTTCTAATATCCTGTGATTGTTCCTAATTTCATAGCTGTGGTACTCTTTTGCTCTTAACGTTAATAAATGTGGTACTCCAGCATTGCATAATTATGCGATATCCAGTGCTCAAAGCTGTACGATGGCTTGTATGGAAAGATGAAACAGCAGAAAGCTAGCATTTAACGAAGAAAAGATACAAATATCTAGTCTCTCACGTAAGACTGAGAGGGAGGGGGGTTTGAAAAATCTTACATCATCTTACATAGGGGGAGGTGGGAGGTCAAAAATGGCAAAAATCGCCTTAACAGCCCCTAAGCGACAATAGGAATTGACAAAAAGTACAGGTATTCGGGACTAACAGGTATTATTTTTCTTCTATTTCGGTACTGCCGGGTAATATTGGAAATCGGCACAACTCAAAGTACCGGTACTGAAAGTACCAACACTTGGACAGCGCTGCCATCTCGTGTACAAACGTTCAACAGCAAAGGAAAAGCAGTAGAGTGTGGGCAATGCATAGGTAGTCCTGGAATATGTTTAAATCCTCCATGGTTGAAATAAACGGACATAAACTGAGAATGTAAAAAAAACTATCTTGATTAATTAGCGAATTTATTAATATAAGGTATTTGATTAGTAAAATATTATTGAAAAAGTCGCAATCTCAGCCATGGGCATCCATATCTGTATATAGGTATGTCCTAAAAATAAATACAATGCCTGATTCTATACGAGAGGTACAGACTAAGGATCTCATAATATTTATGTTTATCATGATCAGTAGATTTATTTAGCAATCAGTAGGACTTATTTAGCAATCAAAATTTAAATTCAGGAGCGTTCACGTCAATTCTCTCTTGCAATTGGAGTGACAAAAGTCTCAGTGATACTTCTTACGCGTATTTCTAATCGAGTTAAAAAAGTTGATATACTAATATCACGGCACTTGTAAATATAGCAGAGCAACGGCAATGGACGCGCGGGTAAGGATCGTTTACCTCGTTGTAGAGCTTGGGTAAATATTGATAAGTCTGTGTCGAATAGTGTCAAACCATTTTTTGATTTGTATTGAACTCTCATTCTTGTAAATGATCCGATATAAATTCCTCATATCTCTTGTAATAGATATTCCACCTCTTCAGTGAAGTCGCTTTTCTCCCGCTATTGTAGCAAAAAATGCTTACGAAACGAAGAAGTTATTTTTGCCTGCTGTTACGTAAACAACGAGAACAAATTCACTTGCTATTTTACCTTGGGGGTGATAAAATTTCGTTCCGTCTTAGCCTCTGGCTTCAGGTGAGTGAAAACTGTAGTAAATCGTATACCCATGACAATACATAATGGAGTCAAATGTTTGGAATCGTTGCCTAGGCTACGTGTTGCCTAAATTCCCACTTTTAGTTCACCCAGTCCTTGGCGCTACTTAGAAAAAAGTCTTCTCAGTCGACTCGGCCGTTGGCCCGGACTCAGTCGAAATGGCCGTTGTTGTTTGTTGTTAACGTGAGACTGCGGTGAATATTAAATAACGATTGAAGAGATATGAATTACTTGATGCTGCAAATAACAACTGACTATTTTTGAGATCTAACAGTTACTTTATAAATGCTAGAGAGGAAATATCTCCTACAGGGAGTGTGTAAGAGGCATATGAATTCCTTCCATCGTGAGCCTTTTCTCTGCTGTGTGGATCTTTTACTGTTAATTTACAGCTACATATTTTGGTTTATTATCTGTTGAGAGCCTTAGGAATCAGAAGGTATGATCTAGATGGATTGATGTGGATGTTAATGTGTAAACTACTATTCATGTGTGGCCTCGGAGTAGGTTCAATAATCTCTCCTTCATTTGTTATTAAAATGATAGTTATTGAGGCAATTTCTCATCCATAGATGATATTGTCGGATCTTGGTTTTGAAATCCTCGTAGTACTTGTATCCGTCTTCTAATTCATTCCACTTTTTTCACCTCGTATTATTATTACATTTCCGTAGAACGATATTCACGAAGTGCTAAGAAGTCAGTTGTGCATTTGTGTAATTAAATTTGGAGAGGAATTAAATATATCCGTAGACTGGACAATATTTAAAGTGTGTAATTACGTCCCACGTGTAGTACTACATTATTTATCCACTGCATTGTAATTACTGGTACGTAAAACCGGTAAGACGTGATTATTACGATCTGTAGACTGTATTTACATTTGAACTGCCGTCTTTCATAACTAGACGGCGCCACAATCGACGAAGTAATTTGTTTACGGAGTTCAAGGCAACAGGTTTTGGCGACGAGTCAACAATCCATATGCATAATCATGTGTATACCCCTAAACATTTGTACCACAAGCAGTTGCATAATCTTTATTTCCTCAAGGAATTAGGGCTTAAACCTAATGAAACATTTGCAGAACTAACCTATATGTAAGGACGTACTTAGCTGGTTACGAAAGAAGCAGTGTGAGTTTCCATTCTAATGTGGTATGAAAATAAAGAATAGTCTCTACGCGATAACCAATGAAATACAAGCCTGATCTTGAGCTGGAATCAGGAAAGTTTTAGCAGTCTCCCTACCTTTCAGAGTGCTTTAAAAACATTTTGCAATTCATTGATAAAATGATAATAACAAAAATTATTTCCATATTTTAACAAATCTTCTTACGAATGTAAGTTCAATATCCCTACCTAAAAAGTGATTTTTATTTGGTAATTTCATTCTTTCTACTACAGATATTTTTTAGCGAATACAAAGACTTAAACAATACAGACAAAGCGATGTGTGATTTATTTGCCGATTATTTCCCTTACGGCTTTCTTGGGGATATCAAGAAATCCTCTCATTGGTTAAAGGGGAGGATATTAAGCTGGTATTTTGCACTGGTAGGAAAATCAGGCCATACAAAAGCGCTGGGAATTATAATAGGTTGTAAAAAAACATAAATGTTACCTTAGAAACAGAAACTCACTGTAATGCTAAAAAAGCTAAGATTAAAAAAATTCAAGCTACGTACAAAACTCTGTTAAAGTCACCATGTATTCAACGTTAACAAGGCGTCATTATCTTTAAGAATAAATAGGTCGTCAAATGTGCGCCGTAAAAGAAACAGGATGTCGTGATCAAATTCTTCAAAAGAGAAAAGGCAAAGCCTTTAGGTAGTCTCTTGCTTGAACAGCGAACAGGTTATAGTAAGCCTAGAGACTAATCCACCACAAGAAATGATCATCCATCGAGAAATCCGTTAGTCACTATTTACACGTTCCAGTTTCCTTTCCATTCCTGACGTCAGTCGATGACATCACATTCAAGGAAACGCCGTGTCCGCGTTTCCACACGGTGGGTACACGCATATGGAAATCATTCAATAGATGGCACGAAATGCGCAGCTTTCAGCCAATCAGCGCTTTCCAGTCCCTAGCAGAATAGAAAGCCCGCCTAATCCTTTCCTGTCAGCTTTCAAGTTTGATCGAGTAGTCTCGCCACCTGGAATAGACTAGAGTGCATGCGCAGGACGCGTCATAGGACAGGAATGGAAAGGAAACTGGAACGTGTAAATAGTGACTTACCAACGCACCGAAACAATTACTCCAGCGTCGAATGCGCCGCGTTAGCATAGGGCCCCGAGCACTCATGGAGAAATACGGATTAGGTAATTGTGCAAGCTTACGAGGTATATCGCGTTTGATTAATGGAGTGAATGATCGTACTAGCAACTTAGAAAAGAGTTAGTGCTATCAGAGTAACGACTTTTGCAAAATGCCAGAAACTTCTCCACATTTGACATAACCAGTGTGAATAACAAGACCTTACGCTCATTAGGATATAGCGACTAATATCTACACTCACAACATGAATTCAGCGAAGCACGAAACCAAACTATGACCTAATTAATACAACATATCACTGAGGTGATGACTTCCTTTCAAAAGATACCAAATTTTATCAGTACGGAAATGAAATAATTAACCATATATGTCTGCATAATATTAATAAAAAAGTTTTTTATAAACCAGGAAATCGCGCCAGGTTTTGATCATAGTTTGGCAGAAACTTCGGACTATTCCAATTTCATGACACTGATTTACATCTACCATGTAACCTAGGAATGATGAAACGTAGGATTTATAATTCTCCAATTGCATAAAACGAGTGAACACGCGAAAAGCTTTACTAAGCGCGAATGTATCCATTGACCTGAGAGATGCTAAGAGAGGCGTTGGTCATATGCTTCTACATAATAAGGCGTGGTACCATCCAAAAGATCAATTACGATGCATATACTTCTGTCGTATGGGATTTGTAAAGTTCTAAATGGCATTGTACAACCAACCTCAAATATATATTTTATGATAAACCAAAGTCATTTTCCAAGTTCGAAAGAAAGTTACTCGCGGCGATTCGCAGATTCCACGCAATTAAATGTAAATTAAAAATAATTGGTGATGACATTCGCGTACTTTTCTCCTGCACTGCTTTTTAATTGCTCCAGCTTACAGAAAGACTCAGCAAATAGAGTCAGATTTACGTTAAATAGCCACTAATTAATAAAAAGATAGGGCCAAATATTCTGATTAATCGATGCTATTGCATCGGTGCCACTGGTCCGGTGCAATAATTGCTTAATACCGGTACTTTTTCAGGAAGTGCACATGACTAGTGCCGATTTCGAGAAACTAGGACTACCCTATGAGTAACCAAAATGGATTCACTCGAAAGTGTACACAAGAGCGGAATTCCACTGAGGAACATCCGTTCGCCTTGATGGCGTATATGGCGTGTAACATCCCATTAGCGTATGAGCACACTTGTCAAAAGAAAAAGCATGTCCTCTAGAATCCTTATGATAGAGCAACTTTTGGTATATCTTCTTTTTCCTCCTTAACTCCTGATATATCGTGGGGGATACACATACAAAACATATGCGGAAAATCATTGGAGAAACTGGGATTTAAACGTGTAATAAGGAAGACCCTCAGATGAAAAAGTAAAAGAGAGATGCTACTTCGCACTGGTTAGGCCACACCTCGAATACGCCGCGAGCAAGAGTAATTATGCGCTGGATGACGAGTTACTAACTCAAGCAAGCTATTAATAACGCGCACCACTAGTTTAAATGCATTAGGTAAATAGACATAAGTTATTTAACCAGAATGAGAGTAGGCCAAATATTTAAACAATGGCCACAAGGAGATAAGTTATGCCAGGGATATTTCCTTAAATGATTGTTTAGGAACGCAATCCATTACTATCAGGATTTCATAACTATCGATCCCATCAATAAATATTTGAGCAACCGATTTTAAAGCGGAAAAACACTTCCAGTCTTCAGCTATCATGGTAAAGCTTTTACCGGGAAATAGGCGAACCTCTGAAACGAGTCACGGAACGGAACGAGGCACAGAACCCCCCCTTAAATGGCGTCATGTTTCTCTCAAAAACACTCTCCAGTAATTCATTCGTGATATTTCATTTTTCCTACTTGCAGAGGGATCTTTCTTTTCTCCCCGGATATATCCGACAAGGCCATTTGCTTCATTCCGTCACCAACTCCAAAAACACCTCCACGCAATAAGTCAAGCTTAGCCCCCATCCTTTTTTCCATCGCAAGGAATTTTCATTCCAGAATCCCAGCAACTTCAGTCATAGATCACGGCTAGATTCATACAGTGGAAGTTTCCTTATACCCATTTCACGTCAGTGATAACTTAAAAGTGTAATAAACGCATGTAGCAACTCTAATGAGTTAAAAATTGATCTATTTATAACCATTGTTTCATGAACCACAATGGCAAGCTTACGATGAATAATTGCAATGCTTCTCCGCGAAATATGATGGTCAGACTTACTTAGTACCGGCGACTCGATCAATCAGACACAAAACGTTTTTGCTGACAAGTAATTTGGACGGTGGATTTCTT
Source organism: Ceriagrion tenellum (assembly GCA_963169105.1). Classification (NCBI taxonomy): domain Eukaryota; kingdom Metazoa; phylum Arthropoda; class Insecta; order Odonata; family Coenagrionidae; genus Ceriagrion; species Ceriagrion tenellum. Next base: position 63,958,478 of record OY720635.1, read on the forward strand.
CTCTCTAGCACAGGATTTAGTCCGAAATACCAAATGTTACTTGCTCAGCACACCTTAATTTCTCAAAATAAGAAAAAGCTGAACTTACATTTATTTCTCCTCTCAGCGTGAAAGGCTCCTCTCCAGGAAAAATTATTACCACATCAAAAGGGAGACGTATTCCAGCATCAAGACACTCTCTTCTGAAAGTAAAAGATAATTTTTCACATTATCTCATGCCTCTTAGCATTATCTTAAACGTCACTCATTTTTACTAAGCACAGCTCTTTGAATAACAAGCACCCACAGATTAAAAAACAGATATGTTAATTTATAATCACCCCAAATGAATGACCAAACTTGATAGTGGACATTCAAGGAAATAAATGTGACATGACATGCTAACGTCTAAACTTTGTCCTGTAAAATTTATTGGAACCAATTAGCAGGTAATTAAAGGAATAACGAGGAGAGGATAATTCCTCCGGAGCAGATGAAATCGGAAACTCTCTGTCGCGGTTGCTTTTCTTATTCTTTCAATTCAATTTAAAAGTCTGGGCCTTGTTCTCTGTAGAGAATATATCCTTCTAATTTCACCACCAGCTCTCCAGATATTAAAGCACTTATCTTTCCTTCCGGACTTTGGCTTCTAGATATTTTCACAAATCTCTCTTCTATGGAGTTTAAAAAAAGTATAAAGTAGATAGATTTACATTCATACATACCAATCACGCCGTTCCTTTCCAGAATAGGCACAGTCATAAAGTTTCACTCATAAATACATATTTGTACACCTAACTCTGATTCAATTTGATCTGACTCAATAATTTTCTCCATACTGACCTATCCTTGCCAACCTCCTTTGCCTCATTTACCCCCATACACTGTTTCATACACGCCCTCCTGTTTTTAAGACTCCTAATATTCCTCCTCCTAAGAATTTCCTCAACCACATTCAACCACAATTTTCTCGGCCTACCTCTACCTCTCGCACCATTCATTTCACTCTTATATATCTGTTTCGTAATTCGACTCTCATCCATTCTCTCTACATGGCAAAAACAACGAAGCACACTCCATTCATATATCCATTACTGGAGCATCTAAACCACATTCATTTATTACCCACTCATTCCTCACCCTATCCATCCTACTTTTGCCGCGACCAAAAAAAATGAAATAAAAAAGGAACGCTGCGCGCTTCGTTAAAAATTACTACGAGCGAATAGGTGTTTCTCAGCCTATACAGGGGTTAGGTTGGGGGCCGCTATAGATTCGGAGGCCTCATACTTGGCTTAGTTTACTTGAGAAATTCAGTAAAGTTGTACATCAAAGCGACACAGATAATATCATGCTAACGCCACACTACATTTCTAAGTCCGACCGAACGATATACGTAGAGAGATAAATTACCGAGCGGATGGGTACAAAAATTAGATCTTTGCAAGTGTCCATTATAATAACTGATCTCCACATAAAACATTCCCACGATACAATTCACCATTCGATCTCCCAAAACCATTCCACCACACGGTTGGTATCTTGAAACCCCCTGCCACACGCCCATCAGGCGTAGGGTAGTATGTAGATAATGTAGATGAAGATTTGGTTGTATTAATTTGTTCAACTCATCCTCTTCTTTGTGAAGCTATCCCTTCAATGATTTATTTCTTCAGGCAGAATTTGCAATTACTCGGATTCCTTCCTCTATCATATTAAACCCTCCAGATTTGAATCATTTGAGGAGTGTAAGTCATGTTTTTATTTCATATTTGAGTGATAAGGTCTCTCTGGAAGATTTACATGAAGTTTGGTATATTTTCGAAAATAAATAACCAAGTTAGAGGATGTACAGTATACTGTACATGCGGAATCACGCGTTGCATTTTTCTGGATACTCGGATGTAAACTAAAACATCACTTACATGGAAACAAAATGTATCATAATGCAAATAATCAGCCACGATTACACAGAATTATTGTTTGTTGAAAAAAATATTTATCCACACAATTTGGTAATTATGGCTTTATAAATGCTTGGGATTCTTTTAAGTGAATTATTGGTGGTCATTCTAGTGAAACATACAGGCTGCAGCTGAAGTAGGTAGCTGAATGATATAACTGTCAGTCCTCGATTTACGTCGGAGATGCGTGTTGAAGAAGAGCGACGTAAGTCGAAACAACGTGAAACGGGTTCAGATTTTCGTGACCACTTTAATCCCGCGATAAATCAAGGCGTTAATTTCAAAATTCGTTTTTTGCCTTTATCCAGGAAAAAATAGCTATTTCAGATAGGATGATTGCCTTAGCCATCAAAAACACATGCATATGCACATACGATCTATTTTAACAGAATTAAATAGGGAAAAATTTTCCAACGACCCTTGTCAGCATGGACGTAACGTCGAATCAGACGGAAATCGAAAAGAGGCATACCGAGGACTTACTGCATATTGTTTTATAGCTTGATTTTACAAGCAATTATGGAAACTTGAAAAAAACTTCGGACCCTGTTTATGCACAAGTGAATGCTACACGTTTTACAAAATGTGTTTCACTTTTGAGTACATTTCTTCCATAGTCTTCCAAATGAAGAAGAATATATTATGTACAGTATACTGTACACCAGGAAAGAAAATGTTAAGTGTGATTCGTAATTTCACTCAGTGCCTTTATTCACGCGACTTTCAGCTGTTTCGTGTGTTAATATCACAGCATATTATGAGGAAAAGAAACAAGAAAAAAATTAAAATCAACGCCGGAGGTCATTACAGTCTCTTTTAGCGAGACGCATTCAAATAATTGGATCATATTCAAAGTAAGAATGCGATGCAGGATAACTAATTTAAGCGGAAAATCCCAGCCATGCCACCGAAGAGTAATGAAGTTAGCATAATTCCGTCCGCCGAGCTATCTTTTCGGAAACACATTACCACCGATTTCAGTTCGACTCGCAGCTATTGAAATTAAGTCCACCAATACGAACATCCTCGACCCAAATGCGCTTGTGTCAACACGTGCGCGCCGCAGATAGAAAGCCTCGCCAATGCACTCGCACCCCCCGGCCCGACCTCATTCTCTCGAGAACGCCTCCAGCTGGCCTCAATGCCCGACTCTAATATCATTAACGCGAGCGTGCCTAGGTCGCCTCATATATTCCCTAGATAAACGACTCGCCACACGAATTTCCATGGGAAGAGCCGGCTTTGCTCACCTGTAGACTATGTCGGAAGGAGGTTACTTCAGAGAAGTCATTTCACCGAGTACAAAATGCAGTCTTGAATTTTAGCGCCTGGCAAGGCAACAATGAGATCGTCTTTTCTCACGCATCAGTTCTGATTTGTGTGGCTCATTTGTCATTGAACAATAATTTTGGTGAGCACCACAGAGAGATAAAAAGACCTACGCACACAAATATCATTATTTTTTAAAAAGTGTTCTTCCGGTTAAAGTAGGTTTTTCTGAATTTCAGAGAATCTCCTCCCGGTTTTCCACACTTCCAGGGTCCTATTTCGCTCTATAATATCCATTTTCGCCTCAGCATACGATCTACCCTTCTTTATACCGTTCATGAAACCTATTTTCTTCCTTCCTATTCCCCGTTTACACAACATTCTTCCCTCTATCACATTATTGAGCAACACATCGCCCTTTATTACATCCTCCAGGCACCTACTCTTCCGATCTCGAGTTTTATTAAGAAGTTTCCTATCCTCGCCCACCATCTCAAGCACTTCGCAGTTAGTTTTCCTCTCCGTCCACCTCACCTTCTTCATACTCAAATTTCAAACCCCCTCAGCCTATTCTCGCCCTCCTTTCTCAGGGTCCACATTTCTGCCCCATACAACGCTACGCTCCATATCAAGCTTTTCACCATCCTCTTCTTCACATCCTTTCCCAATGCCCCCGTCATCACCTCCTTTCTATTACTAAACGCCTCCTTAGCTAGTACTATTCTCTTCCGCATGCCTTTGCTACCATATCCTTTTCCCTCTAGCGTACTACCTAAGTATTTAAAATGCTCTACTTGCTCGAGCTTGCGTCCTCCAACTCTAATCAAACTTCATTTTCATTGCCCTAAAAAATCTCATTACTTTTCATAACTTCGTGATGAAATAATAACACCAATTATAACTGGGCGACGATTACAAGGTATGCCTCACACTTTGTCACAAAAACTATTCATTCTAAACAAATGAAATTTACACTTCTGTAAGAATGTTTTTTCTATTCACTCTGTTTTCCGCATAATTTCTACATTGAGAACCCCTGCGTATTATGCTAGGTTTGATTAGATTAACAAGATTAGAGAGATAGATTGTCGTACCGATAGATTTAAAATGCCATTTTTCCCGCGTACTATAAGAGAGAACAATAGGCAGCGTAGCAAAGGGATAGGTAAGTGAAATATAGTTAGAGTAGTCTGTAGTGCATGATGCATGTAATAACAACCAATAATCCCTTTCTTATTATGTAGATACTAACCATCTAGCTGCATGTGACCCTGTTCTCTAGTATGTGTCCCTTAAATATCCTACTTGCATGGCAATAGTGCATGTTTGGCGATCTTCACCCCCTGCCTCACACCCTCGTGGTGGCTCGCAGGGTATAACGTAGACGTAGACGTAAATTATTAAGCAATTTACATTCTTTCACATCTTTAGTTTGTGCCAGACTGGTATTTAAGAGCCTAATCTTCCGGTCTGGCCCTAAAAGAGTGCACATAATTGGTCAATGCACTCAAATTTAAGACAAGGTAACGTCGTGATAACCTGATAAGACTTTACGACCAATGCAGATACGTCTATCGATGACCGTTTCAACGTACTGATTTCAGTTATTAGGGAGTCAAAAAAAATGTTCGGCATTACCTTTTGGATAATCCTCCTATTAACTCATTAAATGCCTTTCACAACATAGTATATTTGAATGTAAAAATACCTTGAAGAGGGGTTATCTTTTGAATATCTTTTTTTATTCTATTATACGGCTTGAGTGGACTTGGCGGGTTGATCAAAGTATGTTTAGCGCTTCACCACTGATGGAGGGTTGAGGGATTTTTTTGGAGCATTTTACTCGCATAGTACGATCTCATAACTCTAACATTAAACACATAAATATTGTTCATGCAGCCAGCCGTTGGGCAAAGGATTACTTCATTTCACGTATAACGAACGTACTTGCACAAACTTTTTTGATTACCCAGTACGGACGTACAGATTATTACACGCACTTAAAATTGATGGAGAAGTGGTTACTTAAGATAGGCCGGAATAAACATCAAGGGTGTCTCCTTGAGTAAACATACGACCATTACAGAGAGGAGATCAGAAACGTTGGACTTTGTGAAGTGTCCCACTCATCGAAATGACTGCAAGGTCCTAAAAGGGTGTCATTCTTGCCAGGGTGTATTATTGGTGAGCGTCACCAACATCCATCATGTTCAATTGGATCGATTATTTGGAGATTCTGTCGTCAAAACATGACTCGTCTCCCATTTTAGCTTCCAAGATACAATACGCGTCAGTCCATATCCCATCGTACACCGCACGAAACAGTCAACATACAACCTTCCCGTCCAAATACTGGACGTGGAGTTTCTGTGTATTGGTCTTGTGCTTCCTCACAATTGCGGGTTTGCGCTATTAATTAAGCTATGTGGGTCGGCTATAGGATTCATACGCATAAACGTGCATAGGCCGGCGAGGTAACCAATGATAAAGTTGAAAATGTCGATGGAATAAGTGACCACAAGGTAGTATACGTAAAATTTTCCCTCAACACTGAAAAAAATTTTAAATTAAAAAGAAAGATTTACCTTTTTAGTAAAGCAGATTTTAACGGATTTAGGCTTGACTTAAAGACATCTTTTGAAAAATTCGAGAACATTAGCAAAAATAGCAATACAGACAATACATGGAAAGAGTTCCTCCAAATTACACGGTCACTTGTCAACAGATATATACCTCATACGTATAAGAGCGAGAATAGGGAACCAAGGTGGTACAACGCGGAGGTTAGAAAATGTTTAAAACGCCAACGAGTTAGCCATGCGAAACTAAGAAAAATGAAGAAAAATGTAGCTAATAGCGACCTAAAAAATACCATCGAGCATTATAAAATTTGTAAATCAGCCGCAAAAACAGCCCTTAGAAAAGCGTTTAGCGAATTCAAGAGAAAAGTACTTGGAGAACAACTAGAGGGAAATCCGAAAGCATGTTGGTCATATGTTAGGGAAGTACAGGGAACTAAAAAGTCAACGGTTAATTCCTTGAAAAACGATAGAGGCGAAATAGTAACTTCCAGTTTAGATAAGGCAAATTGTTTGAATTACTTTTTTCAGAGTGTTTTTAATCAACCTATGCATAGTTTCCGCGAAACCATACCAGACCGATTTCAACAACCAATGCCCCCAATCGATATATCTTGTAGCGGAATCGTATCCTTACTAAGTAACATTAGCCCGAACAAGTCCTCAGGTCCTGATGAAATTCCAGCTCGTGTTTATAAAGAATTAGCTCTCGAAATGGCTCCGTATCTTAAAGTAATATTTAACAAATCCCTCGAAGAACACGCGGTTCCCAAAGACTGGAAGATAGCAAACGTGACCCCATTTTATAAAAGCGGAGATAGGGAACAGCCATGTAATTATAGACCAATATCATTAACGACACTATCATGTAAAATTATAGAGCATATAATAGTTACATCAATAATGGGACACCTCGACACCCAGGATTTATTAATAACAAACCAGCATGGGTTCAGAAAAGGACGGTCTTGCGAAACTCAATTAGGTCTTTTTGTTCACGATATTTTAGTTTCCGGAGAAGGTAACGTACAGGTAGATGCAGCGTTTCTTGACTTTAGAAAAGCTTTTGACAAGGTTCCCCACTGTAAGTTACTCGCGAAGTTAGCATCATACGGAATAGACAGTAATATAGTAGGCTGGATAGGAGATTTCTTACATGAACGCGTTCAAAGGGTGGTATTAGATGGTGTCAGCTCAGGCGAAGTAAAAGTTACATCGGGTGTTCCCCAGGGAAGCGTGATAGGCCCAATTTTATTTCTTCTGTACGTAAACGACTTGAATAGTGTAGTAAAAAATAGCAAGCTCCGTCTTTTTGCCGATGATGCAGTAGTGTATAAAGAAATTAGAAATGAAGAGGACAGACAGTTTTTAGCTAAGGATTTAGATGCGATTGATGATTGGTGTGATGGATGGCAGCTAGAATTAAATTTGAAGAAGTGCGCGATTATGAATTTTTGGAAAAAGAATGGCCTTCCCCGGAATAATTATAGCATCAAAGAAAACAAAATATGTAACGTAGAATCAATTAAATACTTAGGCGTCACCATCAGTGAAGACATGTCATGGGGGAAACACATCAGGGAAATAACTAGTGTAGCAAACCGTAGATTAGGATTCGTAAAAAGGGTTCTAGGCAAATGCGATGAGAGAGTCCGAGAAAGAAGCTATTTTACACTTGTCAGGCCTCATTTAGAATATGCCGCTAGTATATGGGATCCCTACGAGGAAGGTATGATAAAAGAATTAGAGCGAGTGCAAAGGAGATCTGCTAGGTTTGTTAAATGTCGTTATGATAATTGTATTAGTGTTACGAGTTTAATAGAAGAACTAGGATGGGAATTACTATCAGAACGCAGGTTAAAATTTAGGTTAAACCTTTTAAGTAAATTCGAAACCGATTTGTTCACAGATGACGTTAGATATATATTAAGAACCCCTGCGTATTATGCTAGGTTTGACCATATTAACAAAATTAGAGAGATAGATTGTCGTACCGATAGATTTAAAATGTCATTTTTCCCGCGTACCATAAGAGAGAACAATAGGCAACGTAGCAAAAGGGATAGGTAGGTGAAACATAGTTAGAATAGTCTGTAGTGCATGATGCATGTAATAACTACCAATAATCCCTTCCTTATTATGTAGATTTTAACCTGTACTATACCGTAGTAACTAATATTCTATTGTAATAACTACTGCAATTACTTGCAATAACTAATAATCTACTGTAGTAACTAATAAACTATGACCCTATTTTCTAGCATGTCTACATTATATATCCTACTTACATGGCAATAGTGCATGCTTGGTGATCTTCACCCCCTGCCACACACCCTCGTGGTGGCTCGCAGGGTATTACGTAGATGTAGATGAGAACTGATAGGAGTAACTAAACAAGGAAGATAAACTGCCAAACTGGCAGATAAAAACATCCCTTCCTTCCTCTATTAGTGATTTTAAACAACTCCTTTTCTCTTCTTATCTATCCTGGCTGGCGTCCTAACACCCCTCACCGAAGGTCTTTGAGGCAGCTCGCAAGGCGGTATGTAAATGTACATATAGATTATCAATATAAATTTACATAACGTTATCGTCAATGGTAAGAAGAATGTTATTTTGGAAATGATGTAAGTGTAAGTAGAACACATCACAATGAGGAATGAGGTGATAAACAGAGGAACAGGTGGCAATTTCATTTTCTTTATGTAGCTCCATAAAAGACGGGACTTTCTCCCGGACACTGGTCATAAAGATTTAACCAAAAAAATTAATAAAATACAAAGGACAGCAGAGAGCTTCGTTAAAAACTGCTACGAGCGTACATATAGTGACTGACAACTTTTAAAGGAATTAAGGTGGGAGTCCCTTGAGACTTAAGCTCGCTCTGCTTAGGTTGCTTGAAAAATTCAGAACTGATATTTTTCAGAGCGATATAGAGAATATTATAATGACGCCTGACTACATCTCGAGATATGACAGATGCGATCAAATAAGAGAGGCACACTGCCTAACAGATAGGTACAAAAACTCGTTCTTTCCGCGCACAATAAAAATTGAGCTCCACTAAATACACTCTTATAATAGGTACATGTCACCATTTCATCTCCCAAAAACTTACATCTTTACACGGCTGGTGACCTACGCCCGTGCCACACGCCCATGAGGCGGCTCGCAGGGTATTATGTAGATGTAGATGTAGACACTGAATCTAGACAGAAACACAGAACACACAACGACCAGCATTTTTTCACTTGGAAGTATTCCATGTTTAACAATTTTTTTCTTTACAAAACTTTTACTTCATCTGATGATGACGATCTTTCGTTGAAACCCGGGTCGTGTCTGTTTCATTTACTTGGCATTGTAAAATTTTAGTGAAAAAAAAATTTTCTACGCAGACACGCTGAAATTCACCAAACACTTCCTACTCCTTGCAATAATAGGTGGATAAACTTCATCTTTAAACCTGGGGCGAAACAAACCAGGACATAATTTTAAAAAATTGAAACACCATTTCCATTCAGAGAAATAAAGTGTGGAATAGTATGGAGTTTCCTATTTCAACACACATATAACACACCCGATTTGAATATAATGCGCTGAGTCATGTATCAAAAGTCCTTCGAAGCTCCAATTCCACGTGGAATGTTTTCTCTCGATCTCGTCGGATATTGCTGAATTTGGCCCTCGGTATTTCCCCTCGCGTTTCACCCCACTCAGACTCGCCTCATCGACACTTCTTTTGACAAAAAATTACAACAAAAGCCACCCAGGAAACTCCAGGAGCGCCTTCCATAGGCAAGCACTCACGCAATTCAACGCTTTTCCAAATGGACTGCGTATTTCCTCCTCCCTTTGTTGCCTCCTTCCTCTCGCCCCGCTCCCCACACTCACTCGTCGCGAGAGTAGAGATTAAGCCCATTGCGTTCGAGTAATCCACGCTCCGGTGCACTCAAAACGTTGGCAATCTCCGAACACGATTGGCAAGCAATAGCAGGGATCGATGCGCGCGAAACCAAGGAAGTTATTGAATTATACACTAGAAGCGGCAACGGGGATGGTGCGGCAACAGCTAATTCAAGGTGCGTGCATCGGGTTTGTGTTATAGTAAATGATGTTACACACTTTAGAGGGGCGTATATACTAATAAAAAGTAGTACATACTGCACGATCGATAAGAGACCATAATGGATGCGTTAAGACTTTGAAAAAGGTTTGTTGACAAGTACTGTAGCTGATTTATTTATATGCCCCCTAATGCAAGTTTCTAAATCTGCCGAGTAATGCTAACACCATGTTATGCATGTTCCCTGCATGACTCTTTTCATAGTTATATTTTGGATTATTTTAGTAGTTTCTGTAGAATTTGTAGTATACCGATAGTGTTGTGCTTATTGGTGAAAGTAAATTTCGTCACTGTAGCTCATGTTGGTGATAAGTCACCCCCTGCCAAACACCCTTGTGGTGGCTTGCAAGGTAATATGTAAATGTAGATGAGGCACCAGTGATTGCGATGATTAGGCCAGAGCTCTACCAAGATTTTTCAAAAGGGTTCATCCCACCCATCTATCCCTTCCCTTTTAAGATGGCTCAAAGGACGTGACTTATTCCAGCTTTTCTGCAAACTTGAATTTAACATCTTTGAAGAGCCTTTCATAAACTGAAATGAAAATAAAATAGGGTTCCCAAGCTAGCTTAACCGAAATTTAGCCTCGAATGTGGACTTTTCGACATGAGCTCCTATGAAGATTGCTCAGATTACGGCAGAAAAACATCAATTCGAAGGAGAAGGCATATTCAAAAGAAAACTTTTTAATTGAAACTGTACATAAGAAACAAAATGTCCTGAGAAAAGAGAAAAAAAATAAAATATAGGCATATTTCCACCTTTATTTACTAATTCATTCGCGAAATACTGCCGAAATTGAAGTCAAAATGCGATAGTTGCACGCTGCAGTAGGCTCTTATGGCTGGACAAATGTGGTCATTATAAATATATTCGTGGAATTATATGCAAATTTTGCACCATAATTTTGGTTTTCAAAAAAGTGACTCATTTCATCAACGGAAGTAAGATATTTTATACAGAATAAATAAAAATGAGTATCTTAGTATTTGTCTGGACTCACGTAAACAAATGAGAGCCACCTTAGTGATTAGCTCCTATTTGCAATTCCTTGAATTAGTCGGTGGTAAATAGTACCCCCTTACAACTGTAATGGACCAGGATATTTAAAGGGAGATCCATATAATCCAGACCAGGGGGGGTTATTCTGTTCCTACATACGCTATCATAGCGCGGTGATATAATAGAGTTTGCTGTCTCTAGAAAGTCGCTGAGCGCGATTCTGTTTCTCTCGACGTCACGACCATTGCGATAATACGATAAATAAGCGTTGCGAGAGGCAAAATGGCACGAGATCCGAAAATGAGATTGGCATTTTCGCTACTCACTATTTTACTCCATGGCAGATATGCCGTTATGAGGAAACAGAATCGCACCCCAGGTGAGGAAAATAGAGAAAGAGAAAAGAACACCTATAACTGAAACTGAGTGCTCCAGAGCATTAATAATTTTACATACACAGTAAACACTGCGGATGAAGGTTTTTTTTTAATCTTTCCAGGCAATTTTTTTATTGCCACACCTTCCATTAAAGCACGCTAGTAGGAATTTGGCGATTTATTAGCATGATCCAGATAAAGTCCTTTTGTATTTCCTTGCATCTGTGAGTGTCACCTATACTGAACATGATTTTTAAAACGAATTATTTGGGATCACTCATGAGAAATTCCGCACTTAATTTCAATATGAAGTGTATGTATTGATCGTTTTTAGTGACATAAGGCGCATGGCCTTCACTAAAGGACTGACTTATCCGTTACGAAGTTTATATCAGCTGTATCTCAAATATCGCTCGAAATCTTGAAGAACATAATTGAAGGTAAAATAGATGGAAAAGTCCCCAGAGGTAGACCCAGGAATAAGTTCATGGACCAAATAAAGAGGAAAGTACATAGGAAGAGATACCAGGAGATAAAAGAACTGGCATTAGATAGGGAGGGGTGAAGGGCTTCAGTCAACCAATCTTAGGATTGAACAACCAATGAATGTATCTCAAATGTTAGAAATGACTCTCAGAGTTTATCCTTCAGAACACCTTACTAATTTCTCATTAATAAAATAATTTCATATTTAAGTTTCTGAGGATGCTCTTTTTGATGGTGCCGATAACAATCAGTAATAAAACATTTACAACAATTTTTTTTTAATTTTAAAAATTCGGCTTATTTGATAATTTGATATTTTCGTGTTTTACTTGTAGAAGTAATAACATTAGACTTATCTCGATGCTATAATCTTAAAAACCGATTTCAAGTCTACATGAAAAGTTTCAACTATTAGTAGCAACGGTAATGTAGTCGTTTCAGCTGACGGATGGGCATAAAATCTGGCCAGTATGCAACAGTTTCACGTATGACTTCTTCAATTTTTTATTTAAAAATAATTAGCTTGTGGGAATACTTGCAAGTAATAAAAAGTGCTATGGTTCAGCCTAATGAATAAACAGCCAAGGAATCCACTGAAATACGTTATAAATATTTCCGTGACACTTGTTAATGTCATGAATATACATAATTGGATTCAAAGGTTTGGCATAGTTGAAACAACAATAGACTTGGATTAAAAATGGATTTACTTTGTTTATTCTGGTACTGTAGCTTAATGCTTTCATTCTATGATTTATTAAATGTTTATTTTGCAATATTTTTATGGTTATCTGCTGGAAAATTGTGATGATTTATGTTCAATTGACTGCGTTTGCATTTGAACTACCGCATTACTTCTCTTTTACCAGAGTGGCAGCGCGACAATCGACGATGTCAATCGTCTTGTTCACGTGCGGAATTCTAGGCAACACCTTTTGGCGAGATGTTAACAATCAATATGTATATTCATGGTTAATGTAACAGTGGAAATAGAAGCTTCAATACGTCGCCATGGTATCTCTGACAATAGTTGTTTATTAATTGTTCTGGTTATCTTTATTTACCCCTAGAATTATTGTTAGTTACTGACGTGAAAAACCTTTCCATTACCTATGTTGCCAATCTCATTCATCCTGAGTAACTCAGCTGAGTGACGAGAAAGGTGATGAAGAAGATAATATCGAAATCAGCATAAGTGATATGGAGGACAATGGATACAAATAGATTTCTAGTACAGGCCCAAGATATTTTCTAGTTAACTTGCTTTAACATATGCTTATTTTATTGGTATTAAAAATTTCTACTCGGCTATTGAAAAATACTTTAATTTATGTACAAATTGCGATGAAAATGTAACAAATACTAAAAAATTTGGACGCTATATTTGAAACGCCATTTTTAATTTCGTAGTTTTTACATCAATTTTAAATTAAACTCACCTAAAAGCCCAATACTAATACTACAATTAATACCAAGTTTCATAAAAATCAGCATGAATTTTATAAATTTGGACGCAATAATGGATACCCCATTTTGAATTTCGTAGTTCTGACATCAAATTTGAAATTAGCAACCAGAAACCTTTAAGAACTACGATTGAAACTAATCAAACGAGATCCCTAATTTTGGCCATCTTTTGAGGTCAAATACTCCACTGTGCGCCGGAGCGAAATAGGACAACTCTTTAAACAACTTTCCATCCAGAGCCCACTTTTAAAAGATGTAATCTTATACTTTTTACAACTTTTACCTCAATGGGTACCTACTTATTTAATTCCATAAGACGATTATATTTGCTTACTTTAAACAACATCGTTCTTATTTCCGTTTTTAGATACGCAGACAAAGTTTTATGCATTAAAAATGGCAGATCAATGCAAAGTTAGGCAAGGAATGATCACAACCGTTGGAGAAAGTAGTTAAATTTCATTGAACACGCTCTTTATACCAATTAAAGTCAGTTTCAAATATATTATCAATAAATCAACAAGCCAGAAATAATAATAATCACATGTATGAGGAAAGCATAACGCCGGGTATGCTAGCTTTCAGTCTCCATAATTTCGAGGATTGGCACGTGCTGGTGTCACAGTACAGAAGCATTAGCAGATAAAATGCTTCAAGCAGTAAGTATAAAGGTAAGAGAAATGCGTGGCTCGTTCTCCTAACTCGCATAATGACAGCAGCATCTCAGAACTGGAAAAAAAATATTTTATAAAACCCTCCGGACCCCCACGAGTCCGGGGGGTATTCTTCGTTGAGTGGGGAGATGAACGAGTATCAGGGGAACAACGGCGGATTTCAGCGTGCTCGTAATTAATGAATACGGGAAAATGATGATAACGGAAAATATTTCTTCCGTGGGAAGCCCAATTTGGGCGCCCAAGAGATGAAAAAAAAGAATCGACTGCGCCCAGATATACACCAAAAGCCCATTGTGCTCCCGGGCGATTCTCTCTGCCGCGCGCCCCCCTCCGTCGTAATTTGACACGAGGACCTCTATACACCCAGCTACGCTCTTCTCGCTGGAGACCCACTTCCAGCTGCTGGTTCCTTCCCCTTCAAGTTCGTCACACCCTCTTCTTCATTCTTTCCTCCTCCAACATCTCCCGTACTTCTCTCTCTCCTCCCCATGGTCTCATTCAACTGTTATCACCCCGCACCACAAAACACTCGTCCGTGACCCATCCAAAAATCTTCCCCCTCCCCCCCCCCGCTTGTTTTTTTTCATCACCCTCGCCACTCATTCGTCTCACTCCTTCTACAGCTTCGTCACGCACCCTGGGCGGGTAGGTGCTGATAATTCTCTCCACTGTCAACCCTTAACCACTGACATGCGTTTCTTGGCATACAACCAGTGACGTGCGGTCTGGGAGACCGCAGTTTATGAAATTTTAACTAAACGTTGTTACGATATTTTCATTGTATAGTTAAAATTGTATTCCTCTCAGCACTATGTCTCCAACTCATATTTAATTATCTAAAGCAGCAACACTAACCATTTTTTCAGGTTAATTAATTATTCTAAACGGTAAAAATATAGAAAAAAAATAAAATACCATTTATTACTAGAGTCATAAATTATTTATATTTTTCTAGAGCTCAAAATAAGGCCTTAAATATTGAAGCAGTAATGTTCAATTATAATAGACAATTGATAATATTTCACTTAATACTTTTTTTGATTAAATCTGCAATTGATCAAAGTTACATTTTTTCTCGAAAAATCTCTGCCACCTCCACATTGGCAAAGTCTTTACAATTTTTTGCGCATTCTAAACTCACAAGGTTTTTGCATTTGAAACACAAGAAAGAAGTTTTTGCTCTTTTATGAAGGGCACAGTCTACATGTTGTCCGCGTCTCTAGCTTTTCATCTTCTTCTGCTGATGGAGAATCTGTACGAAACTTATTCGTACCTGTCTTGGAAGTCTAGGATTGGACATTCTCCTTTTCAACTGGGGCCTTATAGCTCTGTAGCTACCGATTTTATTAAGCTTCCCTTCCAACTCCCAGAATATAATTTCTCCCCCTACTATCTCCGACGCGCTCCACTCCAAATTTTCTCTTAAACATTTTCATCTTCCGCTCAAGCCGACAACAGCATTCCGTTCTTCCCCCTTTTTGGTAGGAATGCCCAATTATGAAATAACAACGTTTTCTCCTTATAAATTCAATAACGATGAGTGAGAAATGTTCGGACTCGAAAGATAAGGAATTCAGCAAAACAAATCCAGAATATGCTAAAAATAAGGCAAATCAGATATTTTAGCAAAATTCCAGGAGTAGTAGCATGCTAATAAGAACTAAATTCTCTAAGATTTAAATTAACGACTCTTAATAAGACACTGGATTTCAAGAAATTACGAACTGATTTGCAGAAAAACGTGCAGGTATGTAAGTAATGTGAACCCCTTATGCAAACAACAACTGATAATTTCTCGCCTTTAGCCAATGAAATATTCACTCACTAATTAATCTCACCCATGAAGTTACAGTATTATTCAATCCATAGCACTTCCTTGTAATTTAGGTTGAGACATTCGGGAAAAAAATCTATTCATCTAATGTCGTACGATAGAAACATTTCTTCGCCATCCTAAGGGAGGCGTAAAAATCTATCTTGTATGGTCTATGTATAACTTGGATCAAGTGTATGAAGCCTCGATTACGTATTTTTCTCCAAAAGACTCATTTTTCTCTTCTCTAACATGTTTTAGAAACGACATACGTTGGAAAGACTGAGAAGTTTTAAAATTAATTGAAACTAAAATTTTTGATTGATTCGCACCAAGATTTTCGAGAATTTAACAGGCAATGGATGATCACAAACTGAAAACAAAATTATCAGAAATGGAGAGCGATATTTACCTTCTTCTATACGTCCTCTAGTTAGAGTTTAATCATAGATAATGCATGATTAGCTATAAACTTCTTAATACTAAGAGGCTACAGAAGAGCCATAACGTACATGTCGTATCAGAGCCGCGCGTAAACAAATAAAAAAAATTGGGTTATGGCCATCACCATCGTATAACCTGAGAGAAGTTTTCATTCTTAGATCAGTCATTGCTTACCACAGAAATTAAGTGGTTCCGCTTAAAAACGCTGGAAAGCAACCGCAATAATACGGGCGACTAAACTTTTTTCTTAGGTCAATGAAGTTTTAGAGACCTGGGGGGTTGTTTTTGAACCGCTCGAGATAATTTCGTTCACGTAACTAAGGAGTGACGTGGAAAAACCACGAAGGGTTCGAGATTTTTGTGTATTGGAAACATTTGTAAAAATATAACACAGACTTCCAAATCTAGTTTCTATCGCGGTAACATTGTTAATGGATTTTATTTGCCGGTGGAAGACACAATTAACAAAATATTAATCATTGAATTTATCCATACGAGTGAGTAAAACTTACCATAATCTCCAACCGCTCGTTGTTGTACCACGTACTCCATAGTTACGTGATCGAGACTACCTCGAGCGGTTCAAACACAACCCCCCAGGACGCTGTTTAACAGATGATGATGAACCTAGCTCGTACGAGCTCAATATGCCATCGCAAGGCAATTTGCGCATCAATATCAATCAATACAAGAAGGGAAGACAGCCGACCGGATCATAAAGCAAAAGACACACGATTGCAGCAATGTGACATCATTGATTCCATTCGCATCACCCATAGCGCAACGATATGTGCGCAAAAACGATTCCCCTCTCAATATTTTTAATAGTTTCGCCACAATGCTCGATAACATCTCTTTAAAAAAAACCTTGCTACCATTTCCTATTAATACGTTTAGAAAAAAAACACTGGAGCAAATGATCTCAATAATTTTTGCATCCAATCACGACAGGTTAGGATGTTACCATTAGGATCCTTCAAATATAAGTTATTTTTTCAGGCTTATCTTTGTGGAAACGCGACAAATGATATTCGTTGGACAAACTGGACACTATTTGTTTCTAGAAATGAAAAACTTTGTAAACAGTGCTTTGTAACCAGTGATATTTCAACGTTGACGTTTTCTAAGCTTCTACTGGAGTGGGACCATTCAAGTAACTTCGGACCGGAAATTTCACATGTACAGGGTTAAGGTAAAACGTTGGATTTTTTTTTAGAGCAGTATGAGAGTATAAATGCTGGAGAGAAAAATGTCAATCTTGTAAACGATCTTACTTTTTTATTGCATTCACCATTGATGTCAATAACCTTTTAACATTTTTCCCGATAGGTTTACGTCATAAACTCCGTGTAATTGTGAATTTTTTCACTCCCACCCACCCCCTCCGGTTATTCACCTTGAAACACCAACCCCCGAAGCAAAGAATGACCCCCCCCTCCCCTACCCTCATAACGAACCCTACCCCCACTTCTTTCCCCTTCCACTCCATTTCACTTCCTTCTCCCCCACCCACCCCCTGTTTGAGTTTATTTTGGACACTGAAATAAGAGGTATGGACCTTAAAAATGTAATGGTATGTCGAAATCAAAATCGGTAAAGATGAAAAAAGTGTCGAATGTAAAAAGCGAGAAATTAATTCTACAGGATCCTCCTCAGAATTGGACTCAAAGGGAGACAATACATTCGAGCGAATGGTTCAATCCGTAGCAACAGAGAGTATGCATGAACAAAGGAAGGATGGTGAGAATGTGAGGAGAATGGAAGACGGAAAGAGGGAGGGCGAAATTTTAAGGACAAACCGCAGGTAGGTCTCAACGGATGACGCAATTTTGTGCAAGTTTTCACCTCGGTCGACCAGCACAAACACACGCCGCTGCGCTGAATGTTATTCATTTTAACGTATAGGTACTCACCGAGTTAGTCTCTTTGCATAATCCCTCCCGTCTCTACCTTGAGCTTCCAGTTTCAACATCCCGCACTTTCACCAAACTTACCCCATTCACCTCTCATCCGCACACACGCACACTGCGAGTCAACCAAGGCGTAACACTCTCCCATTTATATCCAAGCTTAAAAAACTCCAACACTCTATAACTTATTTAACTTAATTTTTCTAACCTATTCTACCTTATTCCACCTTGGTTTGTTTCTTAAAACGAACAACCACCAGTTCTGACTCTTAAGTCTAAGCAAAAGACGTTTTAATGACCAAAAGACAATTTATGAGATCCTACACTAAAATAAGTCTCTTTACTGGTTAGGTTTTAATAGATTTTATTATTTGTTAATGTTTTACCATTTATTTATTTTGGCCCGACGACGGTTTTTGCGGATTTCCCGTCGTCCTCTGGTCTAATGCCGGGCCTACCTCTTCCCGCATGCTTCAGTTAGTCTGAATTAGCCGAAGAACGATTGTTTATCCGATCTGAAGAGGCAAAAGCCTAAAACGGGGCCAGCTTATTACGTTGTTTATTCTATGTTATGGCTGTTCTTCTTTCTGTATTTTTATAAGTGGAAATAAACACTTTTTAACTTGACTACCCCTCACCTCCATCATGTCGCCTCTCCCCCGTCAGCCCCCAGGGGAACTGCTGGCGGAGTGGAGGACACCCTCTGGGGGGTCGCAAACACCTGGGAACCCTCCTGGAGGACGCAAGCGATTGCGCGAGAGGAAGGGAGGGGGGAGGGGGAGTGACACGTTAATCTCGGTTGACTGGAGCTCCTATCACTACCGACGCCTAAACCACTCACCTCTCCTTCTCCACCATTACCGTACTATTACGTGTCTCCCCGCCACGAAAATAGGTTATGGGCGGCCAAAGAGACCTTGAGCCTGAGGTGCGCTCACCCTCTTGAGAAGCACCCCTCCAATATTTTGCCCAGAAATAGAGAGAGGAGAAATCGGGGCTGGAAGGAATGGAGCCCAGGCATCAATCTTGTGATGGTAAATAAAAATCGTTTGCCATAAGGGTTTTCAAGTGTATCCTCGACTCAGAGTAATAAGCCCAAGTTCAGACACCCCAAGCCCCCTTCATGATAGAAGTAATGATCTGTTGACACTGCAGCTCTCTCTTCGTAATGGTTAAAACATTTGGTGCCTTAAATGCATACACACGTAGCTGAAGAAAGGATTTTCCCTTTAACTATTTTCAGAATTTCAACTTACATTTGTTTGCGGTAAAATAGTGAACTTTTGATTCATTATAATAAAAACCAAAAACGTTAGAATATTTGTAAAATATTTAACATTTTCAGTTGACAGAAACTCTTTTCGAACATTTTACTAAATTAAAATTTGCATTTTTACCAAATTAAAATTTGCATTTGGTTAGCAGTGATATAAAACACTTTCTTAAACTGAAGGAATTTCTCTAATTTGTAAGATAGCGCTCCATCCCGACAAACTCAAACATTACATCACGGCATTCCATTTCAGTAAGGCGTAGTCAAATCACTTAATGAAGCCTCTTACACTTAGGAGACAGGCTCTCTTTTGGTAATTAGAATATAATAGAATTTGATTTGCTTCCATCTGCAGAACATTACATTAAAAAATAATTAAACATATCAACGGAAGCTATAGATGGGCTTCAAGTTCAAGACCTGAATTGAGCCACCAACAATGTTTAACATGTTCCCTTCTCATTCGGTTAGCAGTGAAATAGTGCAATCCTTATTTCAGTAAAACAAAATCAGGAAATAAAATTTAAAATCTTCATAAAACAGAACCTTTAACCATTTTCAGAATTTCAACTTGCATTTGTTTGCGGAAAAATAGTAAACTTTTGATTCATTATAATAAAAACAAAAAACATTAGAACATTTGTAAAACATTTAACATTTTCAGTTGACAGAAACCTCTTTTTGAACATTTTACTGAATTAAAATTTGCATTTGATTAGCAGTGATATAAAACACTTTCTTAAACTGAAAGGAATTCTCTAATTTGTTAGATAGCACTCCATTCTGACAAACCTTTTTCGCATCTCTTACACTAATCCGTTTCTCCATACACGCTAGTACTCTCATACTCCACGAATGTACTAAGTGCTGAGTAGGACAAAAATTATATCGCATATATAAATCAAACTACGCAAAAACAACAATAGGAAAAGAAGAAAGAGACCCGATCCGGTGTGCAACTCAAGAAGAATTTAAATATTCGAATATCAAACTGCCTGAGAAATCCTCGTGGCGAAGGATTACGGCAGGAGAGTCAACAAAAAAATGAACGGAAAACCATTAGAATCAAGCACGGATTCCTCACCTCAGATACTACCTGACCACGCTAGAGAAGTTTACTGGGAGACTGTTCTAAATAGTCTGTTGATATGAACAACATCCAATGAACCTATGTGGGAGTTAATAGCCTGGGGCTTTTGAAGCTTGGAGTGTTTTTTAAGCCAAATCTATCGCTCTAGTCACGTACGATTTTTGTGTTAAAGAATTAAATTGCTATATTCCATTAGTCTCATTATCCACACGCATGGATGCATAAAGTAACGCAGCATTACACCACATTGATGGGATGTATTTCAAATGAATCACTCATGCATATATTAACGCAACGAGTGAGGAGCTCGGAAAGAGAACTGAACCTAGCAGCCAGTTTCAATATATATTTTATACACCCCGTATACAGTGCAGAGCCTCCTCTGAATTTATTATCTCGGAATTTCACTTTGTAAGACGAAAAAATGGTGAACCTGGAATTTACCACACCCACAAACAAAAATAAATAATAACATTCAATAGAGATGTCCGATATAACTTTACGGGAACAACCTCGACTCCCGATATCAAAATTGCTGGCGATTAAACACATTTTTATAGCGAGAAACGAATAAAAGTATAACAGCCATCGGAGAGAATTATGCCTTAATTAGCACCTCTGGAAGTTATGGATAGTTATGAATTTATGTAGCTTCGTTGTATGGCAAAACTTATTTAAAAAGACTAAAAAGTTTACTAACAAAAGGTCACCTTTACGGATGAAAAATGATTCTTCATGAACGTTACAACAGTTGCGTGTGTAAACTAACGGTGAATTAGAGAAGAAACACGAAAATAGTTTCTTGGCTTAACGTATGACAAAGTATTACATTCATCTACTTCCAAATTCTACCCTCTGAATAGCCGCACGGACTCGTGGCAGGGGGTGTTAGGACGTCAGCCGTGTAAAGGATACCTCTTTAATGAAGTGTATTATGGGAGTGTTTTAAATAGAGAGATCAGTTTTTATTATGGTTGTTTATTGAGCGTGGAAAGAACAAATTTCCGTATCCATCTGTTCAGTAATATATCTCTTATCCTATTGCTTCTATCGGGCCAAGAAATGTATTCTGGCGTCAAAAAGATGTATTCTGTGTCGCTTTCAAATTCTCCTGATCTGAACTGCTCAAGCAAACTAAGCCTAGCGTGTTGCCTCCTAGTCTCTAGCAGCTGATGTCCGCCGCAGTTTGAAACTCATTAGAAATTCAGTTAGCGAGAGAAGAGACAGTAATAAGAGAGCATGGTGTTTACAAACCGGATGAGTGAATTAGCGTGACAGACAAATTCATCTACATCTACATCTACGTGATACCCTGCGAGCCACCACGAGGGTGTGTGGCAGGGGGTGAAGATCGCCAAACATGCACTATTGCCATGCAAGTAGGATATTTAAGGGACACATGCTAGAGAACAGGGTCACGTGCAGCTAGATGGTTAGTATCTACATAATAAGGAAGGGATTATTGGTTGTTATTACATGCATCATGCACTACAGACTACTCTAACTATATTTCACCTACCTATCCCTTTGCTACGCTGCCTATTGTTCTCTCTTATAGGACGAGGGAAAAATGACATTTTAAATCTATCGGTACGACAATCTATCTCTCTAATCTTGTTAATCTGATCAAACCTAGCATAATACGCAGGGGTTCTCAATATATATCTAACGTCATCTGTGAACAACTCGGTTTCGAATTTGCTTAAAAGGTTTAATCTAAATTTTAACCTGCGTTCTGATAGTAATTCCCATCCTAGTTCTTATATTAAATTCGTAACACTTATACCATTATCATAAAGGCCTTTAACAAACCTAGCAGATCTCCTTTGCACGCGCTCTAATTCTTTTATCATACCTTCCCCGTACGGATCCCATATACTAGCGGCATATTCTAAATGAGGCCTGACAAGTGTAAAATAGCTTCTTTCTCGTACTCTCTCATCGCATTTGCCTAGAACCTTTTTTACAAATCTTAATCTACGGTTTGCTACACTAGTTATTTCCCTGATGTGTTTCCCCCGTGACATGTCTTCAGTGGTGGTGACGCCTAAGTATTTAATTGATTCTACGTTACATATTTTGTTTGCGTCATGTTGCACGGAAACGAAAAGCAATCGTGTTCCGCTGAGCACTCATCACCAAATTTAAAAGAAACAAACCCGTATGATGCCAGGGAAACTCAACTCCTGACCTTAAGCATGCGATGCAACAGGGCTAGAGAGTACAATGTCTAATTCCAATTGAAAAATATGAATTGGACTCGTCGCTAATTTTAGGAGACAGGCTTACAAGAGAAGAGGACTCGAACAAAAAAACCAGACGGACAATTATATAAAACTTCACCCGGACAATATTCAACTGAGGTCAGCAAAAAATAAGTCAAGGACCATGAATATACATTACGGATTCACATGTTTGGGATCGTTGCCTAGGCTGCGTGTTGTCTAAATTTCCACATTTAGTTCACCCAGTCCTTGGCGCTGCCTTGAAAATAGTCTTCTCCGTCGACTCGTAAATGGCCGTTGTTGACTGTCGCTAACATGAGACTGTGTAGGTTATTTCTTTACTGTTAAAGAGATTCGGACAGCGCGAAGTTTAAAATTACAGCTGATTATTTTTGACATATCAGAGTAACTTTGTGGATGTTGGGGAGGAAAGATCTGCAATAGGAATTGAGTCAGAGTCGTATGAAGCTTCCATTCTGAGCCCAAGACGACGGTCGTCGGACCGAATCAAACTTCAGCGTGCTCGGCATAATTCAAGATTTTGCAATGCCTTCTCCATTTAGAAATTGTTCAGTACCAGGCTGGAAAATAGGGTACCGGCAAACGTTGACCGAAAATGCCACACTCAGCTGAACAAGACGAATATGCTCAAGACGACGGTATGTGAAGAACATTCAAATTTACCGGATTATATTTCGTTGGTAGATTTACATGTTCATTGACAGCGTCCGTAGAGTTTTGATAGGATTGGTAAATTCAAACATTCGCTTGAATTGGCTAAAATAAGACAAGATCGTAAAATACCCCTAGCAATCGACTTATTCATAACGGCCGCGTGGTCTATGTAAATGTAAATGAGTGGTGTTTACTTAGGTTTGTACAGCCATTTTGTAAGATTTTTAAAAATTCGATTTTTCCCCTGTGAACGTGTTCTGTGATAGTGAAACCTCAAACAAAGTATTCAGCTTACATAGTCGCGCTTGCAAGTACAATTTGTGGATGTATAATGAATTTATAAGACTTAAGGTAGACTATTTTCCATATCACGTATTTAAAATGGAGCTGAATTAAACATATCAAAGTTAATTAAAGATGTGAATATAAATATATATATATATATATATATATATATATATATATATATATATATATATATATATATATATATATATATATATATATATATTTATTTATTTATTTATTTATTTATATATATATATATATATATATATATATATATATATTTATATTCACCATCTTTAGTTAACTTTGATATGTTTAATTCAGCTCCATTTTAAATACGTGATATGGAAAATAGTCTACCTTAAGTCTTATAAATTCATTATACATCCACAGATTGTACATGCAAGCGCGACTATATATATATATATATTTATACAGAAAGGTAGAAAGAAAGTGGATAGGAACACATAAAATTTACAAAGACGTGTTTTTCACGATATATATATATATATATATGTATATATGTATATATCGTGAAAAACAATGATAGAGCATTATTAAAATACAGTTGTAAACAAAAGTAGTAAACAACAAAAGACTTACGGTCATAAATAGTTTTTTTCTGATTGTTTTGGAATTATGGCTAAATGTTTTCGTTCTCAATTTGATCATACATTTATTTTGCTCTATATTCATGGCTACTGGCAGGCAAATGGTGATAGTTTATGTTGTGCTTACTGCATTTACATTTGAACCATCGCATTACCAGTAATACGAGAGTGGTGGTGCGACGATTGACAAAGTTCTTCGTTTTGTTTACGTGCGGAACTCTAGGCAACACTTTTTACATTCAGTCAACAATGTTTTTGTACATCCATTTCGAGGACAAAATAAGGACACTGATGAACAACCGAAGGGAGAGTGGGACGACAGTAAATTGATTTTCACCAGAATGATTATTATTACGTTAGTCTATCGGTTAATGTAAGCCCAAATGGAAGTGAATAAAATTCCTTCGTATTTCGAACGTACACAGAGCCCTTTCTCCTTGCTACTGAAATAAGGCTGCGAGTATGTTCTCGTCTCCCTTTCTCAAAGTAAAATTCACTGCACAATATGATGTCAATACTATGCATTAAACTCTTCCCCAAACTTGCACCCTTTAACCTAACATCCTTCTCGTCATCAGCGATGAAAAATTGACTCGTTTCGCAATAAACTTTTCACATTGTGATAATTAATCTTGGGTTTAATGACGTGAATGAATTTTTTTAAGATTTAAAATGCGAGATGCGGCAGGAAATCGACTATTTCATGCAGGAACCTCATTCGCAATGATTCACTTTCATTTCTTTGAAACTATGTCTCGAATCGTGTCATTTTTTTTCGTTTCATAGCTACTATAACTCAGTAATTTATGTTATACTGTCGGTTTGGTTCAGATGATCCGATACTTAATGAAAGATTCGTCTTTCAACCGTTCTTAAACCACGTGTTTGGTTTCCTTCATCATGACTAGTGCAGAGCAGCTTCAGTAAACATATATTAAAAGGTAATACTAAGCAAGACGAATGCAAGTATCAATGCAACTTTTCATGCATTAATTTGCAGGTATACTTCTTACAACAAGAAATAACAGTTAAAAGGTCATATAAAAGGAGGAAATGGCTTTTTAAAGGAAAATAAAATAAATTATGGGCGAGAAAATGAATCAAATTCATATTCTTGCGGTATAAATGGGGACTAATTTGGTCAAAACAGCCAAATGAAACGATATATACATTACCTTCATGAATTCTTTATTCTACTAAGACTATGATGGTACCTCATTTGCTAATCGCTTTAAACTTAGATTAAATGTTGATAATGGATTGGGAGAAGCTTGAGAATCTTCTAGATGATGCAATTTCCAGATTACAGCGGTCGCAATATATAAGCGAGTGAAAAAGTTTAAAGTCTTGTAATTGAAATGGATTTAAAATTGAGCTTTTAGAGACAGTGCAAAAGAGTTACGTATGTAGCCATCAAGCTTATTTTCCGACTGATATCCTGACAGAGGATACAGTCACACAGCCATACAACCCGGCACCGTAATTCACAGTTTGCACCGCCACTTAGCGCTAAAACCTGTGGCACGGACGTTAATTTGACGCGCAATTTACGTCACCTCCGAAGATGGAGGAGAGTGGGAGAAGGCATACCACTAGAGGCGCTGGCGGTATCAAAGGGCCCATCAAATTAAGCGTCACGACGCGAGACGTCTACAGAGGTGGGGAGCGGGGGAGTATGTGTGGGGAGGGGGGAGGGTCGTCATTACCGCACCCTCATCGCTCTTACTACCCACCCTAGCGGGAGGGCCGTGCATCACTACGCCCCTCCCACTTTTCAATGGGGTCTTTGTCGCCCCTAGTCCCCATTACGCAATTTCCTCCACGAGAGAGGCATTTAAGGAAGGCCGCAAAAAAGCATTCGCACTAAACACTGCTATATAAAACGTCGTCGGAATGGAGGATGCTAACCTTCCGTCAACTCTCATATGGCGTTCCACACCTAATTGCTACTGTGGCACCCAAAATCATCCCCTTTGAGTTTCATTTGCCCGTTATAATTCTATTTCGTTCTACCATGTGCATTCCCACTTCCTACAATTCACGGTGGACGCTTAGAAAGTTTATTGAGAGGATAAATCATTAAAAAATCGCAGCACTTGTTCCTTACATGATTTCATCATAATAATATCTATAATCATTATTATCATTAATTATCACTGATTTGAAGCAGTGGTGGCGTGCTCCCCTATGGTTTCGAGGGTTGCAGGTTCGAGACTAAGTGAAGGAAAAAATCCCTGGCCAGTTGGCTGGCCAATCATCTTTTGCACGCTACCCGAATTTAACCCCACTACTGATAGGCAGCAGTTTCCGCAGAAGGCATTGATGGCGCAGATCAAGAAGAACGGTCCGGCATCAACAGCCACAGCTTCGGGCGGGAGTGAAGTTCACGGAATTGGCCAGGGTACTGCGATGTGGAAGGCAAATGGGGAAACCACCACATTAGTCTCCATTGAAAATGCAGTCCTGCATTATAACTATATATGACGTGGTGGAATTCCTCCCAGTAAAATATTCCGAAGGTAAAATAGTCCCCCAATCGGATCTCCGGGTGGGGACTACTGGGAGGGGTAGATCAGCCGGGAAAGACAAGACCAGACAAAGGAAAGACAATCGCCGGTTAAAGGTAGGTTTCTTTGACAGTCAGAGAAAATCCTCCGGATAAGTAGGAACCAGATACGTAAGATAGGCAGGATGAAGAAGGTAGGTATACGGAAATGAGTACAAAAATGATAGAACCTCCGGATTTTTACACGCGAAAGGCCTTATCACACACTATATTTTCTTATTCATTTCCGCGTACCCTACCTTCCCTACCTTCTTCATCCTGTTCATAAACTCTATTCTCTTTCTTCTCCTTCTCTGCTACCACACCTTTCTTCTATCATGGCCTTGAGCAACCCATAACAGCTCAGTATCCTTTACAGCGACTTTACATCGACTTAGTCCCTTAATCCCATCCAGAAGTTCCCTCTCCTATAGCTATACCAAGTTCTTCTTCGTTAGTCTTCCTTTCCGTCCACTGTACATACTTCATACTCCCCTAAAACCCACATATCAAACACCTGTCGCCTATTCTCATCGTTCTTTCTCAGATTATACGATAGTACACCATACAACGCGACACGCCATATTCATTTTCATAGAACCACGGAGCTAGCCGCGCAGTTACTTCAACTGAGTCACCCGCTAGTGATCACACAGCTGTGTGAAATTCACAGTGGAAAAATCATTCGCCTGGACTGGGAATCGAACCCAAATCCATCGATTTCGCGCCGAGTGCTCTAACCAATTAAGCTATCCAGGCGTCCTCTTCCACTGTGAATCTCATGGTGGCTTTTTAGAGCAAGCTGTCCTCTCAAGTACCGTGCATATGATGCCAGAGGTACCGTATGCGAGCGCTGAGCGCCACAGGTACCTCAAGGTCACATCTTCTAGCGTATTCCATTTGAATGGTAGAAGTTAGAGAATGTTCAAGAAGCTTCCAGTGGAGGGGAAGCTAACAATTGATACAAACGAGTATAAATTGCGAAGAACAGCCGTACCTAGGGAGTGAGTAAACAACAATTAAACAATTGGCAGACCAAATCCACGCAAGTCGTGATCGTAAAATTCTTTATTAATTGTGATAATTTTAAGAGAAGAAGCATTCCTTTGTTTGTAACTCGCCGGAATGTTCAAAGAATGGTTTTAAAAAGTAAAAACCATAACTAAGAATGCTTTATCTTGGGAGTGTTCGGAGAAAACAGACGTAGGACGTGGGAGACACCTCGGCGCCTCATTCACGACATCGTCCACAATTGAGACAATTTCCACATCCAGGCAATATTGGAGACAGTAAATTCTTTCCGGGACGCATATGTGCCAAAGGTCAACTTTACCACCAATTGTATGAATGAATATTTAATGTGCGAATGGTAGTATTTGTATACGAAGGGTAATACAGTATGTGTGAAAAAGTGAAATTATCAGTGGCCGAAAAGGCAAGAAATTGAAGCGTACCCAGAGAAAATTGTATAATAAGAGTGATATTCACCACTGTAAAAAGAGTGATTTAAATTTAGAAAAATTTACGGACTAAATTTGAAAAAAACTGAGATTAAACTATAAAAAATTTTCGAGATAAGCAGCAAATTTTTGTTTATCACCTTTAAATATTGTATTTTGACTTCCAACGCGGGGTCAAGTCATATTATTTTATGACACTCTGCATATTAACTATTTTTACATTAACATGAAAATTTATGTGTTCTAATACATTTTTTTAACCCTCTCATACGTTTCATAACAAAAATTTCATTAGTAAGGACTTAAGTAGGTTTTCTCTAATATAAAAAGTAGTAGGAAGTTCATTTTATTGTGATTGGCTGCATAGTTAATAGTGACTATTTATCAGGTGGAATATGAAGAAATAAAATAAATTTATATGCAAGTAAAGCGTGACTGTGGGACCGAACGAAACCAAAGTTGCCGTCTTGCATTTCTCAAGGGAATTTTGGCACTCTTGCAGTATGTTATACGCAGAAGTTATATGACCCATAAATATCGATTCCTCACACCAAACGACCCTAATATTCCAACATTCCGGAGATCGGATGACTAGTGTTCAATAAAATCATAGCATTGCACTTCAACATTATCACCTGGCCCCTTAACTTGGATTCCTACACAGGAAGAATTCATCATGTTCTCACCAATTTTGTGGCATGAATGTTGAAAAGCAAGCGGCGTGCGCCCTAGCCATACCCAGATACTAATTTCTTCTCACCCGATCCACCGTCATTCATTCGAACCTGTATCCCCAAGGATATGTTTAAATTATGGATGAGTCTCCTATCTCACCAATCTGCCGGACTGCTAAAAGGGCGAATTAAAATATACTGAAACATGAAGATAATTTTCGCTGAATAAATCATAATAAAAGCTATGTGCAGTTCCACTATGTATTAATGCTTTCTACCGGTTTCGACGTCCACAGCGTCATTTTCAAGACATTCACAAGGAAAATTACATACGCGAACATTTTATATTACCTCAAGTAAGATGGGGTGGGGGGAAACGTGGGAGAGGAGGGGAAGTGATTAATGGAAGTTTACGTGTTAAGAGGAGGACACAATGAGGGAAGTGGAAGGAAGACCAGATAATTATGACATTGTAACATTTATTATATTTGACATATTACTTTGAGTTTCTCAGCATTTTTCTGCGGATACAATACGTGACAAAACGCTCAACAAACATCAGAGCTGTGCATTGACACCATTATACAATTTGCTAGTCGAAAATCTTCAGTTTCGCTCTCATCTTCTATTGGTTAATAATGCTTGTTGTGGATACCAACCTGTAACTATTACACTGAATTGCACCTGCAGGAACGCCAACTCACACACACACGCACACACACCCCTCCTACTTCTTTTTCCTCACACGCACTTTCACAACCACCCACTTTTACATCCAGGCTCGACACACACTCTCCGCGTTCCCCCCTTTTTCAAACAATCTCATTGTTAATACTCTCCCCCTTTTCTCCTCCCCACCAATCCACGCTCAAACCGCAACAATACTCCTAGTTAAAACCCCTACCGCAGAGCCGCCAATCGACCGAATCACTCCAAGGGGGGTTGTGTTTGAATCGCTCGAGTTAATCTCGATTACGTAACTATGGAGTCACGTGGTACAACAACGAACGGTCCGAGATTTTGGTGAGTTTAAATCACTCTGATGGATATCTTAAGTGCCTGGAACGTAGTTTATTGTGTCTGTAATCGTCGTGTAATAATCCATCAATAATTATACCGCGAGAAAAACTCGGTTGAGAAGGCTGCGTGAGATTTCTACAAGTAGTTATAATATTTATAAATTTCGAACCGTTCGTCGTTGTACCACGTGACTCCTTAGTTACGTGGTCGAGATTAACTTGAGCGATTCAAACACAACCCCCAAGGGCCGCCAACCCAAAACCTTCCAGCCAAACACGCCACGCATCTAACGCTAATAAACACGCAAACGACTGGCACTCGTGAAGGCACTGGATATGATACCCATCATAACATCAAGAGGAGGACGGAGGATCAGTAATGAAGAAGTCAGATTTGAAAACAGTGGTCCAGATTGGAGAACATTTAAATTCAGTCGCATCATTTAAAATAGTAAAATAAGGCGAAAGAGAAAATTTATCGATAACTAGGATTTTTAAAACATCCATTATACAACCTTTTTCAAATACATGTAACATGATTAACATCATTTAAATCACACTTGTGTCCCGTTTCTATGAGGTGCTTGGCGTAATGCAAGTTGAAGTCTCTGAGTTTAGCACTCCTTTTATGTTCCTCAATTCGAGTTCTAAATTTTCGGTTTTGTAATTTTCCATCCGTTTGTCTTGAAAATGACGCCTTATACGTCGAAACCGGCGGGCAGCATTAAAACATAGTGGAACTGTACGTAGATTTTATTATGAGCTGTGCATTCTCGTAGTTCAACAACGTAACACCACGATCCATTGATTTGATTTTCGCTGCGTTACGAAAGAGTTAAAAGCTTATGCACTCATCAAATGCACGATATTTGTTATATTGAACTCTTTTAGAGTATTTTACGATTATTTTTCCACATAAAAGCTCCTCCCTACGGGTTATCAGAGACTCACCAATATTTTGCCGAAGTCCGCACAAATTTAAAGTCACTCAAACGCATCCTCAGTTTTCGGCTTCAGGAAAACTACTGGAACGCAACACAAACAATATCAACCTCTCAATGAATGCACATTCGATAGCTTAAAAAAAACAAAACAGAGCCTAAACCTCGTTGTCAAAGGATTACAAAGAGGTTCACGCGTAGAAGCTCAATTCCATCCTCGAAAAAGAAAATACAGGTCACTGTTTCGCTTCATCGCGCTGGCTGCCGAATACAGAATAAAGAGGAAACTCATTTCCTCTGGATTAACTAGCTTTTAAAAAAATTCAAACATTATATGCATTTCATGTTGGAACTTACCAGCAATAAGCAGCTAAGTTTTCTTTCGCATGCGCTCAGTTCCGCTCTAGTTTAAGCGGCTGTTGTATGCGCAAGGCTCGCGAGAAATGCGGATATTTAAGATGACCTGATTCAAACTGGAAAAGAGGAAATTAGAAATCGCCCATTTCACTCCGTAGAAATAACAGAGCGCAGAGATTTCACAGAGATCGACGCAATGGACTGAGAGCTTTGATTGTTACGTTATTCGGTTAGTCCTGGACTAAATAGTTAAGTTAAGGCTTTGGCTACTCGTCAGAATTTTGAATACCAGGCTTACTTCTCCAGCAATAAAATTAGTCACCATCATTGAGGTATATAGACAGAGCACTTGCCACTGTGGCTAATGCTGTAGCTATAACGTAGGTGTGGCATATCCACCCTCTTCATTAACCCCGATTTTCCTTTAGCGTTGACGGGCTGAAGCAGTTATTTTACAATTTTGCGATGTTTCCCATCGATAACTTACTAGAAATCAGCATGCACTTGATTTTTTAATGTGCAATGTCCTAGCATGTATATTTTATTTATTTTTTGGCAAATTTTGGCAAAACATTGGCAAAACATTGGCAAAACATTGGCAAAACATTGGCGAATTTGAGAAGAATTTATAGCACTAAACAGCAAATATATGTATCAAGAGTTACTTACTTTACATTTCAAACAGATGGTTGATATTCTTGCTATACATCTGCTATTTCGTCCATTCCGTCGTCCTATCCGGAGGATAATAAGGAAAGATTAGGGGTAAACAATATGGGTTTTAATCCGGTTGTCAGACAACAGTTTAATAACGTAATGCCCACTTCATCCACCTCAATGATTACATGTGTTTCGTCACTGGTTGTACAACAATTAACACATGCGTATATGCTCATAACTGCTGTATGAAAAAGGACATTATTTCCTGGAAACTGCTCTATGCTGGTGTAGGTTTGACTCACGAATCAGTTTCTGACCATAATTTAGATTTCATCCTCTCTACCAGATGGTGACAGTGATTTTGACCCGTCCGTCAATTCCTTCCCCCTTTTTGATCAACGTCTCCGTTTAGTTTAGCCTAGCCTGTAATTTAGTTATTCACACAAATCTTGAATATGGAACACCATACAGAGAAGGAAGACAAGATGGATTGGACACACCCTGAGACGCAATGGGTGAGTAAAGACCACAAGTGAAGGTAAAATAGAGGGAAAAGTCCGGATAGGAAGGCCTACAAGTTATTTCTTGAGCCAAATAAAGAGAAAAGTACACAGGAAGAATACCATTAGGTAAGGGAACTAGCATTAGACAGGCAAGGTTGGAGAGCTGCAGTCAACCAATCTTAGGATTGAACGACCAATGATGATGATTATGATGTCAAAACTTGATGTAAAGTGAATATGACACATAAAAAAATTGAAGCACAAGACATTTTCAAACCCACCGACGTGCCATTCACAGCCGAAACACGACTGTGGTATTCTTATTTTCGAATGAGACGAGAAATGTGATAAATAAGTTTCAGCTGCGCGGAGATACCATGATAGAATGACCACCTCTCCAAGGTGATGAGGAGACTTGGCAAAGTAGTCAGACGAACATATCTTGAGGATATGTCACCCACAACACTCTTCTACTTTCCTCACATAAAGCCAAGGCTGCACCAGTAGTCATTCTTCCGAAGGATGAAATGAGACAGCCTGGATTCACAACCACCCAGCCTTTGACGAAATCATATTTTCAAGGTTTACAGGAACACGCGCGTGATCGAGCAAAGAGGGGAATGAAGCACATGAGGAAAGCCCTTAAAGCACGTCTTAATGTGGCCCTCCTCTTATGCCAAGTTTTCTGAAAGCTTGAATATACCATCTATGAAGTGCGTTTTATAAACTGAGATGAAAATGAAAAAGGGTTTTCAGGCTAGTTGTGCTGCAATGAAGCCTTTTCAGTACTACTCAGCATGGAAACTAGATATTAGTTAGCCACAATTATTACAATCGTAATTCCACTAGTTCACTTTTAGAAGAACATCTGTTAATGTACAGTAGGATTTCTACATAATGTATGACACTGTGCCATTAGGTTGTGTTCTAAGATATCACTGACTTACAAAAACCAAATCGGTTAGGCGCAATTTTTTCACTATCATCCATAAGTATCACGAATAAGAATTTTTATGCATTGTTTCAAGCAGATCAGTATACAAGGAAAAACCATGGCTCCATCACCTTAAAGTGGTGGCTCCATATCACTATAAAGTTGTGGCTCTGGCCTTCAACGTCTACATAATACCCTGCGAGCCGCAGCATGAGCGTGTGGTTGGGGTGTTAGGCCATCAGCCGTGTAAAGATATGTTATTGGGAGGTAAAATGGTGACATGTATTTTAGGAGTGTATTTAGTGGAGCTCAATTATTATTGTAGTCACTTATTGTGCGCGGAAAGAACGAGTTTTTGTACCTATACGTTCGGCTGTGTATCCCTCTTATTTTGTCGCATCTGTCAGACCTAGAGATGTAGTGTCAGACCTAGAGATGTAGTAGGCCTTAGGACCACTTATTCCAAATTTTCCGAAAACTTGAATAAAGCATATTTGACGCGCGTTCTAGAAACTGAAATGAGAATGAAATAGGGTTTTCTGGGTAATTTTACTGAAATTCAGCCTTGAAAGTGGAGATTTTAAATAAGAGCTATAAAGAAAATTTGACGCGCGTTCTAGAAACTGAAATGAGAATAAAATAGGGTTTTCTGGATAATTTTACTGTAATTCAGCCTTGAAAGTGGAGATTTTAAATAAGAGCTATAAAGAAAATTGCCCAGATTGAAGCAGAATTAACATAAATTTTAGCGAGACGTCATATTCAAGCGTTTAATTAAATTCTTTTTATAGGAAGCGAAAATTCTCGAGAAAACTGAAATAAAAACAAAATATAAGCATCTTACCGCATATTTTTTAAAAGTTACATAAGAATTAGTAGAATACGACATAGTTATCTTGGAAGAAAGTGAAGAAGAACTACAAAGTATAGTGAAAAATATAGAAGATATAATGGGAAAGGAATACAATATGAGAATTACCAATAAAAAAACAAAGGAAATGGTTTGCAGTAATGAGGGATATGTCAATATGTGAAATAAGTATACAAGGCAAAAGCATACAAATGGTCAAGAAATTCAAATACCTGGGGGCAATAATAACGACTGACGCAAAAATCAAAAGAGAAATTAGAAATAGAATACCCATGGCTAAAAGAGCTTTCAACTAGTATAAAAAAACTTTTTACGGCAAGATCCATCAGGATATACATAAGAAAAAATTGATAAAAGATTTCGTATGGAGCATTGCTCTATACGGATGTGAAACCTGGCCCATTGCAAAGGAAGAAAGAAGAAGACCGGATGCTTTAGAAGTGTGGTGTTATCGACGAATGCTGGGAATCAGTTGGATGGACAGAGTTAAAAATGAAGAGGTGTTCAAGAGAGTGAGAGAGAAGGGGATAGAACTATGGAGGAGTATTGTGAAAAGAGGAGCAGAATAGGTAGGGCATATATTGAGACACGAGAGAGTCTAGTGAAGTGTGTGTTAAAGGGGATGGTGGAGGGGGGTACGATACAGAGGGAGGCCAAGGGAACAATATCTAGGCGCAAGTGAGGAAGGATGCCGGGGCAACATCCCACGAAGAAATGAAAGGGAAAGCTCAGAAAAGATGGGAATGGAGGTCTATATTCAAACCAATCTATGGATTGATAACTGCAAGAGGAATAAGAATTACAGCCGTGATTTAAGTCAAAATGCTGTAGTTCCACGTAAATGGTGCAACTTTCGGCTCCAATGGGAGGACAAATAGGATTATTAAAATTATATTTGTGTAATGTCTGCATGTGTTGTACCTTAATTTTGGTTTTCAAAAGGTAACCAAGTTCATTTGCGAAAGTAATGTTTTTTTAACTGAACAAATAAAAATGTATAACTTAGTAACTGCCTTGACTCAAATAGTGGAGACATTGCCACCTTAAAGATCTCACCTTGAATCACGGTGGCCGCTACTTGAAGGCCACCACGTATTAGCAGGATATACGTAACAGGCCACAAAATTAACTCACATCGATTGAGTACATAATTTAAATTTCATATGTGATTTCTTGCTCTACGGCTTGTAACGAATTGCAAGCTTACTTCCCACTCATTCGTCTAACATATATTAAACAGATTAAAGCAGAAGTCGACCGACTCCTGAAGTTATTCTCTCAGAGAAATATTTCTCGTGCAACAATCGTAAAACTTCGTGAAAGCCTGATAATGGTTCCTCAAATATGCCGCGATTATTTGAGACCCTGGACTGAAAGAGTTGACAAAAAATTGAATACAGAGGGAAACTGCGCGCTTAGTTAAAAACTGCTAAGAGCGAACATATATTGTTTCACAGCTTTTAGAGGGAACAGTTTGGGAGCCGTTCGAAACTCGGAGGCCCTACGCTAGACTTAGCTTGAGAAATTCAGAACTGGTGTGTTTCAGAGCAACACAGATAATATCATTCTGACGCAACACTACATTTATAGGTCCGGCAGAAGCGATAAAATAAGAGAAATACATTGCCGAACATATAGGTGCGAAAATTCGTTTTTTTCCACGCACAATAAGTAAGCACAATAAAACCTGAGCTGCACTTAAAACACACATGAAATACTTCAACATTTCGAATCCCAAAAATCTCATCCTTTACACTATTACATGGCTGATTTCCAAACACCTCCTGCCACACGCCCAAGCAGCGACTCGAAGGGTAATATGCAGATGTAGATGAACATAACATTAATAACTTAAGCTACTGAGTTAGGGCACCAATCCAAAGGAGGTTTTACTAATATTTCCTTCTTTCGTATCATGGGTAGAATTATTCCGACATTTGTAAATTGTCTAGATGCCGACGGGGGGATTGTAACCATTCATGAAACTGGAGAATAATTAAATTTAATAAAACTTTAGTAAAACTATGTGCGATGATGATTAGTCGCCGGTGGATGCTTTTATTCAGCCAAAAATTAGGGTAAATTTGAAGTGGAAGCTGCCATATTTTCCCGCGGGAATATCCCACTTAAGCTGGAATATCTCCTCCATTCGCATTATTTCAGTAGATATCATGATTCAATGGTGAATACATTTCATTTCAAATGTAGCTTGTAGTAGCAATGGCATGAGGGATCTTCTTGCAATTCTTATGCCAACAGTCGTAGCTTTTGGCTGATTTAACACTTTCAGTCCAGTAGTTTTTAACGTGCATAGATTGAAGAACACATCATCTATTAAGAACCGTTCAAGACAAATCCAGATTGTGTGGCACGAGGTGAATCCTAGCCAGATTATGTGCAACCTTCTCAGTTTATAGTAAAATTTCACGCGCTTCCTCGTCCACTACAATTCGATCAAAAGTAGCATTATGAATGAAAATGCTGGAGTATCGCGGAGGCATATGCATTTGCACACAATGCTCGGGTTAAGATACTTTTACTGATTAGTATCACAAATATCATTAAGTCATTGACACTATGAGACACTGACTCATACAGACAACCAATTAATGTCAGTTGAGGTGTTAGAAGCACTACATCTCCACGCATGGGTAATTTTAACCTCATGGTATAAGTCACTGAAGCCTTCTCTTCCTTAATAAGCACACGGTGTGTTTCAGAGCGACACAGAGGAGATTATCATGACGCCACTCTACATCACTAGGTCTGACAGAAATGGTAAAATAAAAGATATGTATTGCTGAACAGCTTGGTACAAAAACTCGTTCTTTCCGCGCACAATAAGCGACCACAATTAAAATTGAGCACCACTAAATACACTCCCATAATACACGTCACCATTTCACCTACCAAAACCATATCCCTTACATCATTACACGGCTGGTTTCCGAAAATCGTAAACCCCCTGCCACAAGCCCATTCGGTGGCTCGCAGGGTTGTATGTAGATGTAGATTTATATGTACACCATGGATCACAAGAACACTAACAACAAGTTCCCACAATACGCAACACATATTATTACGAATCAGAAAACTTGGGCGCCGAGATAGATTATGCGTGGCTTTGACAAGACAAATGTCGGTGTTTATTATCTTGTGCCCACGAACTTTTTCCCAGGGTAATTTCTCTGCCACGTTTGTTGGCTTCTGAGAAATTTTCGCGACTACTTAGAGTTTTATTCTAGAACATATCACAATCACGGCGACAACAAATGGGAAGATCATACGTTAGAATTCCGATATGAACTCCGCACGAATTCGCAGATATCGTCGAAATTGGAGCAAACAATGCAATCCCGCTCACATGTAGCATTTATCTCGAGTCGAAGGCGTTCGGTACCGATTCAAAGTACGTGTCGCTCCGGAGCAATCAGACCACAACGACGGTAAAATAGAGGGAAAAGTCCACATGCCTACGAACAAACTCGAAACGCAAGTACGCGTCCCGCCATACCAATTACCGGCGTTGGAACAAGTTGGAAGGGGTAAATGGTTCCCGGAAAACCAGAGGAAGTGAAAAAAATATTGGCGAGATAGGGGGAATGGCGCGGACACACAAAAAAACAGGGTGTAGTTAGGGGGAGTTGGGATGAAATGGATAGGAGATGAAAATTTTTTTCACCCTTCTCATCGATTTCCTATAAATAGCCCCGAGTGAAACGAAAGGGGCCTCTCGTTCTCTTATTCTATTTCACCTTTACCTCTCCACATTTTCCCATCTTTTCTTTTTCACTTTCACCCTCATCACAATCACATAGCATAAATACCCGTGTGAGCTCTTCTTCGGTAACCAACCTTCGTTCGTCAACACTACAGATTATCAATCTCACTTTTGAGGCCCAGATTGCAATTATAGTAAAGATGTAATAATCATCGAAAGCCCTGCATTTCCGGATGATGGTAGTTTGTGGTACCAACGTTTCGATGGCATAGTCTAGCACATGTCGGTATCAGAAACTACCATCACCCTGTTGGAAACCCGGGAGCTTTACATTCTATTCGCCGGGAAAGCCTGAAATCTTGCATCTAATAATTATGTCTCAGGCCAAACTTTCAGTAACCCGGGCATTATTAGTAAAAAAAAAAGATTACTTGGTATAATATACACAATAATTTTACACCGACAATAGTTACAGCCATAAATTCTACTTCTGTTATTTTCGAATCGAATTCGAAGGTTATTGGAGTCATAAGAACCTTGGGCATTACGTACCTTGAAAATTGATAGTCGACATCATGGTTGGCATTGGATTTCAGGGTGGATAATACTGAGTTTATCAATTTCGTTCTTCAGGCCACAAAAATTACCAAACTACATCTTGCTTAGTAAATTGAACAAGGAGCTGAAAATATTTTTAATCGATTAGTCCGAGTTAAACCGCAAAATTACTTTCGGCGTGCAAAACTAGATAAAATATGCCATTAAAATTTAACTTATATATTTATCTACATAAAATATTTATAACTTGAATGATAATCAATTAAATTATACAATACAGAAGATGAATCTATTTAACTGTTCCTATTGTTCACAGTTAAACCATAGTACTGCCCCCGACACTCATAAACATTTGGAATTTTTATATGCAAAATGTTTATTTCCTAAAACAATTGTCTAACATTACGGTCAATTATAGCTTTCCAGAAGTAAACAAGTTGCGATTATTTATCTCTATAATTAATGTCTGGTGAGATACCAATTTGTGGCTTGAGTACTGGCTAACCAAACGGACATTATGGGTTCAAATACCTGCAGAGGAGGATATTTTTCAGAAGACACCCGATCCCTACTTGAGTGTCTTGTATAGGGCACTTTAAGTGCAATCTGTCGAATGAGACGTCAAACCGTGGTCCCTTTGGCGCCTTTCGTTAAGAGCAGGCTAATGCCGATACCGAGTTTCCATCCACCCTTACTTTATGGCACAATATCCCCTATGGCGCAAATGACCTTAGCCGTCGGTCGCCTTACTAAATATCCAATCCGATACCAATTGAATATTGGTCTAATAAAACTTAAAAATACGAGTATGTTTATCACCAACCGTGTCAACCTCTTCCTTATTCATATTATTGCCGTACATTACTCCTTCTGCACCCTTCTCCACACACATAACTCGAAGGTCTCCCGCACATTCTCATCTTCTTTTCTCAGAGTTCACGTTTCTGCTCCGTATAATGCCACACTTCGTTCAAGCTCTTCACCAGTCTGTTTTCCACACCCTTGTCCACGGTCTCCGTCATCAGCTCCCTTCTATCACTAAACGCTACGAGATTACTCATAAAATTCAAAACAGGCAAGTGTCAGAATGTCAAAGACCGCGCTACATGAATATATCTGAAATAATTGACAGATTAAGGGAGATATTTAGCCGAACAGAGAGTCAGATGTAAATAGATTTTAGTGTATTTTTTGCTCGGGAAGAAAGCTTTCCTTCCGCCGAATCATTAGTGAACGTGGAGATATCGGAAGTAGGAAATTGTGTACCGCACAAGATCTTTGAGTTCCACAGCGCTCTCGCAGACGAGCTATTCAGTTCTCAAGTTTCTACTCGCGCCTGAGAGTCTACTGCACTCGAGGCAATCCGGTAAGGTATACCCGCGCACAATGGAAATGTTAAGCACCCTGAGTGCGTCGGGAGGTGGAGTTTTAAATTTCCATTTTCTTTTCCTTGAAACGATGCAGATGTGGTGGGCGTCTTCGGGTGGACAATAGGTCGGGTTCCATGAGTGTTGCAGCGTCTCGTGAGATGGAAGGAGCGCATAAGAATGCGAACCGATAGTCAAGGCCACGTTGCCCTACTTCGCGTCCATCTCTTTCTTTCAAGATTCTTTTAGATATGTACAGCTCTCAATTCTCGAGTTCGCCACTACAAGACGAACTAAATAAAGACATTTTCATCTCACAAAATAATGAAAGTTGTAATTTACTCATAATTGTTGATTGTGAAAGTTGTAATTTTCATATTCTTGAAAATTTTAATATCGCTTCTCTGCGTTTCGTTTGATTTCCATTTCAAAGTTTTGCCTTCTAAGCTTGAATACTGCTACTTCCCGCGGAGCGAAATTCGCCCACCTTCTGCAACTCTGCCGTCCACGTTCCGTGCAGTTTTTTGACGGAATTTCTTTACATTAATCTTCAAAGTAGATTTTTCATAGTTTATTTCTTCACGGCATTCGAACCATAAATTTTTATGCCCTTGTGGCGACTTTCTGCTGCTAGCTGGTAGGAGCGCCACGAGAGAGGGTCGAACTGAGGAAGCTGGCAGACATCACCAAGGAACGACGAAACTAAACAAGACAAACGACGCGATTGTTAATGAACTTAAGACGCGCCGGAATTTCTCAGCTCCGGAATAAAATCGTTTTCATCGAACTTTGTTTGCTTATTCATTCTCGTTCACCAAACCCTTTTATGTATTACCTTCATTTCATTCACCGCTTTTCCGGGGTAAATATTGAAAAATCATTGGTAACAGTGCACATCCTTGCAGTGCACCTTTAGTAACTTTCGCTTCCTCCACATTGCAACCGAATTACGACACTCCCAACGGTTCTTCATACGCACTCTGTCCCAATATTCATCTTTTAAATGATATTTCAATAAATCACAATCTGCAGATGACAATTATCGCACCTAGCCTAGCCTTAAATACTCCATGCCGAATGACTGTTCCCAGTCACTTCAACCTTGAAGGCGGATGACCCGCCTCGTAAGTATAAATTCTCTCCATAATTCCAAAATTCAATCCAATTCTGGTACAGCAACTCTAAGAGGGCAATTGTCAGTGGCACATGAAGTCATTGTTTAAAACTCAAGCGCTTTATAGCCGCGGCAATTTAAACTAATTTGAGAAGTGGACACCGATAACTTGACAACCGTCTGCCCTCAATCCTGAGTGTACCCATCGCATCCAACTCTTCACCTTTCAGCCAAGACCTTGTTTTTGTGCGTGCGTTGGAGAGAGCGAGATATAGAGAGAGGGGGAGAGAACGTGAGATAGAGAGAGAGAAAGATGATTTGAATGTCCATCTCCTGTCCATGTTGACGAGGTTGTTCATTTTTTTTAATCCCTCGCGACATATCTCCCTCTTTCCCTCACCCTCACCACCCAACCGTAACATTCGCGATTGGGAGAGGAATGACACGCCCTCGGGCGAGTGCAGAGAGGACGAGGCAGGGAAGAAGGGAAGCCCAAAGGGAGAGAGAAAAAACCGTTTCGTTCGCTTCTCTCGACTTCTACCATTTTTCGACGCGGGCAAAAGCCTTAGAAATAGGTCCTACGATGGACTATGAGGAAGGAAACAGCGATGTTTTATTTGCAAAGTGATCCATTCTTTCTACCGCTGCACAAGTAACAATATCTTATTTTATAATCGTTCATTAATACTACTTATTATATCTTGCATTCTGTCAGATCTTAGCGGAAAAGCTTGGACAGATACAGCAGCAAAGCTTAAAAAATTAGGAAGCAAATAAAAATGAGTTGTTATTAAATAAATATTGCTCTTCTTCTTCCTTTTTAGTAGGCTCCTGAGGCCTAATTATTCCTCAACTACGCAAGTCTATGGCACAAGGTAACACGTTTTATGGTTTCAATAAGTAAAAAAAACTAAAATCCTAGAATGAGAGAAAATCTTAATGCAGAAGTCACTCTGGGGGAAGATTAATTAGAATAAGTGGATTCCTTCACCTATCTCGGACGTACCATCACGTGAGACGGAAAAAGTACAACGGACATCAAGCGAAGAATAGCCTAAGCAAAGAAGGCATACATGATAAAAAGACAACAGCTGTGCTAAAACAGGGTAGGGCTGCAAATTAGGAAATAATATAAGAGAAAATTCGTGTGGAACACAGAACTCTACGGATCGGAATCATGGACCATTGAAAAAGCTGACCAGAACAGACTAGAAGCCTTCGAAAGTTGGTACTAGAAGAGGATTCTGAAGATAAAATGGACAAAAGGAATGAAGAGGAGAGAATAGATAGTCACAGTAGTGTCTGGCAGAGGATTGCACGAAGCGCATTCGCGCAGAAAAAACAATGGCGGTTTTCTGCTGTCA
This sequence comes from Ceriagrion tenellum, assembly GCA_963169105.1. Taxonomy (NCBI): domain Eukaryota; kingdom Metazoa; phylum Arthropoda; class Insecta; order Odonata; family Coenagrionidae; genus Ceriagrion; species Ceriagrion tenellum. Next base: position 64,000,821 of record OY720635.1, read on the forward strand.
ATAACTTATAGAGTTACCTAATTTAATGACATTCATAGAATTTTGAGAAGGGCGTACGGGGTCCAATTTTGACAACCTTCGAGAAATTTTTATCAATAAATTGACAAAAAAATCACCAAGACACACTGGCTTTGTTCTGTAGTTGCAGTAGCACTCAAAATTCCAAAAACGCTTAAAATGTTGCTCCCGATTCAAAAAATATTAACCACCACATTCCCCCTCCCATTCGTTCCTAAAGGTATCTAGAATAAAAAGTCGAGAGTTTCCATTCAAGCACTGAATTTATCGCAGACTGGAACATATCAGCCCACATAAGTTCACACCAACGACGATGAATGAATGGAGCGCTTTGCACCTATGAAACGTATGCTGACAAGCCAATAGGAATTGTTCTGCTGATGCATAATATTCACGGCTGTCACCACAATAAACTCTATATATATTTTACGAATTCATCCAAATAACATTTAGGAAGGCACTATATTTACGATAGAATAGTTCAATTCCATCACTACCTATGTTTGTCGTCATTACTGAAAATCAACGCATTGACAACAATCGGTATTTTAATTATTTAAGTTATTTAATTTCTTCGCGCATATCAATTCTCCTTCCGAGCCGTTTTGTGAGGTCAGAAATTAATGGAAAGCACATCGTTTAAATACGAAGTGAGAATTAAAAAAACACCAAAAAATCAAGGATATGTCGAAGGTCATCACTCCTGATAAACTTCGAAAATCGATCAAAAATAAATTATTACAGGAATTCTCCAAAAATCTATCGAAACATTCAGGGATTAAGGATGCGATTACTCGGTCTCGATTCGGGTATCAACTTCTACATCTACTTATTACCCTGCCAGCCGCCCCTAGGGTGTTTGGCAGTGGATGACGTATCGCTTACATGAACTAAAGGGAAGAAATTTACTTTCGCCAACAAGCTCCACACTGTCAGTAAACTACAAATGCTAAAGAAACTAATAAAATAAACTCTATAAGGTGACACAAGAATCATGCACGGGACATGCAAAACATGGCGTTAACAATACCCGGCCGACTTATAAAAATGATATGTTGATCAAGTGTTCTCGGGTTTCCCACCGGGTTAGGTAATTGTTGGCCGACGTTTCGATAGCTAACTCCGCCATCATCCTCAGGGAAAATGCTATGCTATGTTTGTGCTTAAGCTAAAATGCTATGTTTTTAGAAAATCGGCAGATTTAGAAACAGGTATGTTCCTTTGTTTCGAGACTTTGAAAACAATAACCGCTGCGACCACAAGACATTCACAAAAGGAAATGATAGCACTTCCGTCGAAGCCATTCTCTTAAAAATATGTAGCTGAGATCGCCCATCTTGGCGTGAAAATCGAACGGAGAAAGAGAAGGACCATTTGCCAAGAGTCATAGTAACGGCAACAAAAAACGAACGTAAAACAAACGAGCCGTTGGAGACATCCAGAGAATGAAAACACACGACCCGTAGGACGACGAACAGCAATCAAGTGTTTCTATTGACAGCAATGCATGTTTTAGGCCAATAAGGGGATGGGGTAACAAACCCGGGTAAAAGAGAAGGGGGCGGGTTTTTTGGGCAAATAAGGAGGAAGGGGAGAATCAGGCAACGAGCGAAGGTCGGAGGTTAAAAAGAAAAACAAGAAAGGTGGAACCTTTCGTCTCCCATCGGAATGAAAAAGGGGGAATGACACACAAAAACCCGATCGGGAAGCGTACGAATTACACGGCGCTTGATTGCGTAAGACGAAAAGAAACGAAAGACGGAAAAATAGCCCGTAAAATAGTTAAAAAAAGGAAGACTTGAAGCATGGAAGGCGAAAGGATTTACGAAAAGTCCAAAAGTATTCTGCCATTTATAGCTAGCTTTCGGAACAGAATAACAGGAGCAGACGAATTGGAAGGCACTCGAATAAGCACTGCATCGCCATCTCCCTTTAAAAAAAATCAAAGGAATAAATTCTTGCGTCGCTAAGTATGGTTCCAATTGATTGCACCCGTCTTTTGAGTCCTCGCGATTATATTCGGGATGACGTAAGCTGGCGCTTATTCTTCAAAGACGAGCACCGGGAAGAGGGGCGGAGTGGGGAGCTTACTGGAGGGAATGAGAACTGAGGAGTGGATAGGTCTACATCAACATCTACATACTACCCTCCGAGCCGCCACATGGGCGTGTGGCAGTGGATGTTAGGACACCAGCCGTGTAAATATGTAATGATTTGGGAGGTGAAATGGTGACGTGAAGTATTGGAGTGTATTTAATGGAGTTCAGTTTTTACTGTGATCGCTCATTGGGCGCGGAAAGAACGAGTTTTTGTACATATCTGTTCTGCGATTCCTAAATTTAATGGAATTTAATGGTTTATCGAAAAACAATGGAAAGATCCGATTTTTATTTGGCCCAGTAAATATCGATTTACTCAAAGTAAATTTCTACTCATCCGGATTTTCTTTTATTTGAAAAGTATCTCTCTTATTTTTTTGCTTCCACCAGCCCTAGAGAAGTAGTCATGCGTCATGATAATTATTCTCTATGTCACTCTAAAACACATCAGTTATGAATTTCACAAGCAATCTAAGCCTAGCGTATAGCCTCTGAGTCTGTAAGGGCTCCAACCTAAATCCCTCTAAAATTGGTGAAACACAATTATGTTTGCTCGTAGCAGTTTTTAACGAAGCGTACAGCTTTTCTTTGTATTTTATTAATTTTTTGGTTCAATCTTTACGACCAGGGACCCAAATGCCCGCAGCGTATGCGAGGTGTGGCCTAACCAGAGCGAAGTAGCATCTCTCTCTCACTTTTTCATTTGAATACCTTTCTATTATACGCTTAAAAATTCCTAGATTCTTTAATGATGTGCCGCATATGTTTTGTAGAAGGTCAAGTCGATACAATCTACAGTTTCCGATCTTGTCCCTTCCCATTTAACATAATTTTTTCCCATTTTTTGCTATTTGGTCCGAATCATTTCTGCGACTTTTCTGAGGTGTGTACAATATTCCGTTTTCTCACGCATTGCACGAAAAATTACACTAGATAACAGTCAAGTGGAGTTGTTTAAGGAAGAAGATCTCCACGTTTCTCAAATTAAATTATTACCGCCTTGATGCAATGCAGGTTACAATCTCCGTCCAACTCCTCAGTTAGATCAACATTTTATGTATCTATACACATTTTATGTATCTATATCGACAGGTCTCCTTGGCAACAAGATAAAATGATGGCATCACATCTGGTCGCCACACTAACTCCTAACCCCTAGGGAGTTGCGGTGACTATGATTCATAAAAATTGGGGAATCGATCTCTTCCGCCACATTTCGTCGTAAGCCTTTCAGATATGAATATTTAACCCACTGCTGCAACCTTGTCTTCCGAAGACACTGAGTTGGAATGCGTTGGATTTTTGGCCCCTAGAACATATGTTGCATTAATCCGATCGATTGAAACCTTCATATCTCCTCCCTTGATCTTCGGTGTAACCGTTTTCTTGTCCCGTGCAGTACTTTCATGTGGACCGGTATGAGTGGCTGCATCGATTTACGAATAGGACCCTCACGTAGAATTGAATGGCTGCAACTTGATAAAGCTTTGAAAATAAACTTCTCCGATTTTCAGAGCCTAGAAGTAGGTAGGTTGAAGCAGATCAGAAGGTTGTGCGTTCGGATCACGTCGGGGTCACCAATGTGGAAATGGTTAAGTAAGAAGATCTCCACGTTTCTCAAATTAATTTATTACAGCCTTGATGCAATACACGCTCCAATCTCCGTCCAACTCCTTAACTTTATCATTTATCATTCTATTTATCTATACATTAACAGGCCTCCTTGGAAACATCATAAAGTGATTGCACCATATCTGGCCACCACAGTCATGACAAAAAGAATATCTTAGTATATTCCACCCTTAAAAGTTTATGGCCGACCCAGGTTTTGACTGCACAGAAATCATTATCAAGGTATGTACATAGCTTAAGCAAGTCAATACATATAGAGAGACGGGGAGGAGGGGGAAGTGAAGGCTGTTAATTGACGTCAGAGACGTGCGTCACGGTCAGGTTCGGTCAATGGGAGAGGGTGGGGGGGGGGGGGGGGAATGGTATAGATAATAGAGGGGAATAGGAAGGAAAAACACATTCATTAAGAAGTTTTACATTTTTGTTTGTAGCAGCAATCACTATTTCAAATTGTTCAAGGAAGTCCAACTTGGTCCCTATTCTCTCAATATGCTTCTCACAGCTTTACTTCAGGCACAAACTCACTTTCGTAGTCCTTCTCGATTAAATGTTTTGCAAACTATGATGAAAGATCCCTTCAACCAACACGTTTTTTTCTTCCCAAGCCCTAATATCGCTCGCATATAATGCAAACGTAAGTTTATAATGATTTCTATGCATTGGAAATCTGGGTCGGCAATAAACTTTTAATTGTAGAATGTACTAAGATATTTTTTCTTCATGTCTGAGACAATTTTCCAGAAATTTACGCCTTCAACAATTAATTTTATCAGATAACAGTATTTATCGCCTTCGTTTTACCGTATTTTCCGGCACCGAGGGTAGGGTTCTTTGAAACGAATGGCTGTGCGGCCGACATAATTCATACAACTTTTCCGATGGCGTAAAATATTCTGTTTTCCCACGAACTTCAGAAAAAAATTAATTAGCTAATCTTTCCTTAGCACATTAAGCATTTATCACCCTATTAATAATATTTTATTTCACACACCGAAGAGTACAACACAATCCATCAAACAAAGATATTAGTGAAATTACGCACCCCTGATGAAACCTGTGTTGGAATTGCCATCACTGATTACGCTGTGATTAGTAGCAGTCTATTTAACAACATATAAACATATTTATAGACATTGCAACTGTCGCAAAAGTATGCTCAACATAACATAATTTGAAATATAAAATTTTATGCATAAAAAATAGAACAATAAAAAAAAGTCACAATTTAGGAAATTATGAATAAATAAAAAAAATAGTGATATGAACGACATGTTACTGTGGTAGGTACTTTAACCTTAAAGAATATTGTCTATATTTATTGGCGTAAACAACCATTTTCTTAGACGGCTAAGAAATCTGGCTTCATTTTGTACAGAGGATATTTCTCTAGGGAAGTTACAAAATAATTTAGGTGCAATGTAGAGGTATTAATTTTTGTACGCTTCAAAAAATGGCATGAATATTGATCATTCAGCGTACATTCCTATTTTTTCAGATTCCCAAATCTTCATCTTCACTTCTTCAATTCTTTACCATGTGAATACTATATTATGAAGAAGAGAAGAGACTCATTCCTACATTGCTCCAGGGGTTGGAGGGGAATGCGAACGAGCAGAGGGTAACTATGGAGAGAGACAAAGAGATAAGACAGCTAGTGGGGGAGGAAGGGGTAGGGAGTGAGGGAGCGGAAGAGAATGAGCTTCAACGGAACAAATCAATATGCTACGGAGACTGGAAGGTGGCTTACTTCTCGTCGGAAAAGTAGTGTGGAAGTGAAAGGACAGCGAGCACTTCTCAGCGGAATTCAAAGACGAGTGCGGGTGAGTACGACGACAAAACAAATAGGAACATAATTAATGGCTGCGATCTATATTTCACGTCAGTTTCAGCATCAAAATTGTTATAAAAAAACTAGTAGATAATATACTCGTTAGCACCATATCGATTTAAGTTTAATCTACATGGATTTTTGAGGAATATAATTGAAGGAAATATTGCGAGAAGAGTCCAAAGAGGATGGCCATGAGATAATTAAATAATTAAATTCAAAAGGGATGTATACAATGGTTTACAATACTCGAGATCTAATTTTAGTGGTTTTTCAGGAAAACTTTATGCACCTTTATGATCCTAGTTAACTGAAACATTATATCTTTCTTCAAACATGGTTAAGAAGTAAAATACTCGGTTAATTTCGCACATTTATTAACAAAAAACCGACCATGGTTTCGGTGCATACGCATCATTTTCAAAGAAAATTTCTCGACGGATGAGCAAGCTTATGTAATCCAGTTGAAGGGTTTCCTTGGGGAGGGGTTTATAGAAGTCCAGGGAATCACAAAACTTTTGAAGTCATTTGGAGATTGCTTGCGTGGGGGGGGACCCCCATCCCAATGAACCCCGCCCCTCCCTATGGTGTGTATCAGCTTGCTCACCCGACAAGAGAAACACCTTGAAAATGGCACAAATGAAATGTGCCGAAACCATGGTCGGTATTTTTTCTTTAGATTTTATTTAGATAAGATTTATTGGCTCTAGGAAAGAATTCCTTTGGAGCAGGCATAAGTAATTACAACTCAGGCAAAAAAAATAACAATCACATAGAAAACATGTCACTATTTACAAGAGTAATCAAATCACAGCACTTGCCCACAACAAATATTGCAATTCCATGCTCAATACATTGTAGCAATCACAAAGGTAGCATATTCATGAAGTTTTTTTGTAAATAAATGCTTTGAATTAACTAAGTATCTTACTTCTCAGCCCAGTTTGAAGCAAGCAATTTCCACCAAGTGACGCCTGAGACCTTCTTAAAAGATAATATCTTTCCTTCTTAAGTTAATACAAAGCCATTTCTTGCCTTACCAGCAAAAATGATGCAATGGACCAACTTCAGAGACCTTATGGGGGAACCGTTCAAGGTTTCGCGATAGAGGAATCTTAGGCTTAGCTCCTGAGAAAACGTAGGCTACCATCCCGAACCAAACTTTTTGTGCAAGCTTGCACTTCACGATGTGACGTAGAACCCAAGTGTCCAAGGTCGATTCTGAAGGAAGAATTCCTCGAATATGTTGAGAAAAGCTCATATATTGCCTTCGATATCAGTAGGTCAGATCTCAAAGCTTCTCTTGGCCTCATTTTTCCACTTGCGAGGCTGAATTTTCCATTACGTACGCATTTTGGAAGGTCCCATTATGGCCGGTTGCAAGAACGTTTAGTTATGGAGTCAGTAGTTATGAGATCCATGAAGTTATGGACCTCTTAAAAATATTCGGGTTGCAGGTACTCATTTACTAGTCAAATAACTTATTTACCAATAGTTAATTGCTTCAAATAATTGATCTAATCTTCTGCCGTCGGATAAAATTTATGAAAGTTAAGCCGATAATTAATTGTTAATGTAGATAATAATAAGTCCGCAAGAGTTTTAAAAAACTATTTATAGGCTCAAAAAAACTCTTTTTATCTATAAATTAAGAATCCAAGTGGTTAATTGCGCATCCACCATCTTGGCTACTCATGTAGCTCATCACTCCACGCCATAACTTATGAGACCAATATATTTATCCAATGTTTCTACAACACTTATTGAATGGTTGTCACGGCTTACGGGTCCTATAACTATATAAAATACATATGTGTCATTCCTGCAACTGGCCATTGGTCCAGCATATCGAATTAGCTGGAAAGACTACTAGTACAAACATTTAGACATCTCAGCAAATTCTTTAAATAAGGAATAGCATTAAAGTCGGAAAGTATTGATTATAAATGTATTTTAAATAAAGCCATCAATATAATTCTTATCAATTTTAGCTAACGAGTATGAAGTGGAAGCGGTTGAAATCGCTCTAAGTTTCATGCTCAAAAACGCCAAAAATATCGACAACAACGAATATCATTTAGAACGGCGAACGGTCGGTAGGTATACCGATTCTAGTTTTATAGCGCATTCAAATTTTATAAATTTCTGGTTCAGTTAAAATTTGCTCTCGAATGCAATGACGAATATATTTAGAAAAGAATATTAGGCTTAAAATGTCGACATCCTTGAGTTTGCTAAGTAGTGGACATTCATGCTTGCGACATTGAAAATGACATGCTCAGCTCAACTCTGTTGTTCACTCGCACTAGTGATGTACAGCAGAAATTTTCACAAGAAAAGATGAGATTTAGTTTCCATAATATCCACCAGCATGCGGGCTAGTCCAACTTCTTTTCAATTCGACTTCGTGTTTCGTGGGCTTTGGTTACCCATTAATGTCTCGGTTAGTTTTCCAAATAACGAATGGCAAAAGCTATGACGACAATGACAAGCGACGCTGCAGTAAGAAACATTTTAAATTTATGACATTCGTGAGCACAATAAGTGTTCACAGAAAATTCATCGAATAAAATATTTCACTTAATTCGCAATGAAGGTGGCATTACAGAGAAAATTCGAACTGATTTGCAATGAAGTTTAGACAAATACGAAAATGACGGTACTTGAAACCGATATCATGCACCCGATTTGGAGGCGAAAAATAACGTTAAAGTACCTAATTACTCAAAATCTAATATCATGCAGTACGAGCAACTAATAAATTGTACGATAAATATATGCAATTTAACATGAGCTTTTGAAGATTTTCCCTGCTGCATATTGTTTCCTTAAACAAAATTTGGCAATATATCAATTTGAGACACATCCTTCACTCTGTTAAGTAACGACTACCTGCATCTTTTCTTAACCCTTTGAGTGCCACCAATTTTTTGGTGGGTACTCTCAGAAGTGCCATGGGTATTTTGATATATTTGAAGGCCTTCATTCATAAAATTATTAATTGTTTATTAAGGAAAATTAATTATTATATTTTTACTTTTTTTACATGATCATTTTTGTATTTGAAAGTGAATACATTTTTCCAAATGAATATGAAAAAAATATTTTTTTTGTAATGACTCATTGTTTTAACAGGTCTCCTCATAGACGACGATATATCGTCGTTGGCACTTCTGGCTTATTCTGCAAACAACGATATATCGTCGCGTGGCACTCAAAGACTACCTAATACTAAGCCCGGAAAACCAGACATCTCGCAATTAATGCTTACACATTAATGTTCATAAATCACTATAACTTAATACGTGCAGCTACATGTAGTGTAAAGCCTGACGAAGAAATCTACAAAACTAAGCAGTTGAATAAGTTATATCAGCCATTATTCACGAGAGCTCTTATACAACAGTTCTCGACCACAAAGATAGGAATTAATAATTCTAAAATATTGTTTTACTCCAGTATTAATAAATAAAATCTTAAATTATGGTGATTCCGACTCTAAATGAAGCAATGTATGTTAACAAATTAGTGGGATCAATTAAATAATAATGAAGAAATAAAACGTGCCATTCCCTACAAAACAATATATGTATCTGACCCATGTTTTATGGTAATGTATCATCTTCAGAAGAAAAATTGCTGTTGATATTTATTCATGACGCACAAATTCCACTCGATTTTGCAAGAAAATTCGGAATTTATTTGTTGTCTCAATAGATGACCCTGGTCATAAAAGTTTGAAGATGAAGGGCAAAAACTCGAGCAAGTAGAACATATGAATTATTTGGGCAGTACGCAGGAATAAAATGGACACAGTAGCAATGAAATCAGGTGGATAAAAGCAATAGCTAAGGAGGCTTTTAGTAATACAAGGGAGCTGATACTAGAGGAATATAGGAACCTAAAAGTGTAGAAAACCGAGAGGAGATACTCTGACTTTTTAAAAATATCTGCCTTTTACCAGTAGAATACTTACAAATTATTAGTTGACCCGAGGTTAAATATCAATGATAAATATGCCTTTTACACAAACGGTTGAAAATTCAGCGAGTCCATTCCTTCGGTTAAAACGGTTGTTGAAGAAGCCTCTTGGTTTTGTTGTGCAAACGTCGATATCGATCACATATGAGGCGCATTTTATACATATAAACTCAACTTTATATTTATACTAACCGATACTTCCATTGGTCCTTTGGATGCCAAATTTTCATCGTACATCGGCAAATAAAGATGTATTTGCTCATTAGGTGACATTAAATTTGTACATGAGAGTTATTGGCTAAAATAAAAACGACTTCTCTCACTCGAATATTCTAGGAAAAACAAGGGAACTGAATTATGAGCCAAACGAATGCCGCTAAAAAATGAGGGAAGAATTAAAGAGCTGACTGCACTCCGGTATCACGCACGAGTTTAGTTATGCACGACACCTTCACGCGGGGGAGGAAGAATAAATTAATAAGCCCACTCTTTATTCGTAATACGTTTCACTCTGACGCTCCAACGCTTCCCAGCATTCTTTCACTCGGGAAGACCAAAATTTCTCTTCCATCCCGAACCCCTTTCCCCTCGGCAAAACGCACAAGAGCCGTCCGCTTCGCCCTTATCTGTATTCGTTTTTGGTCCCGGGAGTTCGGACAGCCTACCGATTCGAAGTTCGCCCTCCACTCGGCATTCTCCCCTTCTGCAGGCTTTACTGCGGCTTTGGGAGTCCAGACAAATACTGGATTCCAATTTTACGTCTGTACAACTGGAAAAAATAATTCAGTCATAGATAACAGGTTTTAGCTATTAGATAAACAAAAGTAGGATACCATAATTACATGTTGTACGAATAGTAGCATTAATTAGTAGTTTATCCAAAATACAAGGCGATCATAAAAGATTTTGTGGGTTTCATAGAGGTATATTTCAAAAGTATTACATGCACGGCAGTAAATTGCGCATGACAACAAATCTAAACTCTTCAATTTTACATCATGATGCTCGTAAATGTTCTAAGTGCCCTTCTTATGCTATAAGAAATACATCAATGCGGTGATCAAGTTCGTCTCAAACACGCAACGCAACAGAAAGTCCACGAAAAGGGTTGGTTTAGCGACGCGGTGGTTGATGCGGTCCATAAGTTGAAATTGCCACGAGAAAAAATTGACCAGGAACTGGAATTGAACCACGAACCTTTGGATTGTCTATACACAGACCACTTAGCTACCCAGGCTTCCTTACTCTCAAAGCAATATTGGCGGATAGAAGTCAACTCGATCTTAAGCCCTTGCAGTCCATCAATAATGGCAACGCAAGGGAGACGAGGGCTTCAAAGATGCCATACCCAAGCGTCTGCATCCTGAATCAGCACTTACGCCACGCTTGGCTATGGGTGACAGTATTCAAAAAGGTGAAATACCTTAAAACTGCCGCGAAAAAAATCGGCCAAGACGGGAATCGAACCACGAACCTTTGGATTGCCGGACTAACGTGCCGAAGATACGATTTCCGGTCCATGTCGATTTTTTCTCGTTTTTTTCAGCGTATTTCACTAGTTTTTAATACTGTCACGCGGTCCTTCAGTTCATCCAGTGCTGATAGCAAGGACGACACGCAAACATCTTCGACGAACCCCCATAAGAAGAAGTAACGCAATGTCAGAGTCAGGTATGTGGTGGACATCTGAAGAGTACCCAGTCAACACCAGTACCATGGGTTCACACTTTTCTCACACTATAGCGCAAAACGCCTAACCTAACCTAGTCGCCATTTGCGATCTGATGCCCCACTGCCATCTGGTGAGTCACAAGTGGAGTGGAGGCACTAGAGGTTAGTACACGCACGAGTGAAAATTCTGTGATATGACCTTTCGATACGTTAATACAACAAATGGGTGAAATTTATGAGGATTGGGTAATGTGATTGCAAAACCCGATGAAACTTGATGCATAAAAGTTTTGTAAATATTGTATACATTTAAATGTATACAATAAATGGTTAAATGCCTAAATAAGGCAATATAAAAATTTTGTTTGAAACTTAAGGAATGAGTATTATTACGAACAAAAACTCGGCCTCAGCGCTATTCCAATGGAATCATCGCATTTTTATTGTAACTAAATTTTTTTCTTTCAACAACAACAACTTTGAAGCGTTGAATTTACATTTCATCCAAATGAAACTAATTTTACTTCGATCCTGTTTATATTTTACTCAAAAATAGAATGGAAGGACGGCTGCAGCTCATATTCCCTTGCAATTCAATTCATCGGAGGGATACACCTCTAATTTTTTTTAGCGGAAATGTCTTTCGTATTAGTACGAAAAATACCATCTTACCCCGAATTCAACCTATTCTCGCATTTAACACCGCGTGATTTCGATGTCAATACGCGGGAAAGAAAAGATGTGAAGATATGATTTATTGTTCTTATCAAAGAAGATGCACTTGTTTCTATAGAAGACTGGAATATGAATAAGACGACTGAGATGGCATTTAAACGGTCAACACATTTATCGTGTCTCATTCCCTTCTTTCCAACTTCTTCTACTCAGCCACTGACTCGATTAATCCCCATTATTCATTCATCTCGCTCCAACGGAGTACGACCAGAAGATTAACTCATTTATGCGGACCACAGTAGCGAGTAGCAGCAGGAAGAATATAATGCTAAAATAAAATTAGTGAGGGACACTCGCAAGAGCAATTGAATTAATTTTGCACCTTCGGTAGCTGTCTGTTTCGTGTCAGAGGAAGCACAAAAATGCTGCAAATGTTGTAGAGAAAATAGTTTGGCAATGAAAGCAAGCCAAGCATAGGCAAAGACGTTTTTAGTAACTGAAGATGCAGCAGGGAACGGTTTCGCTCAAACGGATCAGCGCTAGGCTTTCATATGTCCTCTTAAAGGTGTATTCATGGACATGAGATTGAAATGCGTACAGAAAAAATGTACAACGAGACTTTTCAACTCATAGAGCAAATTCTGGCATTATGTGAAGCCAAATGATTTTTAATTTTTCAACACAACACACTAATTAACATCGTGCAATAATAATAACAACGCTGCTGTGCAAACAGAATGATAGAAAAATACGAATCAATGTCAGTTTTATTCCTATGATAACTATATGAAGCCTCCATTCTTTGCGAGAAGAGACGTCTTTCTAGTTACTTTACATTCAGGGGATCAGGGCACAAATGACTGTTCACACTTTTAAATTACAACAGTATTTTAGATCGAGTGCCTTTTTGGATTCGTCCGGGAACTGATTTCGGATTTGCCGGTACGTCATAATAGTTATATCAGCCAACAGCGAAGAATGTCGGTACACAAATTCTCTGTAGAAGAACGGCAATTTGGTTGATATCACCAAAATCCAGCGAGGACCACGTCAATGAGCTTCTAACACAGACTAAGGACATCGAAATTTCATCCTTTTGGCATCGTCCGGCGTCGAATGCATACTCAAAGCTCATTTCAACGAGCAACCTCGTTCGGCATGAAGACACAGGGCTGAGGAAATCTTCCGATGTGCCAATTGCATGGCAAACTGGCATCACTGATAAGGTATCCTTACACCGAGTTTGGAGAGATACGGACCACACTCTCAAGTAGTGAGAAAGTGTCTCTTACGAAGAGATATTTTTTCAGGTTCATCCGCTATGAGATAAGGACAGGGATTTGAAACGTTAGAGAGACCCGACCCATAGTAACCAATCTTATGTATATACTTCCTGAAGGATTGATCAAACCGAAGAAATACGACCCGCGGTTCCGGTGTGGAGAGAAAGACACCCGGTCTAGAGATAGGGTGTCAAGAAGACTTTGGGTGGTACACTCTATATCCCCCACGCTGCCCCCGACGCACTTGTTGGCCTGCCCTAGGGCCCCAAATTACCTACACCCCAGACCATTGCACGCCTATGCACGTATCAGCAGGCCAGGGCTCGTTTGTTGAACATCACTCCACGCAAATATGGCAGCGCTGGGGTCCCGCATAACCAAGTTCTCACCTACCACCAGGCTATTTCCGCTCTCTTGCGGGGAAGTGGTCCAATAAGTTTACTAGGGTGGGGGGGTGGATAGGAACACTATTTGCAGGTCTCGGTATCCAACGACCAGTCGCGACATCCGGTTGCAATATATCTTCCGATTTTTTCATGAGACACGTAAAATTAATAGAACCACTTTCATTTGTTCCAGGTGACGACGAAACTGCAAATCGATTAATGAAAATCATTAACGATCCTTTTTATATTCGGTAGGCCTTAGTTCGCAGTACATTCGGCAAATCTTGCTATGGTTTTCCAAGACGTGAAAGCCTTTGAAAAGCCTTCGTCCGAATATTTGAACTAAAAAATTACGGAAACTTTAGATTCAATTCAAAATCTCAGCTACCAAACAGGATCATAATAGTATCACATTCTGCAATTATCGCCAATATCAGATTCTGCAAAAAACATTCTGATCACAGTTCAGTGTTTTTTATAGTTAAGGTCAAAAATTTTGAATTTTCACTACACTTTACAGTGATTTTTGGAATAATCAGTCATATAAACGTTTAGCGTTCGCCAGGAGAACATCAAGTGATTGAATTTTAAAAGTTGACATAAATTTGTCAGAATTACATTACCATATTTTGAGCTTTGTTATTTTTAGTTACACATATTGAACATTTTGCGATTGATTGGCGGAACTAATTTTAATAACCTTGTATTCGCCCCTTCTGTAATGCATGATTTTGGTACATGTTCTTTCATGCGCTTACTGAAGAGGGTACAAGATTTTAGCAAATACATTTCGTAGCCAGAGTTTTTGGTTAACATTCATTCGTAAAGCATTGGTCTTAAAATTTTCCACTCAATACTACATTTTCCCATTTTGATTAATACTCATAGATAATATTTTTGGTTCATATTCATAGGTAAAGCATTAGTCTTTAAATTGTCCACTTAATACACTATCTTCCCATTTTGAGGCATTTTACTCTGAAGTTGTATAAAGATGAACGTATTTTTCAGTAATTTTTCGTTTGAGCCACATGACTAAAGTCTTGCATGAACGCCATGGTGAATTTCCGTTGTCGCCGTAACAATGAGAATATTTGTCACACAAAATATGTATAAATGAAAGGCATATTTCTCTCATGCCTCCCGATGAAGTGTGGAATAAATTTTAAATTAAATGGCACAAATAAAATGGTTCCAGGCTTGACTTTGTGGAAGTAATTCATAGTTTCGAGTAATTCATAGTTTCATACGACCCTGGTTTCGACACTTCGTGTCACCTTCAGGACCGACCTGAAGATGACACGAAGTGTCGAAACCCGGGTCGTGTTATTAAACCTATAGTGGAGTATACAAAGTTTTATTTAAGTTACTTAAATTAAATGTTATTAAAATATTACGAATGTATCTAGAAAATTACATTTATCGATTACCTACGGGTATATGACGAAAAATACTCAATAATAACAAATTTTATTGATATTGCATACTTGTCACTGGCCCTTAAACGATAAATTGTCCAGAAACGAAACGTTATTGGGTATCCTGCCGGGTAAAGGCCAGCGCACACCTATCCTCCCGCCTCCGTCCGGCTTCCGTCCGCCTCCTCCCGTTTTTTCGGAGGGGTGCGCATACTACGCCGTCCGCCAAGACTGAACGACGCTAAACTTGGGCCCGTAGTCAGTGCAGTTGCAGCCCTCAGCGAGCTTCATGCTATGGAAGGAGACGGACGGAAGCCAGCGCATACTATTCCTCCCGACCTCCGTCCGCCGCCGACCGCCCGTCCGCATCTGCCAAATATTCTCGACCGAGAATTCCGGGCGGAGCGGACCAAGATGGACAGAGGCCGGGAGGAATAGTGTGCGCCAACTCACGAAATAACACGTATTTTAGTTAGCCATATATTTTGGGAGGAAGGAGGCGGACGGAGATTGGAGGATAAGTGTGCGTTTAGCTTAATAGTAATGAACTGTGCCGACGTTTCCATGACGTAGTCCACCAACGTCCACAGGTTTCCATGACACACACTGAGGCGTATATTGTAATGTCCAGTCAAAACCAGAATAGCAAAATAGTCGAATCAAGTTCAAATTTATTTTAATGCAATTACTATACCAGAAGCGATGAAGTCTGAAGAAATTTGTTGGCCTGCAGTATTCTCAGCAACAGCAAACCTGCGAAAATGGTTTCCTTAGACATGCGCGGATTTATTGGGTCCAATATTGCAAGAAAAATAAACATTTGGTCTCATATGAGATATAATGCTACTTTGATCACTTGAATGGTTATATCTAGTCATACAAAAAATGTCTATCGATGTCGAATGGATCCGTTCCTTTGAATGATATGACCTGCATATCCTCTAGCTGCCTTAAGAAAAAATAAATTCTGGTTCTAGCAGGAATTCGAAAAATGTAAGGCGCATTTACGGAGCCTTATCGCACAGTAGTGGAGTCAAATAAGCTGCTCAAAACTCAATTTCAGAAACGACATCCGTATAGAGAACAGGAAATACTGCGTTCCGTAGGTAAGATGTTCTAATTTCGGAATAGGCCTAGGGTCACAGCAGAGGAATCTGCCGACCACGAAAGGTGATCTAGCATCGGGTTCATCTTTCGTGGGATATGGGAACTCGCAGTTAAATTCAATTGTAATCGCACAAAGAAAAATTTACAGCTTAATATAAGTAACTTTCAAAGTACATCACGAAAGTTGATTGCTAAGGTACAAACATAACTAATAATGAGTAAAAGTTATTTATATTTCGGTAAAAACCACGGATAATATTTTATATTAAACTTTAACTGGCTATATAAACAAAAAACTGAAACCGACTATCCGTACCTACTGTAAAATTAGAAAATATTCACAAGAAATATATGGCTTTCTATTGTATTCTAAGTTTGGGTACTGAAACATTTTTCGTAGTTATGTACATTTAGGAATATTAAATATCTCTTAACCATACATTCTTCAATTCTGTACAGTATCGAAAGTTTCCTCGTCTAAATGATGTGAAATAGAAGAACTTTGAACCAAAACCAATCACAAAATGATCATTACCACTGCAATGGAGAGCTAAGTTTGGAAATCAAAATATTCTAGTAATGGTCCACTAAACAGATAACTAGAATATTTTGATTTCCGATATGGAGAGGTTCCAAAATGTCAAGCCTGAATTTATTACCTATAGTTAAGTTTGGCTCTGCACGTCATCTCTAAGCTTTTAAAAATAATGTTGTAGGAGGGGTTTTGTTGACGAAAGTAATCTTAATGCATTTACATTTACGGGTTCTTTGAAAGTAGCATCTCCATTTCTTCGATTAGATAAAAAATTGGCGTGCAAAGTATTAGAGAAACATTGTTTTGTCAATCAAAAGACATTATTGAAATGTGAGAACCAACAGTAAAATTTCATCGCCAAATAAATCCACTGATCATGATACAAATTTAGATTGTGAGCACCAACATCTATAGCACAGTAATACATAAAATTAAGCACTCAGTTTTCACTTGAAGCACTTTGTAATTTGGAGCTCGAGAGATACAGCAGTATAATACAGGCACCACTAGACTAATTAGGTATTTGAAACTCGCTCGCCTATTTAAAAGGTACCTTTTTTTAGAAACGAATCCAGCATTCGCAGATTGAATGCTGATTTCTGTCATAAATCACCTCGATGATTACAACTCGTTTTTCCCATGAACAATGGATATGCACCCATGGTGAAGTATTCGAATTATTCGCGTAATATTTAAGATTGGATTGGATATTTGGGGAGGCGACCGACGGCTAAGGTCATTTGCGCCATAGGGGATAGGTTAGGGAGGAAGGGTGGATAGAAACCCGGCGTCGGCATTAGCCTGCTCTTAACGAATAGGCGCCTAGGAGACCACGGCTTAATGTCTCATCCGACAATCAGAGTACTCCACTTGAAGTGTCCTCCACAAGACACTCAAGTAGGGATCGGGTTCCTCTGAAAAACATCCGCCTCTACAGGGAATTGAACCCTGGCCGCCCGTGTGGTAGGCGAGTACTCTAGCCGCCAAACCAACCCAATCCCCGCGTAATATTTAAGTAATGAAATATCTAACGATAATAAATTTAAAAATTCTAAAAAGACATTTGCTTTTACCTTGGCAATAAATATCCGTTTATTTCAACCATGAATGATTTTTAACGTATCCCAGTATTGAGCGATACCTATATTCATTTTATTTCCCTTAGAAGTTGAACGGTCGTACACGAGATATTAGTTCTGCTCTAGTTTCGGTACTTTCACAACTGGTACTTCCTGTAGAACCGAATTCCAATAGTACCCGGTAATACAGGAATAGAAAAAACATTACCGTTTAGTACCGTATACTGGTACTTGTTGCCCATCCCATGTTCGGAGTAACCAAAAACCTGCCAATCAGCTGTTAGAATAGCCAAATGTGACTAAAGACTTTACCTCTGCGAATAATTCGGTTGTACCGCGGTAAAAATTTAAATTGTACTCCCAATTTACCCTTAAAAATGAAGAGTATACATTTCCAAGGCAAAAAAAGTACAGGAAAAGATGTTGAAAATGTATAAAAAGAGTTCAATCCGTGGGAATCAAAAAAAGTGAACGAGAGCCAAAAGGATACGGAGAAAAGGACTGTGCCCACGATTAATGGGGGGAACAGAGCACACGGAATTAAGGTTGGAGAAACCCTTGTAACGAAGCATGAGTGAGGGTAGAAATATATATGGACGATGAAAAGAAGAGAACAAGGAAACTGATTGGATTCATTTGAAAGATAATAGCTGACTAATGACCGTTGTGAAAGGAGAGCCAATGAATAAGGTCGAGTCTAGGGATGTACGAGGGTGTGAAGAGGCAAGCTCAGGGAAAGGTTAGTTATGGAGGCAGTTAGAACCAATCGTCGAGTAGCTAACCGATGAAGACGCACGCTCTAGCTCACCTTTGTCTCTCCCTTTCACGAAAGGCGTATATAGCCTTAACGAAAGATACCAGAGGGTTCAATGTTTACTGTCCCGTACGACATTTGGAATGCTTTCAATAAATATGTTTCATAGCGTTTTGCTCTGATACCTTGTTTAGACGGCAAAAGAGGATTGGATTGGATTTTGGTGGGGCGACCGACAGCTAAGGGCATTTGCGCCGTAGGGGACAGGTAAGGGAGGGAGACGGTGGATATAAACCCGTCGTCGGCATTAGCCTGCTCTTAAGGAAAGGCGCCAAGGGGACTACGGTTTAACGTCTCATCCGACAGGCGGAGTACTGTACTTGAAGTGCCCTCTACAAGACACCCAAGTAGGGATCGGGTTTCTTTTGAAATATATCCTCTCAGGGATTTAAACCCCGGCCACCCGTATGTTAAGACAGTACTCTAGCCACCACATCAACCCGATCCCCATGATAAATGAGGCAAAATCATGAAAAATATTAATGAATGAGGGAAGTTGTTAGTGAAAATATTACTGAACGCGAACTCAAATCTAATCAATGGAGTGCGTTCCCTTATTAGCTCCATTTCCATTCCAACCATATTCTTTTAACGATTTCCGGCTCTAAAAATATATTGCAGGAAATTTTGAAAAGGACGTAACGCGGCGGAACCTTGAGGATGTTTGATACAGAATTTCGATTTCGTTAACCACCTTTTAAAATATTATAAGAATACTAGTTAGAGAAAAAGTTTCATTTCTCCATAAAATTTACTCGAGGAACTTCATCATACAATCAGATTTATGAATGGATGTGCATTGAATTTTTCGCTTATAGCGCATCTGTACTGATCACATTGAAAATTTCGAAAATGTCGGTGAATGCATGCGTAAATTCATACACGACTTACGTTCTTTGATTCTAGTTTTAAAATTATACCCTGTTTGGCCGATATAAGTTATGTTGCAGTCATTTCAATGAAAGGAATAAATTCCTGATAGATAATCGGGGTTCATCACATCTCTCTGGCTGTTAAGGAGATAGCTGAGATTACCATGGCAAAGAAAAGATAGAATGAAAGAAGTTTTTCAAAGAGAAGTGGTGATTCGCAATGACGGAGAACATTTAAAAAAATTTATTTATTTTCGTTTATGACAACCGTATTCATAACCTCATCATCAGTCTAGTCCATATATTCAAATGTCGACGACATGTCAACATAAGACAGTAACGCAAACTAAATGAACACATTTAGAAGTCTCAGACGGATGAACTCAACAATTGAAGAAGCGGATCCCTCCGCTTGATATCGCCACTCACGGAACTCCATTTAGCCCTAAAAAAGATCCCTAACAAAAGCGGTGCCCCTCGGACTACAAGTTCGTGCATTAGAAGCGCACCATTTCACCGAGCTTTCGGAGAGTAGAGATACAGAGAGGAAAAGTAAAGCTTTCCGTGTAAGGCTTACATCGCCTTTCCAGTCTCATACTCGCTGAAGAAGGGTTTTTAACACTCCGCGGAAGCACGGCCTCAATTCGTGCCCAGAGACCAATGTTCTCTCCTCTGCGGAAGCACTCCATTATTCTCACCCCAAAGGCCTTCCGTTTCCACCGCTTCTCCAGAAAGCTTAGAAATCCTCGTTACCCAACCCAACCCGCCTCGCCTCCTTTCCATTTCACTGCCGTTGTTTCCCCGAGCGGGCTTTTCTTCTGCAGGGGGCACGGGGCCCCATTGAATAGTCTCTCTTCACATGCACCGCCTCGTTCTCGAAGGCATTTTCTTTCGTTCTCGCACACTTTTCTATTACCCGAGGAAACTACACACAAGATTTTCAGGGCGTGGGTTGCAGCTATATTAAACACTAGCGGAGGTTCCAGCTACGTTAAGCCAGGGCACGAGATAAGGCTAAGTTTTTGCGTCAGTTTACCGCAAGGGGAGTGGGTCACGTAACGAAACCCACTTTCACGGGCAACACGATCGGGTGCAAGGTGAAGACTGAGTTAAACCAAGCCGTGTTCGCTCTTGTGAATTATGGTGGCCTATTACCGATAAGAACTTGATATGGAGGGTAGCACAATAGCGTTGTATGGTGCAGAAACGTGGATCCTCAGAAAGGAGGACGAGAATAGGCTGCAGGCATTTGAGATGTGGGTGCGGAGAAGGATGGAGAAGGTGAGGTGGACGGAGAGGAGGACTGACGAGGAAGTGCTTGAGATGGTGGGCGAGGATAGGATTTTCTAAATTAAATCCGGGATAGGCAGGGTAGATGGCTGGAGGAAGTAATAAAGGGTGGAGGGTTACTGAAGAGTGTGATAGAGGTAGGAATGTTGAGAAAGCGAGGCAGGGGAAGAAAGAGAATAGGTTTTATGGGCGGGATGAAGGGTAGATTGTAAGCTGAGGCGAAAAAGGATATACTTGAGCAAGATAGGCCCCTGGAAATGTAGAAAACCGGAAGGAAATTCTCTGAAATTCAACAATATCTACCTTTACCGGTAGAATACCCAAATAATGATCATAATTTCCAATAAGCTGCAGAAAATGGGTCTTTGTGAAGAGTAATGGTGATGGGATGCACATTTGGCGGCAATTTTTAATTCCTTTGGAACGAAACGTGATCAAAGAACGACGAGTGAGCGTCAGACCTCCCCATTGAGTTGCTAATATCAACGGTTCCCTATCTCTTCCGCAGCATCGGCAACTCCGAGTACGACGAAATTTAAACGATAGACACCTCCGATGGCAACGCAGACTGTTTCGGGTATCTCGCTTAAGAGTGACCACGTGGTGTGTGGCAAATCTCAAACGCATGCATGATTACGTAGCTTAAGGCCGACGAATGCACAAAATTAATTCCAATACACTGTGAGTGCAGAGCAGTGTGTTTTCAGTTCCCTTCTAGCGTGTAGGGCGTTCATGCAACGACTTCGCAAGGCATTCGAGTTAACTTTCGGGAAAAAAGGTTAGGCTTAGCTCGGATCACATCAACGTGAAATAATCTTATTATTAGATGGCGTGTGCTTTGAAGTGTTATTTTCATTGTGTTAGTCCTTTGTTGAACCGTCATTTTTCTTCATCGGAGTTAAGCTTAGAGAGAAGAAGCAAAATTTGCACTGCTAATCAACTACAGCAGATTTTTAGAGCAACAGGGACCATTCATACCAAGCATAAGTCGTTCATTCGTTTAGTGCAAAAAGATGGCGTCCATTCGTTGCAATTTTTACATAGCACCCTTAGGTCAATATTCACGTTAGATGCCTAAGTTACGTTAGCGTTTATATTTTCAAGTAAATGGCCTACTCTTGTGCAGGTGCCCCTGCTATTACGTGGTTACGTTTACCCTGTTTCACATAATATATGATAGACGTGGGTTAGCCTATGACTTTATCCAACGAATTAAAATATTCTTCGACGAAAGGCGTGACCATTTCTAAAATGGTGTTTCACCGTGTTACCCCTGATGAAGTTAAGTTCACATTTGGGTCGTCCCACAGGGTTGTAGAATAGGTCCACTTTTGTTCCTTTCGCAAAAAATGGATTCGCTAGCGAGAAGTAATAAAGGCGGAAACGTAACAATCATGATTACTGCTCAAAGGCGCTGTTAAGCAGGTAGCCCAAAGTGTTTTCCCAAGGATCCTTTGGTTTTCCTCTCCTCCATTACTCAAAACTTGATAACAAAGGAAGGAACGTCTCTCGCTTCCCTTCTCAGCCTCGAGGGACGTGATGGCGCCGCGAGCGCCCTCCTAGGGCAGTTCTCGCTCCAATGTGTGCGTTACAGCCGAAAGAGAGAGAGAAAGCAATACCTCTATTATTTTTTCCTACATCCTTTCATGGTCTTTCTCCATATCTCTCTCTCCCTCTTTCTCTCACCTTTCTATTCTCGACTCGTTAGCTCAACACCTCGCATGCGGTTTCTACTCGCAACGCAAACTCTACTCGTTCGCCAAAAAATAAAAATAAAAGATTTCCCATCCCTTTCCCCGGAAAGATGAAAGCTTGCCAGGTTTGCGGAGAGAGAAAGAGAGTGAGCAAGTGAGTGTGCAGTTAGGATAGATAAAAGGTGGGGCTAATCCGGCCGCCTTCCAAACACGAGGGACGCCTGCCGAACAAGTGCGACGGAGCGTGAATGCGCGAGATATGGCGGGCGTCCACACGCAATTTTTATTCGATTTCCATTCACCGAGTTCGACGGAAAATGGAAAAAATATGTTGTAGAAAGAGTTTTCCGAAAGAGCAGTGGAGATAGGACTTAAAAAGGAGCTTTATCGACCCAAGTTTGGCTCGGCGTGGGGACTCGACTGCAGAAAAATCACAGCGCAAAAATCAAACCTCACTCGATTGAGGGGACTGCGGTAAGACCACAGAAAGAGATTTAGGCAGTCTTAAATTATTCAAATTAATGTATGAAATTATGTTTACGCCTAAATTTTGTGCTTAACCAGAGCTAAATCATCGAATGGCAATGAAATTACACCTCGAAAGAAGACTTACTCCAATTCATTAGTTCAACAGTATTTCAACACGGTATCACCGGATTTAACGCAAATGCATCAAATTTAGGTGCCTTCCACTTCAGGAAACAAGTGAAATGAGTGAAATATCTGTGAGTAAATTCGTGTAAGTTGACATTCGAGATGGTTTTAATATTTGATGCCGATTCATCAACCGCAATATTAATCTGATTACAGAACGGTAGTTGTTTCGTCTTAATTTTGAGCATTAGCGTATCTTAATTATCGACTGGAAATGAAACTATACCTCGAAAGAACATTTACTCCAAAGTATTATGTCAACAAAAACTCAACAAGGTACGACCGGATTTATCCTAAATGCATCACGTTTAGGCACCTGCCATTACAAAAGAGCCGAGGGAAATGTCTGAGAGTAAATTCGTTTAAGCTGACATCCGAGATGTATTTTAATATTTGACGCCGATTCATCAGCTGCAATATTAATCTGATTACAGAGCGGTAGTTGATTAGGGGAGGTGACCGAAAACTGAAGTCTTTCGCGCCATTAAATTTTAACGGAGAGGCTGAAAAGGGACGGCTTGTTGAGGGGAACGGAGGGAGGTTGGTGAGAAGCCAGATGACAGCATCAGCCAACTCTTAAACGAAAAACGCCCGCGGGAATACAGTTTACCGTCCCATCCGACGAATAGAGCAACTGAAAAGGCTTTCCTAAGCCCAATTAAGGATCTTTCCATTAAAAAATATAAGATGACATCTTTTACTAAAACCACTAGATATATTAAAAAACGACCCAGGTTTCGACGTGCATTCACATCATTTTCAGGTAAATGGAGGCCGATGTGCAGGCCTTATATAGTAAACATTACCATATGGGGAGAGGGGGGGGGAAGAGAAGACAATACAGGAGGAGGGTGCTCGCGCGAGGGTAGGGGGGGCTAGGAGGATGAAGTGGAGGGGATTAAAGCTTTGAGGATGGGGGAATAGGCAGGGAGCATACATTCATTAACAGGGAATTTATCACAGTCAACTTGGTTTTTTAAAATCTTTAGCTGTTCTAAAGCATTCAGCTTGCGTCTGTCATTTGTAAAATGGAGATGTGTCATGGTAAAATCACTTTTATGTCCGTGGGTTAAAAGATGTCTGGCGAGGTTGCTTCCGTTAAAATTAAAATTTCTAAAATCCCTTTTATGCTCCATTTGTCTAATTTCAAAATTTCTACAGGCCTGTCCAACATACTGTCCACCACATTCATTACATTTCATTAAGTATACACCAGTTAATTTCTGAGGTTCAATTGGGTCAATGGAGGTTCAATGGCTTGCAGTTCACTAACAGTTATTTCACGCTATATGGTGTCTGAAAGGATCTTTCCGAGTAAAATCAAACTATTCTTTTCACTCGACTAAATTAGATTTTTACGAACACATTTCCCGAGAGCCAAACTATTATGGTATAAACGATCACAGGCATGCAATTTAGGAAATGGACTTCAGAACCGATAGATTAGGAATGCCTTTTTTCCACGTTCATTAAGGGACCATAATATGTACGATAGACCAGTTCAATGAAACTTTGACCCTCACTGGGTACAGTTGAATTTGTACTTGTGCTTAATACCTTGCCATCATTGTTAACAACTCATCCCGCAAGAAATTTCTGGCATGATTTACTTTCTGCATGTTTTGGTACCTTGAAGGACTAGTTATCAATCGCGTTAATAATATTAACCATTAGTTTTATCATAATTAGTGTTTCATGGCAGCATATTCGTCTCATTAGCACTCTTCTAGTTTCGGTCCGACCGCTTTACACCCGCGTCAAGCGGCCAAGGGAAAGTGCACGGTTCTGATTTGAACTGGGATGAGTACTACAGGCATGGCGTGAATCACCCCGTGCCACACGCCCGAGTGGAGGCTTGCTCGGTACTTCGCTATTTAAATGAAGAAGAAGATATGATGAGTGAAATCACCTCATATAATCGTGACTCAACAGTGTATTTAGTAACATAGTTGTTAACAGCATGAAAGTATTTTAAACGGCTTGAGAATACCCGGTGTGGAGTCTTTCTCTGACACACACTCTTGAGGTGGCTCGCAGAGTACGAAATAGTTATTGAATGTAAATTCGAATTAGTAAGTTGACTAAAGGAAAGAGGAAAAAGAAGCAATTTATTTCTTTTAGTTGACCCAACCGAAGGGTATATATGGTTAGAACTATCTTATTCAAGCCTGTGTATAAATACAAAGAAAATTTTTTTCCCTCCTCTTCCCTTTAATTCCTCGGTCCAGGCGTATTGTATACAATACAAAGAATTTTGAATTTATTCCCGCTCAGCAACGCAAAATATTGGCAACGCCACTAGTTCAGCGCTTGCTGATAAGTGGCAGCACCATTAAGAACCTTGATTCACAGAGATATTAAACTCTGCAAACATGGCTCACAACGCATAACGTAAGTATGAAGAATTTTCCAAAAATAATGCTGGATATGTCTCGTGACTGAGGAGGTCAAGGTTAGACAAGAAATACCGAGCGCACGGTCCTCTGGTGCCATATCAACAAAACAACGCCTACGCACGGATATGAAAGGAGTAAAACATGGTTTTCATAAACACCCTCCAGGGCATTTTTACTTAATGGCTGTATCTATCCTGAATGTACAGCTGCGTAATTGGGGAAAAGGCAAGCCTCAAGGATCTAATGTACCCACATACGACCTCACTACACTCTGGGGAGGCCGGTTTTAATGTAAACGACCCCAGGAGAGTCTAAAACCCGTCTGCAAATGTTGGAATCTTCCATTCTGCACTATGAAATTTATCGTTTTGTAGAACTCGCTTCAACAGAAAGAATCTTTAGATGCGCAAAATAGTCTAAAGACCTTTAGAACGAGAATGGATGGAAAGGCACAATACATCTTCCCCATTTACACGAGAGGAGTTATTCCACTAATTAATACAAGTGAGAATGATAGCTCTAGTTTTCAGTATTTTTTGCAAAAACATATATGAGAATTCTACCAGTCACAGTCCAAAAAAAATCCCATTTCTTTTTTTTCCTGAAGGTGAAAATATCGTTAGGGCCCACCAGTCAAGTAAAACCGGAGGTTACCGTAGTTATCTTTCGCTAAACGTGAGAAACATTAACACTTATTGGTAGATAACTAAATTCAGAGAAATAATGACTTTCAACGATAAAGCACGAAATAAGGAATACATTCTTAAAAAGATTAATGAAATGAAGTGTTAAGGCTGGGACACAATCAACGTGTACGTGTAACGCGGGAATACGCGAAAAGATGGCTGACGGGAAAGCATAGCGAACGGACACAATCAACGTGTACGCGAGTAGTGTACGGGGTACGTGTAGTAGCGTAGGGGAGTACGTGTACGCGAGAGATGGGCAACTTTCATCTCTTCCCGTGTCCCGTACACGGAAAACCAATCAGAATAGTCCTGAGAATCCGGGAATGGGAGCCATCTGTCGGCAGATTCATCCAACTGCTGAAGATTGCTCTTGGCGAAGACAACTTATTTACTTTCACACTTGTTAACACCTGATCTTTTAGCTGCGCCTGCGTTAGTCAATTGTTACTCCGAGCCGCGTTAACGTCGATTGTGTCCGATGACTTGCGTTCCCCGTCTCCCGTTGTCCCGTTAACGTCTCGCGTCACACATACACGTTGATTGTGTCCCTGCCTTAACAGAGCTTTCTTTAACGGGTTTTTACGTCACTAAACAACAGCTTTTGCTCATGTTGCTCATAACCGAATAATAAGAAGGTCCCTGGATGAAAACGCCTAAGAGAGATGCTACTTCGCTCTGGTTAAGCCACACCTCGAATACTCCGCGAGCTTTTGGAACCCTTATCATAAAGGTTTGGCTAAAAACATAATAAAATACAAAAAGCTACAAGCTTCGTTAAAAACTGCTACGACCGAACATATAGAGTCTCACAACTATTTGAGTGATTAAGGTGGGAACCCCTAGAGACTCGTAGGCTACACGCTAGATTAGGCTGTTCGATAAATTCAAAACTGGTGTGTTTCAGAGCTACACAGAGAATATTATCATGACGCCTCACTACATCTCTAGATCTGACAGTAGCGATTAAATAAGAGAGATACACTGCGACAGATATGTACAAAAACTCGTTCTTTCCGCGCACAAAAAGTGACCACAATAAACACTGAACTCCAGTAAATACACTCCCAGAATACACGTCGCCATTTCACCTCTCAAAACCTTACTCTTACATCTATCCACGGCTGGTGTCCTAACATCCCCTGCCACACGCCCATGCGACGGCTCGCAGGGTAGTATGTAGATGTTGCGTCAATGCAAGGAAAGTGCATAAATAGTTTGCCTTGCTTCTAGTTTTAATCCATTGTCTTCATAGTATGTCAACTAAAAAATCAAACCACCATATTGATTACTTAAAATTTCACTTGGTATGCGACTGACATCACAATTAAATAACAGTCCGACAAGACGTAAGATCATGAATTTTTAGACAGTCACTAATGAATATTCGGCAAGCTTTAAAGAAATATTCACCATTAGCTGCTAGATTCTCGATATGAATTTTTAAAAATTGTCGGTAAAGTAAAATCTGGGTAAATATTTAAAAAAATATAACAAAGGATTATCCATCCTTTAATAACTGCTTTAACAATTTATCAATCAAAATTTTCTGGCTCCTATGAACATATTTTTATCATGGTGATGCGTGCGTTTTGTGACATATAAGTGTAAACTAGAAACATAGTTCTATTTAAGAAATTATCAGTACTGAGAAAACATACGATGGTCTTTTAAAAAAAGCATAATTATTGTTCCGACGAAAATAATTAATTATCTACCACAAAAGCCTTTTTTTACCTGTCCAGCGTATCATATTCTCATTTTTTCATGGCTGCTCTCCCGGTACTGATAGAGATAGATATACCTAGATACCGATGATAATTCTTAAGAGCCACAAGCACTTGTGTCCTTCAAATATTTTATTCTTTATCAAGGCAATCGTCGAGGAAACTTCAGCATGCATTAGGTGAACAGCAGTCACAGTCGAGTTTTTGGGAAAAATCGATCGTGCCCGTTCACAATAAGCATTTAAAATTGTAAGATTTTTCCCACAGAGTGATTTAAAACATAATATCACACAGGATTGATCCTTTACTGACATTCAACCCAAAACATCCATTGTAGGCGAAAAAGTCAAAGTTCTTTTATTTACATTTACCAAATACTGTGCAAGCCACCACTAGGGTTTGTGGCACGGGGTAATCCACGTCATGAACAATGGACTCACCCCCGTTAAAATCAGAGCCGCGCAGTTCCTCCAGCCGATAGACGCAGGCCAAAAGCAAACGGGATTACAATGCGCGGACAGATCGGAAACTAGAAGAGGGATACATATGCAGACTAATAAACTCAACGAAGTCCGGCGAGATGTTGAGGGACATTTTTTTTAGAGAAAAAAAGAATAATAATGGTTAAAACTTGGCAATGTCCACTGAATTTATTGTAGGTACTACGCGTTACAGCGCTTATGCGCCATCATCAGGCACCTGATGATGGCGCATAGTGCTGAAACGCGTAGTACCTACAAGAAATCCAGTGGACTTTGCCAAGTTTTAACCAGTTTTATTCTTTTATTCTCATATGCATACTACCCTGCATGGGCGTGTGGTAGGGGGTGTTAGGACACCAGCCTTGTATACATGTAAGTGACAAAGTTTTGGGAGGTAAAATAGTGACGTGTATTATGAGTGTACAAGAGGGCTCAGAATTTTATCGTTGTCGCTAATTTTGCGCGGGAAGAACGAGTTTTTGTGCCTATCTGTTCGGTAATGTATCTCTCTTATTTTATCGCTTCTGTCAGACCGAGAAATGTAGTGATGCGTCATATTTACCCAGATATTACTTTACCGACAATTTTTTTTATTTCATATCGAGAATCTAGCGGCTAATGGTGAATATTTCTTTAAAGCTTGCCGAATATGTCATTAGTGACTGTCTAAAAATTCATGATCTTACGTCTTGTCGGAAACTGTTATTTAATTGTGATGCCAGTCGCATACCAAGTGAAATTTTAAGTAATCAATGTGGTGGTTTGATTTTTTAGTTGACATACTATGAAGACAATGAGTTAAAACAAGAAGCAGGGAAAACTATTTATGCACTTTCCTTGCATTGACGCAACATCTACATACTACCCTGCGAGTCGTCGCATGGGCGTGTGGCAGGGGATGTTAGGACACCAGCCGTGTAAAGATGTAAGGAGTAAGTTTTTGGGAGATGAAATGGCGACGTGTATTCTGGGAGTGTATTTACTGGAGTTCAGTGTTTATTGTGGTCACTTATTGGGCGCGGAAAGAACGAGTTTTTGTACCTATATGTTCAGCAATGTATCTCTCTTATTTTGTCGCTTCTTTCAGACCGAGCAAT
Source organism: Ceriagrion tenellum (assembly GCA_963169105.1). NCBI lineage: Eukaryota > Metazoa > Arthropoda > Insecta > Odonata > Coenagrionidae > Ceriagrion > Ceriagrion tenellum. The sequence continues at coordinate 64,030,245 of OY720635.1, forward strand.
GTAGTGATGCGTCATGATAATATTCCCTGTGTCGCTCAGAAACACACCAGTTTTGAATTTCTGTATGTAGACGAACATGATGCCATACAACAGCCATGCAGAAAGCGGAATTATGCCGGATTTATAGATGACAGAGTTGGAAAACAGGGTAAATTCTCGAAAAATCGAGTATAATGAAGATAGAACACAGGCATTTCGGGAAACTAATATATTTAACTGAATATAGCGAAAGCGCCTGATCACACGTTCCTCGTGGCAATGCTGGCCAAAATCTGCCGTGGCGATAACGCAAGTAGAGGTAGACGTATGAGGACCCCAGAAGTCAAGGGGTCTAAGTAACAAATTCGTTGTTTTGAGAAAACTGAAGTCAAAGTTGAAAATTTTTGGTAGGTTTGGTACAACCCACTAATTAGTTAAGAGGCATTACCGTAGATAGTATCACCTGTCAAGAAAATCACTTGGATCCCTTTACCACCTAAAAGATTTATATTTTTACATCCCATTCCTGTACCTAACTTATTTTTTTCAAAAATGTCACTTAGACCCCTTGACTTCTGGGGTCCACATATATGTAGGGGTATCAAATAGTCTCTCACAATTAGACATCCAAGGCTGACGAATACTTCAGTAAACGATGGGATTGGTATCCATCCGCTCGTAGCCATGGAACTCCATTTAACTGAAAGAGCTCCTTCCAACAAGCGCGCATCAACTCCGCTTCAGATCATTCTTGAAGTACGTAGGTTTTAAAACGAACGAAAATCAAGTGCGCTGCGACGATTTTTTGCGACGAAACCAGCGTCTTGGTGCGAATGGAAAGCTCTCGAGCCAAAGCATGACTGCGCGAGAAGAATGGAGGAGGTCATCATGAAACGGGTGGGGGCTAGGATGGAGGATATGGGGCGGTTGACGATCGTCAAGAGATAAAACAGGACGTAAAACGGGATTCGTCGTCTTGGAGGACGGATTATCTTCTTAGGCACGGCTTAACGCGTGCGCTCTCGCGCAGAGGCTTGTGCCATATCTTATCCGACAATTGCTTAAGCCGCTTTCCATGAAATAGTAGAGGGGAGAGAGATGGGTATCGTGGGAACGGTGGATTCACAGATGGATGTACGGGAACATCGCGTCGTGTTTTACGACGAGACTTTTGTAGACAAGAAATGTGCTAATGTGAGGTGTAACAATGCGTCATTCCATCCGTTTGCGCGCGATACGCATAGTGTGAATTTCTCCGGGCGACGAAGAAGTGTCTCAGCACATTTGATGAGAGACACGACGAAATAGAAATAAATGCGTAAGTGTACGTAAGCCTGTGACGGCATTTTAAGGACTCGGAAGGTTATACAGCAGAATAATGACCGAATTTAATACGGTAAATAGCTCATTACGCTGTCCCATTGTAGTAGCTAAAGTCATGTATTATCAGAGGCGGGAAGAATAATTCTCCTACCATTGAACGCGAGGATTTAACTTCGACGCTCAACGTTATGTCACCAACTTTTGCACATGTTATCACAGATTAAGTATTCTTCTGAAATATTTAGGTGTCCCAACCACACCCACCCACAGGGGGTGCCGAAGGACCGACATGTTGCGCTAAGATCAGGGAAGTTCAATAAAACACTGAAGAACCTTAGTTGCTTCATTTATTAGAAGCAAATTGGCACGTTCTTACATTGGCTGTGGCTGCTTGACAGGCCATCGCGGCAACATTTTCCATGCGGTGACATGGAAAAATACCCCATACTTGATCATGAACCGAGTCATTAAGATGGCTAGAGGCGTGACATCGCCTCGAAAATTGAAAAAGAGGGCTTGACCCCTTGTTCGGTTGTACGCAGGGCCGACAAGACGGGCCCAGGGACACTACAATATATACGATACGATACGATATAATAATTGCTGTACTGGATCGACTAGCTAAGTCAGCTTTTACAGTGTCTACAACCAGGTCGCGCAATCAATTTGCCCACACGTTTTAGTTTAAGTGTGTAAACTACAGGCAATAGAAATAAAATGATAAACCCTACAATTTTGCACAAAAGAAAGCAGTAAAAAATCCCAATAACAGAACTAGTGAATAACTCGTCATGCATTGTACACACATAATTGTGTATATCCAAACGAGCTCATTCTTTGCAAGATATCTTTAGGTATTTACTACTTACTTCTACATCTGCATACTACCCCTGCGAACCGCCGCATGGACATGTGGCAGTAGGGATTTAGGACACCAGCCGTGTAAAAGTGTAAGGTTTTGGGAGGTGAAATGGTGACGTGTATTATGGGAGTGTATTTAGAGTAGCTCAGTTTTTATTGAGATCGCTTATTGTGCGCGGAAAGAACGAGTTTTTGTACCGAGCTGTTCAGCAATACATTTCTTTTATTACATCGCATCTGTCAGACCTAGAGATGTAGTGAGGCGTCATGATAATATTCTCTATGTCGCTCTGAAACACATCAGTTATGAATTTCTCAAGCAAGCTAAGCCCAGCGTGTAGCCTCAGAGTCTCTAAGGGCTCCCACCTTCATCCCTCTAAAAGTTGTGAAACACCACATCTAGGAAACTTAGATGGATACCGTCAGTTTGTTACAGTTTACCTGCACTGGACATAGCCTTTTTTAGATTTCCTGAGATTCCTGAGAGTTTGTTCATGAAAACTGGGTGAAAGATTTTTCGGAGAGAATATATTCCTACTTTGATGGCGGTATGAAGTAGTTGAACATGTAGTGAGACATGTCGCAATGGTTGAGCGAGTAAAAGGTTTTAAACTTAATTGGTACATTACGATACTAATGACTGAAGAGGCTCATTATTACACGGCATGAAGTTAGCCGTGTCTTAAATTCTGTCTCTCGGCGTAAATTAGATATTATGCCGCGAAACGTGAGCAATTTTGATACCCGAGTCGACCCAATCAGACCATGGGAAAATGTCCCGCACTGAGTGTGAATATTTAATCTATCTAATCATAGAAATGAGAGGGAAAATGCGTTGTCAGGTACCGAAATATCGTTCGGGGAAAAATTTTCATCAAACAGAATGTGTGCAGAATGGTCTATTTTTGTAGGAAAAAAATAATAAACAAAGTTCGTATTTCCAAAAATAAAAGAATAAATTTAAAAAAAGAAGGAAAATAGTTCCTGCTTTACAGGGGCAAATAAAATTTTTCGCAAGTAATTCACAGCAAAAACAAGGTCAAAGTTTATTTACTTATCTATCATTTGAAACTGTTAAGAGGAGCAATTGATGTTGTTCTTCATCATTAGTCAAACTATTGCCCTTTAGAAATTTAGTCACTAATGGTACAGCTCTTTCCGCTGTATCATTAACAATTTTGATGTTTTACATAACACTTAGCCGTTTGAGGTAATCCTGACCAAGTCTCCATAAGTTCGGGTCTTTATCCATAAAGCTTGGTGAAATACCAGTTACATTGAAAAATTTATCAGATTGTTTTGTGACAAAGTCCTTGAGCTCTAACTGGAGAACAGAACAATACTTCTTTCTCTCCAGCCCTTTCACGAAGAGCCTCGACCATACCCGCGTGACTTAGGGTAGTTTGAGCGAAATATAATTTCTTCAAGGAATCATTGTATTCAGACATTTTAATGGAAAATATCTCACCCTTTCAGGGATACCAAAATATCAGCCCCTTACAACACTACTTTCCGAGACATTTGCCAAAAAATACCAGCCCTTATACATGAGAAATGGTACGTGTATGCAATCAAGAGAGAACTTATTTAAAGCATGAGAAATTTTTAACACCTAGATGTCGACAAAAAAACTAACAGCGTGTAATTGGTATTTTTTTCAGCCATTTTTGAAAATAAATAATATCGTCAACGCAGTAATTTTTTTCAGAATCATTAAAAAAATTTCTGTTGTGAAGGAGTTTTAAACGTACCGCGCGAAATAAATTAGTCTAGTTAAAGACTTAAAGAAGTATTTTTTTTTAATTTATAAGAAATTCAGGCGAGTAGCCGTGTAATACTGCAACGTTAATAATCCAATATTTATTTCACGCTTCCAAGAGATGATGAAATTAAAACGTATAATTCGAATACGGTCTCCATTATGAATGGGGAACTGTCTCGCTCAACCTACCTTATGAGCGAATTCAAGTCACGCAGAACTATAAAAAAAACGCAAACCGTAACCTCAAAGTAATTTAGTTAAGGTGAAAAGAGATGGTTCCTCCCTTAAGAGTACAACATCCTGTGCCACACAGATTAGGGCCCGCCGCCAATGTGAATACATGTGGAGTTTTACGCCCACGTTCAAGTGATATTACCGATGCGGAGAAAGCCGTCACTTTCCCCGTCGAGGTCTTCGCCCCGGGAAAACTATCTGTCGATATTGGCTCTCGCGACCTGCCAGGTGCGACTCACGACTTCTCTCGGATTTGATCTCTACGCCGAAACCGAACTCTCTCGGATGGCTTTGCCCCCAGGAGAGAACTCTCTATCGGGCTTCGAAAGGGCCCCCCTCAGGTGGCGAAAACCTTACCTGCCATCTCATTTTGTAACCGATCCCTTATCTTTTCCGAAAAAAATGAAGGAGAAACAAGCAAATGGCATAAAAGGAAAGAGGGAGAAAATCGAAAAAAACGGAGAAATGTACAAAATGAATGGGAATTCACTACGCATACAGGGTCTGTCACAAAAGTTCCGGTAACGAATTTCATCGTATTTTTTTGACAAACAAGGAGTGAGTCACAGTGAGCTCGTACCTCAAGGGCCAACAATGAACAGCCAGTTTTACTGGAAGTGGTCAAATAGTTGAGAAACTGGATGCGACGTGTCCGAAAGGACATTTGTGACAACTGGATCCTGCATCACGACAATGCGTCGAGCCCCACCGCGTTGCCGTGTTTCTTACAAAAATACGTCTAAGTCTACGTAATACCCTGCGAGCCACCACGAGGGTGAGTGGCAGGGGTTGAAGATCACCAAACATGCACTATTGACATGCAAGTAGGATATTCAAGGGAGACATGCTAGATAATAGGGTCACATGCAGCTAGATGGTTAGTGTCTACATAATAAGAAAGGGATTATTGGTTGTTATTACATGCATCATACAATACAGACTACTCTCACTATATTTCACCTACCTATCCCTTTGCTACGCTGCCTATTGTTCTCTCTTATAGTACGAGGGAAAAATGACATTTTAAATATATCGGTACGACAATCTATCTCTCTTATCTTGTTAATATGATCAGACCTAGCATAATACGCAGGGGTTTCTAATATATATCTAACGTCATCTGTAAACAAATCGGTTTCGAATTTTCTTAAAAGATTTAACCTAAATTTAACCTGCGTTCTGATAGTAATTCCCATCCTAGTTCTTCTATTAAACTCGTAACATTTGTACAATTATCATAACGGCCTTTAACAAACCTAGCGAATCTCCTTTGCACACGCTCTAATTCTTTTATCATACCTTCCTCGTGCGGATCCCATATACTAGCGGCATATTCTAACTGAGGCCTGACAAGTGTAAAATAGCTTCTTTCTCGTACTCTCATCGCATTTGCCTAGAACCCTTTTTACGAATCCTAATCTACGGTTTGCTACACTAGTTATTTCCCTGATGTGTTTCCCCATGTCTTCAGTCTATGTCTTCAGTGATGGTGACGCCTAAGTATTTAATAGATTCTACGTTAGATATTTTCTTTTCTTTGATGCAATAATTATTCCGGGGAAAGCCATTCTTTTTCCAAAAGTTAATTATCGCGTATTTCTTCAAATTTAATTCTAGCTGCCAACTATCACTCCAATCATCAATTGCATCTAAATCCTTAGCTAAAGACTGAATGTCCTCTTCATTTCTAATTTCCTTATACACTACTGCATCATCGGAAAAAAGACGGAGCTTTCTATTTTTTACTACTGTAAGCCAAACAGGCGTGGCAACGCTCCCCAACCGCCGTACAGCTCCGACTTGGCACCACCGGACTTCTTTTTATTTTCTAAGATAAAAAATAACTCTGAAAGAACACCGCCATGTGATGCTGGAGGCGTTATAAGAAGCTTCGACGGCCTGTGTACGATTGGTCTCCGTTAAGGCCTTCAGGGAGCCTAAGAGGCGTGGGTGAAGCGTTGGAAAATGTGCATCGAGTTGGGAAGACAGAACTTGAAAAGTTCTAGATAGATTATTCAATAAATGATTTTATGAACTTTTGAAAGAAAATTACCGGAACTTCTGAGATAGACCCTGTATATATTTACATACGCTTCACGAGAGATTAGGATGAACGAGAATGAGTTGATGGGCTAACCTGAAAGGAAAGACTACCGATGTACAGCATTTAAAAAATTCAGCTATCACCCGCTAAGTTCAATGTATTCCTCTAAACTCGAAAGTAAGGCAATACAATATCAGGCTATCTTTAATGTTTTGGTCTGTAATGTTGCGAGGAAATAAGAGAGCGTATTGGCACTTACCTTTTGGAACCTATGGGTACCCAAATTTGAAATGAATAACTGGTACGATTACCACACTTTTTATTTTCCGTCACAAACCATGATTTTAGCACATCATGCCATCATTAGGGTACATTACTCCAAATGTCTCAGTCTTTTATACACTTATAATATGGGGTGGGGAAAAGAAGGGAAATGTTCCCCCCCTTCCCTTTTTCACCCAAAACTAGGGTGAAAGAGAATCAACTTTGTTACATAAATAGTAAGGATAGATATCATTTTTCAAGCACTCGAGTAGTTTAAACATTTTAGTGACTTTGACGCGGAAGTCCTATATTGTATGTCCAAACATTACAAATTAGCCAATTTTTGAACAATTTGAAATACATAACAGCAAATCTCAACTGCGTAATAATATTGTAGTTGCCCATTCACTCCTCCTAAACCTCAAACTTCCCACCTTGTGACATAAGCACTGTGACCTTCGCCCAATACCATATATTTTCCCGGCGTCCCCCCACTTTTCCCATAGCCTTTTCCTTCCTCACTTCCCCCTCCTCTCTGTTCAGTCACCTTAGTCATCCAACCGTCAATTGCTATCCTCGTTCCTCCCTTTTCCTTCACTTCCCCTCTACACTTTGTATAATGTATAAACAGCTGAGACATTTGGAGTAATGTGCATATAATGGTAATGGCATAATGTGCGTAAACCACGGTCGGTGAATGAAAATGAAAGAGTGAAAATTGTACCAGTGATTCTTTTTAAATGTGGACACGTGAAAAGTTTAATTTCAGTAATTAAAAGAATGAAACAAATAAGCTACATAAAGTCAATACTAACAATGATTGAGCGCAAGAGAGCTTCACTTTCAAACGACAACAAAAAAAGGAACGTTCTTTACATCAAGCACTCAAAGCTTTTAGCCAGAAGACTGATGTACTCAACGAATGATACCAATGTCTAGCTTTTTTCCCTCTTCTTCCTATCTTCCAAGATCAGGCATGTTGCCTGTCACGGCTTCAGCATCGTAGCCTCGGTCTCCCAATACTTTTTTTCTCCCTCGAGGTTTATCTGCTAAAACCCTTTTTGGAATCCCATCAAAAGGCATGCGTTCAATGTGCGAAAGAGCATGCCGAAACCTTGTTCTTTAAACGGCACAAATGCCAACACGATGAGGAAATACATCTTGTTCTAGGTGCCGCCAAAGCCCCGTATCCAATACTGACGCCTGCACTGGGGTGCCAAAACCTATATAGCCAAAATCGCCGAGGAATCATACATTCATATTGCTGAAACAAGAACCCGTTTCCTAAAGGCAGGGACACAATCAACGTGTACGTGTGACGCGAGACGTTAACGGGGCAACGGGAGACGGGGAACGCAAGTCAGCGGACACAATCGACGTTAACGCGGCCCGGAGTAAGAATTGACCAACGCAGGCGCAGCTAAGAGATCAGGTGAAAACAAGTGTGAAAGTAAATAAGTTGTCTTCCCCAAGAGCTATCTTCAGCAGTTGGATGAATCTGCCGACAGATGGCTCCCGTTCCCGGATTCCCAGGACTATTCTGATTGGTTTTCCGTGTACGGGACACGGGGAGAGATGAATGTCGCCCATCTCTCGCGTACGCGTACTCCCCGTACACGTTGATTGAGTCCGTTCGCTATACTTTCCCGTCAGCCATCTTTTCGCGTATTCCCGTTAATGGCTCACGTTACACGTACACGTTGATTGTGTCCCAGCCTTAACACTACCAACTTACGGGAATTTACGCTTGCGTCGCGGGAAATAACGAATAGAAGAAGTGCAATAATAATGAAGGCCAACGAGATGGAGGACAAAATACCATTCTGTACGATGAACAGAGAAGATCATCTCTTGCCCTTGACAACATAATGAATATGGAAAAAAATCTCTCAGACGAAGGAATTTTGATTTCGTCTAAAATTTAGCTTCTAGCTTTTCACTTATTCGTACTAATTCCTGAAGAGGGTAGCACAGAGTCAGCCTTAGGCACCAAAGTAGTAAGAATGCATGCATGTTATTTACGCCGGTCCGCGCGTGTCAATAGTGAAAAAGTTGGATACAAGGACTGAGGGCTTTCGATTTGTGGTTTACGAGAGGAATGAAAAAGTATATAAATTCATCGTCCTACCTTCTCTGGCCATCACAAAAATGTGTACGTAATCCTCTGTGCAGTCTAGTCTCCAGTCCCAATAACTTGGGTTTGCAGTGAAAGGGCTTGTAGCTTGACCACGTCGCACAGTGGGGCCAGATCCTAAAAAGAAGGCAAGACACACAATTATATTATTTGATCGGTTCAAAAATTAGTAAGAAGGGTTTATTCATCCCGCTATTTACGAATCTGATATCAAAAAAATCAAAGATTTGAAGAAAAAAACAAATTGAGGATTCACCGCGTCGGTCCAAGTGATAAGAAAAAGTGGAAAAAAATAAAGTCAATACATTTATCGAGAATGATATGGCCATAGATTGTGAATTATTCACGAAAAATGCAAATTGATATTTATTTAAATATGGCGGACAAAATTATGAGAATTACGCATATTATAAAAGAAATTGTTTACGCTGAAGGTGTTGAAGTTACGGATTATGGAAATGAAACGGAAAAACTTTAATCTAGTAAGACAGACCAGTCAGTAATAAGCTCATGAGGCTTAAAAATGTACTTTAATCGTATGTTTCCAAGGTTGATTCGTGCAAAGGACATTTTAAACGTCTTAAAAACAATATAATAAACCCAAAAAGACTGAAGCATTAGTGAATAGTGACTAACTTAATGAATGCAGTCACAATACAAAGCAGAGCCTCGTGCGATACAAGATAATGATTCACAAATTACAGCTCAATAAGATATAAAAAATTGAAACAGAATTTCCATGTTTGATAATAAACACTGGTACAATTTCCATACTTTTAATATCGTCACAGACCATGGTTTCGGCATATCATGCCATAATCAAATTACATTAATGGCGTAATGTGCTGAAACCATGGTCGGCGACGAAAATAAGTGCGGAAATTGTACCAGTGTTAACTTTTCAAATATGTAAATCCACAGGTTACACAAATTTTGTGCCAATACGCTCTCTTATGAAAAAGTATTATTCTTCTTCGGTAACTCGTGAGCAATCATTGTAATCCGTCCGTGAATTCACAGAGAAGCAATGTTTCAGTCCTAGCTATGATCCTCGGTGGTACAAGGAAATACGCAGCTATAAGGGTCCGACGGAAGCTAATTTACTTTAGGAAGAGGTCATTACGAAAAGAAAACAGATCCGAAAAAAACAAGCGAAAGTAACAATACGTTCTGAAAATTCTGTTATGGGAGTATTTTTGTTCTCCAAGAGATCTATTGAGATACTTAACCCTTAACTACTCTCGGGGTTTTGGGCCACATACACACTATCCTCGGGTCTTTTTCGAAACCCGATTTTTCGAATTTCTCGCAAACAACAACCGTCACTAGCACTGTCTCAAGTTCAGCTGGCTCGCCCCTCCCTCTTCCATGGGATTACAGTAAGTCCTCGATATGCTTCGTTTTGATTTACATCCGATTCGATATTACGTCCATGCTGACAAGGTTCGTCGAAAAATTTTCTCCCTGTTTAATGCTAATAAAATAGACCTTATGTGCATACGCTTGCGTTTTATTGATGGTTAAAACATAATCATCCCATCTGAAATATCCATTTTTTCCTAGACAAAGGCGAAAAACTAATTTTGAAATCAACGCCTCGATTTATCGCAGGATTAAAGTGGTCATGAATATCTGGTTCCGTTTTACGTTGTTTCAACTTGCGTCGATCTTCTTCAACGCGCATCTCCGACGTAAATCGAGGACTTATTGTGCATCGCAGCCAAGGTTGCTGCGAGCGGTCGTTTTTCCACTACAAAAAAACTAATTACGTCGGGTCAGAAACGACCCGACGACTGCAGTTAAGGGTAAAAGCATGATTCTTAAGAGTAAGGGTGAATGAAAAAATAGAAGAGACCAACTAAGAGGAATCCGATTTGTTTCAGACCTAAGATTCATTTGAAAAGTAAATCCTTCTTATCGCTCTTCTGTTGTTTCCTCTAAACGAATTTACTTTGTCTTCTTTCGTTTACTTCTTTCCCTATATTCCACGGATTCGGATGGCGGAACGTCTACTTAGTTTTGAGTACGTTCTCCGTAACTCCAGCATGAGTGAAGGAAACGAATACAGTGAACTATTCTTTGTTACCATCTAAGAGCGTTTACTTTTATCCATTAGTAAAGCCTCATTTAGGCCTCATTTAGAATATGCCGCTAGTATATGGGATCCGTACGGGGAAGGTTTGATAAAAGAATTAGAGCGTGTGCAAAGGAGATCCGCTAGATTTGTTAAAGGCCGTTATGATAATTGTATAAGTTTTACGAGCTTAATAGAAGAACTACGATGGGAATTACCATCAGAACGCAGGTTAAAATTTAGGCTAAACCTTTTAAGTAAGTTCGCAACCGATTTGTTCACATATGACGTTAGATATATATTGAGAACCCCTGCGTATTACGCAAGGTTTGATCATATTAACAAGATTAGAGAGATAGATTGTCGTACCAATAGATTTAAAATGTCATTTTTCCCGCGTACCATAAGAGAGAACAATAGGCGGCGTAGCAAAGGGATAGGTGGGTGAAATATAGTGAGAGTAGTCTGTAGTGCATGATTCATGTAATAACAACCAATAATCCCTTTCTTAATAAGTAGATACTAACCATCTAGCTGCATGTGACCCTGATCTCTAGCATGCCTCCCTTGAATATCCTAGTTGCATGTCAATAGTGCATGTTTGGTGATCTTCACCCCCTGCCACACACCCTCGTGGTGGCTGGCAGGGTATTACGTAGATGTAGATGTAGTATTTCTATATGTCGCTTGTATATCGCGATCAACAACCTGTGATATGTGGCATAGTGAAGTGATGTGTACGTAGTCAAAATTATGTACTGAACATCAGAAAATTGTAAATGTAGATTACGAGGAAAATAGTATAAATGAAAGGTTTACAGATTATAAGATTTTTTCATCGAAAAGCTTAATACCTAAATTAAGAAGTAAAATAAAAAATTAAAACATTTATTACCGTTTGTGAATATTTATACTTATTATTTTCCATAATTGTTGTAAAATATTCTATCAGTAAAATCAAATCACATCCATGCAAACGTTTTTTTGTTTGCAAATTTTTCTTTGTTCATTTTGAAATTGTTATTAAATCTTACTAAAATGTGTCAAAGATGATTGTCTCAAGCCTACGATAAAAAACGTTGTTATTATTATTACAACCAAACATCATGCACATTTCTTCCGGCGAAATTGAATATTTTTGACTTTGACATTTTTTCCAACTCTTAAGCTTGATCGGCTTCATACGTAACTGAAACTCTGCCAATCCAAGGGTTTATTATGTGTCAAAAAAATAATATATCATTCCTCGTTATTCTTTAGGCCAATCATGTATTTTTCTACGACAGCACCCACAAAAACAGCTTCTCAGAAAAATAATTTTTTGTTGCTCTACAATAATATCAACTAAACTAACACGGGAGAAATATTCCTTTGAAAAGACGCTTTGGAGACAATTATAACTTAACTACTGTGTTGAAACGGAAATCATCATTTGGTGATTGCTTAAAAGTTTACCCATTCTCCATTATTTCGACAATAGAAATTTTGCAACTCCAACTAAAGTCAGAGTATTCGATAAAGAGTAATATTTAACTCAATGATGAATGCTGCGGAAATAAGTACGCGCACCCATTCCTGGAAAGTATTTTAAAAATTTATAATTATGTATCTTGTAGTATTACCAAAGGTATTGCAGGTATTTGGGCAGTTTTTTTCAGCATTTTAGTGTTTATTTTATAAAAAATATGGTGTATTCGAGTGACTAATCCATTTCTCATCAGAGCTCTGTATTAATTTAATGACTTTATGTTTACAGAATATAATACATGAAACCCGGTTTCACTATTTTTTGCAATTCGGGTATTTGTTCCAACTATTATTATTGTACCCTTTTATTATCATCGTACTTAATATTATCTTTTGAAACATGAACAACCTGGGTATGTGTTGCAATTTTTTCCCGCCAGGGAGAAGAAGTTATATGGAGCAACCAGAATGACTCCCGAATATTTAATCACTCCTCATCATAGGACGACCACTTACCAAAGATCACTTCGTGTTGCTGGGGCAAGAATATGGAACAATGTTCTTAATGACACTTTCAACCTTGTGTTGCTAGTGTTTTTTCCCTTCAGTTCGCTGAAGAGGGCCAACTTGTGGCCGAAATACGCGTATCCGACGCTCATCCTCGTCCGTGTTTGTGTGTGTATTTTGACTACGCTCTTTTTGAGCAAGATTCTCCCAGAATTTGGGCCCATTTGTGTGTGTGAGTGAGTGAGTGATTTTGAGTGTTTGTGAAAGTGAATGTGTGAATAACCTGGCATTCTTAGTGGGGTCTCTTTAGCCCTTCGAAGGATCTCAGGTTATCACCTCAAGCATCCTTAGCGGGGTCCCATGAGCCCTTGCGAAGGATCCCTTTTTGGGATGTGTGTGTGTGTGTGTCTGTGTTGGTCACTGGCGAGGAAGTCACTTTCCCGTAAACCATCACAGGAGGGTATTCTGGTTGAGAGGCTGGGGTTGGTCACTGACGTTTACGTTAAACCAACACAGTAAACTTTTCTTTCTTTCTTTTGACGAGTGGTGCCAATTATTACGGCCATTGGAGACTCGTTATGTATTTGTTTATTTTGGGGTAGCTTGTCGAAAAGAACCAGTCACAGGTTTTATCTTACAGCCATTACGGCTGTTACTTAGCAATCCGACAGGAGAAGGATAAATACATCTCTCTTTGTTTACGATATTTCAATAGAGATATTATTTTTTTAGTAAAAATATATCCCATACCTTGCCGATTTCTCGGTGGTTTATTATTGCTCAGAGATAAAATTATTACATTGAGAAACAGGCATCCCATGGCAAAGGTCTACTATATATTTTCTGAAAATTTCAAGATGGTGACATAAGTCTTAAACAAAAAAAACTGGGGTTGGAAATCATGACGAATTGGACCAGTCGAGCGGGTGTGATGCGGGTGTTGATGGGTCGTAAACGAGTCACTGGTCATGAAGATCAATTCATTCCACTCGCCCACCCCCCAACCACTCCACACGATTTAACGCAGCTCACTGGAGATTCTCGATCATGTCTCCATTTAATCCAAATCGTTTTATTTTTATTTTAATCTTCCCGACGCGAAACGACAAATTTTGCACTTAGGCGTGCCTCAGAATCCCTCTGGGGACGGTGGGAAAGGGTTTAAGGGAAGTATTCGAGAGTGCACACCGCACCCCACGCGTAGCAATGGGATTTTAACCACTGATTAATGGGATTTAAACCCTAACCACAGACGTCGTCTCTGTCCTGTCAAGAGTGGAAACTGCTCTCTCCTTCTCCTTCCATTCCCAATGTAATGATCATAGAGGGGTTCGTTAACCGCGGAAGTTGACCATTTTCTTTATTCAGATCACTCGATTCCGAACCAGGGAAGCTGCGAGAGGGACATTTCCGCTCAGACAGCGTAGCGAGAGAGAGAGAGACATACAGCAAGGCAACAACAAACAACACGATTCGACCAATCGCATGCCTGGGGAGGGGGTGGTTAAGGTCGGTCGCCTCACGTCACTTTCCATCCTACGTCCCCGCATCCCGTGGTTTTGGGAGAGGTCTTTTCTGACGCTCACGCAAACCATTATATCCTCGCTCTCGCTTTAACCTTTCCCACAATCGTCTACCTCCCGAGGGACGCGAATGATGTCACGCAAATTACAAGAAAAACTAACACGAATTCAAACCAGTACACGTCATCAATCAAGTAAATCTTTTACGAAACTTTAGAAAAAAAGACATAATAGCAGTTCGAGTTTCAACCAAGATTTGACACGAATTCAAGCACAAGACAAGAATTCATACCAAGAAAGATGACAAGAATTTGAGGACAGATGCAAAACAAATATAAACAAAAGATAAACGCAAGCAAATGTGTGACACGAATTCAGGCTCAGATTTCACAGGTTTAAAATATACATTGAAAAAAAAAACAATTCGTGATAAAGCTAGTTGATTATTATACCAATGTATTAAAGGATAACATATTATTTTATAAATAACAATTTAATAATTTTTCAAATTGAATTTTAACGATGACTCCAAACAATTTAAACCTAAGATATTATGCGAATTTTAAAAATGAATCCGTGGGAAGATTAAACAAGTAGATTGATGAAATGTATAACTAGTTAGAACAAAGAATTGAAAATATAACAATTAAGAATTAATGTGAATGCCATCAAATATGTAACACTAATTAAAGCAAATATTCAATGGGTTTAAATAAGCAATCGACACGAATCTAAACATTGATTTAGACTGAATTCAAGCAAATTTAGCAGACTTTAGACAAGTAGCGAACAAGAATATGCATACAAATCGGACAAATTTAGGCAAAATGCAAAGGACAGCGCCTAGAGATCCTGAAAAGCTGCAATCGAACAAAAGATATAACACAGACCTTGGCAGGGATGAGTAATTTAACTTGTGATTTAACCGGATGTGGACCACGCGAGATAACTTAAAATTCATACCACGCGAGTCTCAGGACGCCACTGAGGATACTATTTTGGCCACAGACAACGACCGTAGAGGTGATAGAAGCGACAAACAGGCCCGGTTATAAAATGCATTTTCATTGCCAACCGTCACATGATTTAACGCATTCGTTACTGTCATGTTAGCTCAGAGTTTAGGTTTTTCCGAGTGAGCACATACATCACACTTTCCGTCGGTCAACTCCAGTGTAATTATTGGGAAAGGGCAACCACGAAGGTAAATATGCCGAGAAAATATTTGACCAATGATTATTAAACTGGGCCACAGTATCGAACAAACATTCGCGCACAATGTTACCTCCCACACGTCATTATTGACAACAACGGAAACAGACAGAGACGGAAATCGTAGAAAGCAAGCCTCGATAATCTTTCTCTCTCACCCCATTGTTTTTTCCGTTCTTTCCTTCTCCATAGCCGGGGATCCAAATACTACAGAGGAGAATAGCTCGTACCATACGGCAGAGTGACTAAGGGTTACAATGAATCCATAAGGATGTGCACGTTTGGTCATTATGAATGGATCGTCAGAGAAGTTAGTACGTCGAAATGCTTGGCTATTAGTAGAGGAATTTTCGAAGTACCGAAAAGATTAGCCTACAAAAATTCAAAAGAAAAATAATTTTCAAAATTATTACTACGAAATTCATAAAATTTATGCAAAAATTATCCCGCGCCCAAGACATGTTAGGTGGGATCGTCTTTCGCGAAATTCAAAGAGGCTTCACTTTCATGCATCAAAACGTCATTAAGATGTTCTTTTATACATGGGACCGAAATTATATAATCAATCGTCGAGCAATAAAAGAAATAAAACTGTAAACACTTCCTTAAATTAGTAAAACAATAGATTATATCTTATAACCATTTAGGAATTGTGCTTCGTTGAATTTAATGGTTTTATTTCCTGCAAAATTCAAAGTTGTTTATCTGTTAAAATAAATTTGGTCTTTCTGTTAAAAAAAGTGTTTTTATCATACATGATCATGATTATATTCGTATTGTATATATCATTTTTTATGTTTTACTCAGCAATCAATGTTAAATAAAACTGACGGTACCCTAAACACAGGCCTATTGCTTAGCAGGGTACCTAACTTCCGAATTCGTTAATGAATGTATACATCGCCGTGTTCAAAAGTGTACTTCTCCCCACTTTGTTCTATGGTAGTGAAACGTGGGTATGTCAGGACTGACATAAAAGTAAACTTAACTCCGTGGGTATGAGTTATCTGAGGAGTGTTTGCGGCAAAAGTAGAATGGATAGGGTCAGGAATGAGTGGGTAATAAATTAATGTGGGTTAGATGCTCCAGTAATGGACGTATATGAAAGGAGTATGCTTGGTTGGTTTGGCCATGTTGAAAGAATGGATGAGAGTTGAATAACGAAACAGATATATAAGAGTGAAATGAATGGTGCGAGAGGTAGAGGTAGGCCGACAAATTTGTTGTTGAATGTGGTCGAGGAAACTCTTAGAAGGAGGAATATTAGGAGTCTTAAAAACAGGAGGGCGTGTATGAAACAGTGTATGGGGCTAAATGAGGCAAAAGAGGTTTGCAAGGATAGGTCAGTATGGAGGAAAATATTGAAGCAGAGTTAGGTGTACAAATATGTGTTGTCATGAGAGAAACTTTGTGAATGTGCCTACCCCGGAAGGGAACGGCGTGATTGGTATGTATGTATGGTAATGTATAAATCTATTTTTATCTGGAAGAATAAATTATTATTATTATTATTATTATTATCTTCTCCCTTCTACAATCAGACATGAAACAACTGCTACGATTGCGAATTAGATTGGACGCAGATGAGAAGCAGACTCTCGTGGCTAAATGTAGCGCATACGGAAACTCTAAGAGCCTTGATGTATGACTCGAAGCTATATAGGCGAATCTGCTTTTTGAAAAATTCTTTTAGTTCTCCGAGTAAATTGGCTCTAATCTATACTTTAATCCACGTGGTGTCCTGACACCTCTTGCCGCACGCGTTTGCGGCAGCTTGCATTGGTAGCACGTAAATGCCCCCCGCACTCTTCCTCACTCACTCTTCATCTCCCCCAATCCCCCATCGTCCCTCGTGCCGCCCACGATATTCCATCAAACGAGTTTCCGCGTTAATTTTCGCCCGGACGCACAATTCCTGGCGCCCCATCTCCGACGGTCCAACCCCTCATCTCTCTCCTCCCCGCTATCCCTGTGGGTCCACCACCGCCGCGGCCTCCCAACCCACCCCAACCGAAGCCCGAAACCGCCGAAGCCGCCACAAAACACCATCGCCGATTCCCCGGGCAAACAGTCCATCCTTCGTATTGGCGTGCATTACAGCGACGCACGGCGTTCGGTCATACTGTTCGTCTCGACTCACAGTGATGATCGTTTTCGTCTAAAATGTCTAACGTTAGAAAACGCACACGATTTCAATGAACTAGAATCGCTGTGGACGATGACGGACTTTATCGTCGTTATTTGATAAAAAAGCGCTATTTTCTTATAGAAACGTGGTTGAATAGGAAAATGTACTTTTAAAATAGTATTTTATTTCGCTAGCTCTACTTAGGTTCCCATGACATTCAGTAAAAGGTTATAACGTATTCACGCCATGACCCTTCGTTTTTGGGGGTTTTTATTAGTACACTCGTGTTCACCGTAGTCATTTTGACAGGATCACACACTTTCATTGCTCTTTTGTGTTCATTAAATCGGCGAAAACACAACCGTCAAACAATGCATAGAACTTTTGAGAAGCTAACGGCTCAGCGACAATAGCATAAGCCCGAATGTCTAGAACATATAACAATGCAGCAACGCTCGGCTATGTAAAGCGCGTGTAAGACTCAGAGGCATTGTTTTTCCGCAATTGCTACCGGTTGTAATAGCCGCCTGTTGATTGTTGTCGCGTCCAAGTGAAGTATTGAGTGTTTCTGATGCGTCGATAAAAGTTTGCGACAGCCAAGTTTTTTTTTTATATAGTGCAGTGGGAGTTCGGGAAAGCCGTTGTGAATATTTCGGCAGTGATTCACCGTAGGCAACATGCAGATCAAAGGAGGAGACGTATCATCTAGCGTCATAACAACTCGGAAGGACGCGGGGTCACGGAAAGGACGAGCGACAAGGGAGCAGAAATTAATCGCCACAAAGAGCACAGCAATAGTATCCATCCATAAGTATTTGAAGGACCTAATTTCCCATAAAAATTGTATTGTTGTCTATAGGTATTTACTTATGAAAAGTGTAATTGTATTTCGTGGGGAATTGAAAAAACGAGTGAACAGCGAAAATAAGTGGGGAATAAAAGTGAATTAAATTGATTTATTGTTTAAATGCAATTCAGTGTTTTTTATGCATGTACAAATTCTGTGTGGGTTAGTGATTTTGTATTTAAGGGTACTATTGTCACGTGTGCCAAGAGTCAATCATATTTACATGCAAACGGTATGTTGGCGCCCATCAACAACAGAATTCAGAATTGATTTATAACAATGTTTAATATCAAACACCGGAAATAAACTCCAGAAACTAGAAAACAATGGTCAGACGAACTACGGTGTTTACAGCAGAGACGAGACCGGATTCATCTTAGACTAGGAGACTATTAGAGACCACAGAGATGAAAATGCTACGACTGTTTTCAAGAAAAAGTTTTTAAGGTAGACAGGGAATGAAGTGAAAATATGAGAAGGCCATGTAAAGCAAAATATATAAATGACTAATAACACACAAAAAAGAATGAATCGAACATACGCAGAGAATGAAAAGCGACGGCTTAGAACATATTGCTAGTGGGAAACTTCCCACAGGTAAAAAAGACATCGGTAAGCGTCGACATAGGTGTCATAGGTGTTTCGACATAAGGTCGAAAAATAAAATATGAATATCCAAATCATTCCCTCGTTCTTTCATCATAGTTATTTTACCTTCCTATCAAGTTATTAACCGACAAAGGATAGCGACGGTCATGCAAACGTCAGATTGGCGTCCACCACGGTAATTTTTCCACTGGGGTGAATCCACAAGGGTTATCTGTTTACGCAGAAGTGTTTTCCGCCATCCGACTGTACGCTGGGAACGACAGTCAGGGGATCAATCGTCGTCATCGTCAAATGGCCGTTAGTCGATGAAAAGCGAATATGGTGCACGCTATAGTTAGCGAATACCAGTCGCACCATCATGATTGCAGTCAGGTTTAAATGAGGGAGGAACTGACCAACGTTTTATACAACTTTATATGGGGCTAGTAAAACGAACTGGGCATCAAGGGCCGATGATCGATGTATCGCGAGCTTTGCGATACAAAATTTACAACGCAATGCTATCTATATTCGCATTCGCACGCCGGGTCGGCCCAACCCCCTTTGGGGCGCCATGTCACGCATCGCTACCCACAGACGGCAGGGTTTATTGGTTGGGCACGGGTAATTTGAGATTCCCTCCCAATTAAACGCACGTTCGGACAAGATTTTTCCTTTTTTAATTAATCTGCACGGTATAGCTTATTTTTTTTTCATTTTCAGACTCCTCTCTCTCTCAAAGTCCCGAAGGAATCGTTAACTCGAGCGATTAAAAATGAAAGGAAAAAAAAATGTGATTCACCTCCTCCCGCTACTCTCCTACACGCCAGACTTGTTTATTAATCGGATCCGTTTCGGCGTCCGGCTTTTTCCCCCTTTTTTCCTAATCACCGATCGAGTGGAAAAAAATTGGTGGTTTTTCATGTCCGGATGTTTATTTCATGGTCCAATGCTGCCAGTTCTCGGATGAAAATAATTTAATCAACACGGAATGGCTGTTTGGAGGATTTGTTGCTGTGCGCTCTTCGCTGGTCAAGCAGAGCAAAGCCGTTGGGGTTTGCTACGTGGTTCAAGGGTCAAGTGAGCATAGCGATTTGTTTTGTTACCATATGGGAATGCGGGCAAAAAAATAAGGGGATTTTTTTCATTACCCAATAACGGAGAGTCATAGCGACGGTTGGTTGGCAGTACGGTATTCTTCATTACCTCCCAAGGAACCATGGTTTCCCATTAATAAAAATCTACCTTACTATCCGTTCATTCATTCCTTGGTCATTCAATCCTGAGATTGGTTGGCTGCAGTCCTCCACCCTTCACTATCTAATCCCAGTTCCTTTACCTCCTGGTATCTCTTCCTATGTTCTTTTCCCTTTAATTGGTCCATGAACTTATTCCTGGGTCTTCCTCTGGGGTTTTTCCCTCTATTTTGCCTTCATTCATGTTAAATTCAACAGATTCAGGCGAGATATCGTGGAAGTTCTTCATAATGTAAGAGAAACAATTGTACTTTTCCACAAAATTGTTTTAATGCGTACAACGCGTTTCGGCTCACAGAGCATATCAGGCTAAGTTATGCCTGGATTTACTTTGTCTTGTACCTGATGACGGCTCTGGGAGCCGAAACGCGTTGTACGCATTAAAACAATTTTGTGGAAAAGTGCATTCATTCATGTTCTTCGCATATCCATTGTGTCTCAGGATGTATTCAATCCACTTCTTTTTTTCTGCATGGAGTTCATTTCCCCTTCTACTCTTTCGTAAACTTCATCATTTCTTATTTTGTCCGTCCATTTTATCTTCAGCATCCTCCACCAGCACCATGTTTCGAAGGCTTCTATTATTTTCTGGTCAGCTTTTCCAATGATCCATGCTTCCCATCCGTAGAGTTCTGCGCTTCACACGAATGTTTTCACATACTGTTTCCTGGCATTTAGTCCTATATTCTTTGAGTACAGTAGTTGTTATTTTCCCTTGGGCGCCTTCTTAGCTTTGGCTATTCTCCGCTTTATGTCCGTTGTTTCCTTTCTGTATCCTTCGCAAAAAAATAATAAAAATCCTTAGCTATGAAACAGATTTCCTCCACATAAACAGGAAGACCCTAGAATTTCAAGTGGTGCTCATTTACTTTCCAAGGCAAATTTTTTACAGGTTTTAAACCGCCTTCCAAATTCCCTGAAGCCAGCATTCTACACTCCTCTAACCCTTCCGAAATTTTTAGTAAATGGAAAATTCAAGAAGTATTGAATAATCAAGTCAGATATTTACATAATAAACTGGTAAACATTTCATGACACGTATGAAAGAACACTGCAGATGTTTCATTAATGTGGACTAGACTTATCAATTTGCTATGTATCTGCTTGAGAATCATCATACAAGTAATTTTGCCCCAGAAATCTCACATGCTCTCCCGACAGGTTTAACGATGGATGCTTTTGATCTATTTGAAATTATTAGACAAGCAAGATCTTAAATTATGTTCCAAAGCCTTCCCTTCCATAAGTTAGCTTGTTCAACAAACCCCCCCCCAACTACTTAGAGGTAACTATCGAAACAATCAATAAATAAATTTTCCATAAACAGATGGTCCTGACGATGCAGCAAGCTTCGAAATGCGTTGTACTCATTGCATAATAGTTGAAAAGTACTAAGCATCTTTTCTATATGGGCTCTCCGCACAGTCATTTCCAAATAGCCGAAATGTCGTTAGACCTGCATGCTTAAACTGAATTAAAATTGTATTTCAAAATAATTTTCCTATACAAATCTTTCAATATTGTCCATGCTAGATATGAACAATAAATCCTACCCACTGTTTTTTACGAAAATTGAACGTTAAATTACATTAAGGTAATTCGATAAAGGATGAAATGTGGAAAAAAATGATGGCAGAAAAAAGAGATTTCCATTAAATGTCAGCACCATCTGCGTGAAAACACGTTTAAAAGAAGCAAACCCTCCCAGGGAACTAACGTAATACTGAGCCATTGTTTTAATTCTTTTGACCAATCATAAAAGTATATTTGAGTTAAAAACGCCACAGGAACTGAAGCAAAAACGCATTAGTTACAAAATAAAATTGCGCTGCTGTCACTCCTATTGCGGGGTTGTTCTATTTGATATATCTGTAGCTGTATCGGTATGGGTCTTCACAATCATTTCCACAACGCGGCAGCCATTAATGCACGTACTGAGCAGGCACCATCATTGCACACCCTAGAACATCTTCGAGCATACAGCGCCAGGTACCATTTTGAACACATACACACTGACAAATCATTGAAAACCTTGACCATCCCATGCTATACTTATAAAGAATACACTAAAAAACTAAAAAAAACTGAGACTTAAACTAGCTAATACCTTATTGATCCCTCATATTGATTACCGTTCTTTGGTAATGTCAAAATATTTCGAAATTTTAGATATCCAAACTGCAAACAATTCAAAACTGTGCAATACGTTACCTGTCCGATGTAGCATATAATGATCATATCACACCATATTACCGTGAATTAAAAATTCTTCAAATTGAACAGAGAAGAAAATTGCAAATGGTTGTATTTATGCACAAACAATTTAAAACTGAATCTCCTTCCTTAATTTTTCAGCCCTATTTAGATAATTTGTTTGAAAAACATGAAATACCGGATATAAAAACAAATATATTATACCATGTCACAGAATCACTATGTACCATAGCTCTTTTTATGTACACGTATTGTATGGAATTTATATTTTGGTAAAAATCTTGAATTTAATTTATGTATACACTGTCTCTTTGTTTGCTATAATGTATTGAGCACGAAACTGTAAATATTTGTTGTGAACAAGCACCGTGATGAGATAATATTTTTGTAAATGAGTGACATGTTTTGAATGTGATTATTATTATTTTTGTCTGAGTTGTAGTAACTTATTACTGCTCCAAAGAAATTCATTCCTAGAGCAAATATTTTTTTAATTACCTGTATCGAAGGAAGAATTGGATTGGATATTTGGGGAGGCGACCGACGGCTAAGGTCATTTGGGCCATAGGGGACAGGTAAGGGAAGAAGGGTGGATAGAAACACGGTGTCGACATTAGCCTACTCTTCACGGAAGGTGCCAAGGGTACCACGGTTTAACGTCTCATTAGACAGACGGAATACTCTACTTGAAGTGCCCTTCGCAAGACACTCAAGTATGGATCGGTGAAAACATCCGCCTCTGCAGGGATTTGAACCCTGGCCGCACGCGTGGTACTCTAGCCACCACACCAACCCGATTCCCCTCGAAGGATGTATACCTCCTCCTATTGTATGCAAAACTGTAAATTAAGATTTACTCACCCAATTATCTGTATATTAACTGCCTCGATATAGTTTTTTGCAAAGGGTTACATAAAAAAGGAGAAGCGGTATCGGTTTTCACAAACACCATAGAACCTCCGTAAATTTCAATCATTAGCGAGAAACTTCTTCCAGATCGGAAAGAATGACAAAACCAATTTCGCTCGTAACAAGTGCCAACGAGACCATAGCTATGCGCAGTAGAAGAAACGGTCCCGAGGCAATGACTGAAAGAGCTGTTGAGATTCAAGTATAGGTCAACCAGTCAACCAGATGCCATGGTAGAACTACGTTGACAGTTAAGCTACCAGGGTGCGTTCCCTTAGTGGATTTCTTCTGAATCCCTCCCTCAAATCCCTCACAAATTCAGATTGTTCAACGAAAACTTGGAAAATTTACTGGCTTTAGCACTCAGTGCGATATCGAGCGATTCGGGTTCGAGTTCCGATCAAGACGAATAATTTTACCTCAGTGGAATTTTCGCAAGTAACGCAGGAACGAAGTCTAGTTTACCCATTGACATTCAGCCCCATGACATAAGGAGGAGATTAGCGTTAGCTAAGGCGGTTTTAAGGTAGTTTGAGCGAAATATTATTTTACCTGGAAATCAAAGAATTTGGTCTTATTTTAAAGAAAAATATATCACCCTTCCACTGAAATTCAAAAATTCAACCCCTTACCACATTACTTTCCGAGATATTTGCCAGAAAATAACAGCCCTTTTATATGGGAAACGGAACTGTATGCACTCCAGAGAGACCGTATATTATAAATTAGGCATTTATAACACTTAGATCTCGTCAAAAAATCAATAGCGTGTAGTTTGTGTGTTTTCTCGACTATTTTGAAAATTAATCATACTGTCACCGCAGTAAATTCTTTGGGATCACAATAAACCTTCCGTTTTGATGGAGTTTCAAACGTTCCACGTGAAAAAAATGAGTCAAGTTAAATGCTTATTTAGATATTTTCATTTGATTACTTACAATTTCTGCCATGTAAAACTACATCATTGCACCATTAATTATGCAATATTTAATTCGTGTCTCACAGCTGGTAAAATTAATTTGTATAATTCAAATATGGCCTCTATTATGATAAGGGAACTATCTCGCTCGCACGTAAGGGAGCTGATTACGGGGTCCTCGGGTAAGGATGTGAAGAGGCTGGTAAACAGCTTGCGCGGACCTTCAGAAAAGAGTAAACTGCAGACATTTGAGATGTGGGTGTGGAGAAGGATGGATAAGGTGCAGCGGACGGAAAGGAAGATTAAAGAGAAAGTGTGTGGCATGGTGGGCGAGACAAGGAAACTTCTGAATGAAATCCCGGATAGGCAGGAAAGGTGGTTGGAGGAAATAATAAGGGGCGATGGGTTGCTAAGAAATGTGCTAAGTGGGATAAACGCAGGGCAAGCGAGGAAGAGGACGAAAGAAAAAAGGTTTTATGGACGTGTAGAAGCAGGGTATATCTTACGTGGAGGCAAAAAAGGATATACTAGAGGGAGATAGGCCCCTGAAAGTGTAATAAACCGGGAGGTGATTCTCTGACTTTCAAAAAAACCTACCTTTTACTGGTAGAATACTTTAAAAAAATCAGTCTCATCTTCATATGATCTTTGAATAAAACCCAAATGATTTTACCATGGCAAATTTCAACCCTGGTGTATATGCACCCGTGCGACTGACTTCGTACCACATCATTTGTTAAATGCAATGATTGGAACTTTGAATAAAAGTCAAACTCACCACTTTCTCGCATCTTGAGTAGCCTCATGCACGTTTAAGAGCCATCGGCGAAGAGCATGAGGCACGAAGAGTGCGAATAAAACTGCAGGATCTGCGCTCAATATTCCGTAGAATTCAATTTGACACGTGGAGGCAATGCACGTTCTTCTCCACCACCTCCGAGGCCATTACCGCCTGGATGCGACACCCACGTCGCTTATGCCCCAGATATGAATGCATCCGCCGACGGGAGGGACGATAATAAAAACTCCGACTCCAGTTTCAGGAATCTGTCGATGACTGTGCTCAATGTCGACTATATGTAATAACGCCAAGTCATATCACGTCAACTATACGCACAGTTCTGTTTGACTAGCAGAATTCAATGATAATTTTTTCTCTTAACTCTTTCTTCAAGCGTTTGTCTTCATAGCCAAGTCCAAAAAGTATTAACACCTCAGGGATATTTTTAAAAATATAAAAAAATAGTCAACAAATTTTCCGAATGACGCCTTGCATTCTCTGTGCTACGGATATTTGGAGAGGTAAGGGAGTTGAATATGATTATTCTATTTAGCGTTACAATAAGAATTTGAACACATTCGTATTCTTCACATAATTATTTCTAAAAAGGAGTAACAGTCTGTTTCAAGCTCGTGATTATTCAACAAATATATGTTCAATTCAACCAATGTAAATGGCAGCCAGATACACGGATGACTGCATTACAAAAGCGCACTGAATATTTTAAAATTCATGTTATGCATAACAGCACTTACATCTAAGCTTACATCTACTTAAAACCCTTAAAGTACCAAATGGGTGTTTGGCAGGGGATTACTTATCACCAACATGAAACACTAGAGTGAAGAAATTAACTTTCATCAACATGCACCACGCTTTGGGTATGCTAAAAATGCTACAGAAACTAAATAATCTGTAATGCAACTATATGCACGAGACACAAGTGTCATGCAGGGAGAAAAAAAAATTGAACTTAACTTTGAAACACGCCAGAATACCGAAAGCGATACCGTTCCATGGTGTAATGTTGCCGGGTTTTAGAGAACGTAGACTTTAAACTCACCCATTGCGTGTCATTCTAAACAAGAAATATTAGGTTAAACAATGTTATTTGACAACAAAATTCACGCACTGTACTTTTAAGTGTAATACTCCTAAAGAGAGAGTTTTTAAAATGGTGAGCGTTCCCTATCAATAAATCGGTTGAGGATCCAAATGCCGTTTAGAAGGGGAGAAAATCAAAAAATGAGTGAAATACTGGGGAGGAGAATAAATATTTTCCAAGGCTATTGAGGTAGTTTGAGCGAAATGTCATTTCACCGAGAAATCAATGAATTTGGTATTTTATTATAGAGAAAAATATCTCACCCTTCCAATGACACCAAAATTCAACCTCTAACCACATTACTTTTCGAGATGTTTGCCAAAAAATACCAGCCCTTTAACATGGGTTTACATGAGTTAATTTAAAAACTGAAGGATGTTCAGCACCTGAATCTCGTCAAAAAAATTAACAGTGTGCAGTTTGTGTAGTTGTTCTATAATGTTAGAAAATTAATCATATTGTCACTGCAGTTTTTTGGGATCACTGAAAACCTTCCGTTTTGAAGGAGTTTCAAACGTACCGCGCGAAAAAATTGGTCGAGTTAAAGACTAATTTAGATATTTTAGTTTAATCACTTACAATTCCTGTCATACAGAACTATTATATTGCATCACTCATAGTACAATATTTTATTAATATGTCTTACAGCTGGTGAAATTAAAACGCATAGTTCTAATATGGCCTCTACTTTGACTAGGAAACAATCTCTCTCAAACTACCTTAAATTGAGGCCGGAAGCAGACGCGGTTCCAAAGGTTGGACAATCGGTCATACGTCCGAGGCCTCGTCTTTGTAATGGCCTTGCCCCGGGCTTCGTCATATTCCGTCTTTAATATAATACGGTGAGAATTTTCTACACAGGACCCTGTACATAGTGGAAACTTGTTCTCGATATACGACTGACCAATGTCCGTTGCATTAAACTCGCGATTCAAGGAAACTGCCCAGCGCGGAAACGGAACAATTTTTGATCAAAAATATAATTTCGTCCCGTATGCAGAGCGGTTGTAAGAAGTGCAACTGACATCAAGTAGAGAGGAGCCCAGGCTAAGAAGGCGTTCATGAGAAAAAGACAGCTGCTGGGCTCAAAGAACGCGGGACAAACCCGGAAGCAGAACGTGAAAACATTCGTGTGAAGCACAGAACTCTACAGGTGGGAAGCATTAACCATTGGAAAAGCTGACCAGAAAGGAATAGAAGCCTTCGAAACTTGGTGCTGGAGGAGGATGCTGAAGATAAAATGGACGGACAAAATAAGGAATGATGAGGTTAACAGAAAAGTAGAAGAGGAAAGGACCATATGGAACACCATACAGAAAAGAAGAACCAGATGGATTTGACACACCCTGAGACACTCCCTGAGACACACCCTGAGACACAACGAGTTTGTGAAGAACATGATTGAAGGAAAAATTGAGGGAAACGTCCCCAGAGGAAGACCCAGGAATAAGTTTATGGACCAAATAAAGAGGAAAGTACATAAGAAGAGATATCTGGAGATAAGGTAACTAGCATTATATAGGGAAGGGTGGAGGGCTGCAGCCAACCAATCTTAGGATTGAACGACCAACGAATGAATGTTAAAACACATTTACGGATCGTCACGGTTAGTCCTCAGGGAATGACATGTTCAAGGATGAGCTCAAGGATTACAGCTCGACGGTAGACGAAAAGGATTCCTCACTCTCCTCTGTCCTCCTCTCCATGATTCGGCTATTTTTCATTCGCTTGATGCGCTCGGCCAAAGCGCAGGAGGACCATTTTGGAGCGATTCTTAGAGCATGTATATAATAGAGACTGTGGGAGAGGAAAAATGTCTCTAGAGCCACTCCTAGGCGTGAGCTGTCAGAGAAGGCAATGCTTCCGATAATGCCAATAGCACCCATGTTAAAATGACATTGCTTAAATGAAAATAAATCTAACATCCGGAGATATGACTAAAAAGTATCTTAGTATATTCAACACTAAATATTTATGGCCGACCCAGGTTTCTACTGTACAGCAATTATCATTAAGGTACATTTGCAGCTTCAGCGAGTTGTGCCAAAATTCGCACCCACTCACTTTGCAAAATCCACTCTGCTGGAAGAACCACTCATCGCCAAAATACTCGCAAACGCCGTTCGCGACTACCCCTCGCGCATTTGGCCTCGCGATTCGCTGTCTCGCGTTGGCTGTCCGCGATGGAACAATCAGCTCACTTTGATACTGAAAGCGATTGTGGTGCAATCTTATCTGACCGATTCAACGCTGACGCCATTTCCTGCGCCGATCAAAAACCCGACAAGGATTCCCCTACTCCCCCCACTTCTGCGCTGGTCAGTTGACTCCCCTCAATCGCCAGCCGCGTCGTCTCTACGCTGAGCTCGGCCTCTTTTGAAACTGGCCGCGGACGAGAAAGGAACTACTGGAGTGATGACATCATCATCTTCTATATACCGATATACAAAGCGACACAGAGAATATTATCATGACGCCTCACTACATTTCTAGGTGTGACAGATGCGATAAAATAAGAGAGATACTCTGCCGAACAGATACGTAAAAAAATTCGTTCTTTCCGCGCACAATAAGCGACTACAATAGAAACTGAGCTCCTCCAAACACACTCTCATAGGACATGTCACCATTTCACCTCCAAAACTTTTACATCTTGACACGGCTGGTGACCTACCACCCCCTGCCACACGCCCAAGCGGCGGCTCACGGGGTAGTATGTAGAAGTGGATACCAAGTCTACGGTATTTAGCTTAAGGGCTTGTTTTCAATTGTAATACTTGTTTGTTATATAAATGTGCCTGTTTGAAGTTAATCAAACTGACAAAGGCTGTTGTTATTTTCTCTCGTCTCCACCTACCATTCGCAGTCAATTCACTCGCGACGCCAAGTCTTAGTGATTTGCGTTGCAGAGTCAATATATGGAGAAGGGGCCAAATTGGACTTTGAACAATTTGAATTGTGATTTCTGTTACCAACAAAGATGTCAACCTTCTTCATGAATGAGATTTTTCTTCCCAATCCCCTCGTTATCTATACCAATCCCTCCCCAACCTTCTCCCATTGACCGAACTTGACCGTGAAGCACGTCTCTTAGGTCAATTAAAAACCTTCATTTCCCCTCTACCCCTCCCGCGTCTCTTCTCAATATATTGACTCGCTTCACATGTAAATATACCTTGATAATTTTGGCTGTGCAGTCGAAACCTGGGTCGGCAATAAACAGTTTAAGTGCGGAATATACTAAGATATTTTTTCGTCATGTCTGCCACTATGTTCCACTAAGTTACGCCTTCAACCATTAATATTATTCTAAAATCTGGAATTTTTTATGCAAATTTGAAATTTCTAACGAATATTTAACACCTGACTGATAATCGCTGACATTCCTGACAGAGAAGGAGTTGCTGGATATAAATTATTCATGTTTATTAATACGCGTATTCTATATTCCAAGAGTAAAAACATCACTCAGTTGCTATGCTTGACCTCAACTGTGCCAGCTTTCTCCGGCCCCACCAATAATACATCGCAAGGATAGCCCTTGCGTCCTATATCGTACACATGCTCTAAGGTACGAGTGCCCGAAGATAGCAGATCCTTGAACTGAGGTCCTTATGGGAATTCTAGTTGTTATTGTCTCGGCTGTCATTAGTAATCTTAATCCCTACGCACCTTTTTCAAAGAACTACGGAACCAGCCGCGGAGGAACTTTAATGGAGTCGCACGCTTGTGTTCACTCAGGTGTGAGAAATTCACAGTGGAAAAATCATTCGCCTGTACTGGGAATCGAAGCCAGATCCATCGATTTCACGCCGAGTGCTCTAAATAATGAAGCTACCCAGGCGTCCTCTTCCACTGCGAATCTCATGGGGGTTTTTAGGAATTGGCCAGAGGACTCGACGTGAAATCGAGGGATCTAGGTTCGATTCCCAGTCTGGACGAATGATTTTTCCACAGTGAATTTCACAAATTGTGTGAACCCTACCCTCCTGTTTCCTCAGAGCCTTATACTTTACTGTGTCTGTCGTCCCGTTTCGATTCATCTCACGATAAGACCTCAGGATAGGTTCCCAGAAACTCATCACGATGGGCGATTTTAATCACTCGCCCAATAGACCTCCGTGTGTCCCTCGTGGTTTTTTTTACTGAGCGCACAGGTTGCCCAGCCTCACAATCTCATTGTCATCCTCACCTTCACTCCGTCCTTTCCCTCCACTACCCCCCCCCCTACCCTCCTTGAACCACCAACTCCCTTTTTTGCAGCGCATGTAGGCCTCAGAAACTTTGAAGAGAGCTATGACCTTTAATTTTTGAACACCTAAAACGGGGGGTGGTAACGGAGTCACATGCTTGTGTTCACATAGGTGTGAGAAATTCACAGAGAAAAAATCATTCGTATAGACAGGGAATGGAACACAGATCCCTCGATCTCACGCCGAGTGCTCTAACCAATCAAGCTACCCAGGCGTCCTTTCCCACTGTGAAAACATGGGGGCTTTAAGGAATTGGTCAGAGCACTCTGCGTAAAATCGATGGATCAGGGTTCGATTCCCAGTCTAGACGAATGATTTTTCCACTGTGAATATCACACAATTTTGTAAACCCTACCCACCTGTTTCCTCGGAGCCATTTTTTTTAACTCAGTCGTCCCGTTTCGATTCATCTCACGATAAGACCTCAGGATAGGTCCCCATCACGATGTGCGATTTTAGACACTCGCTCCATTAGACCACCATGTGTCCCTCGTGGTTTTTTTACTGAGCGCTCAGGTTACCCAGCCTCACACTATCTCATTGTCATCCCCACCTTCACTCCGTCCTTTCCCTCCACTCTTATCACCCCTTTCACCACTAAATCCCTTTTCCGCAGCGCATGCAAGCGTCAGAAACTTGGAAGAGTGCTATGACATTTAATTTTTGAGCACTTTAAACTCTAGTTTACAGCAACGGAGAGAAAAAAATAGGATGAGAATAGAGACGGGACTTGTAAAAGGAACAAGTGAAAGGATCAAAGGGAACTCCCAGAGCGGGGACGGAAAGGAAACTCCTATTTTCGTGCCTCCAGGCTAAAGGAATGTCCTCAGGAACGTGGAAAAGGTGATAGCGGTGGAACACGATACGAGTCAAGTGCTGAGGAGCAAACTTTAACCCTTTATGTACCAATTTATTCAAATATATTTGTTATTTCATAAATATTTTTTGACTATCCTCATGGTGCTTAGAAACTATGTACACCACTTAAAGCATAAAAAATTTGAAGAATATGAAAAACGAACATGAAAACGTTACCCCCTTAGCAGCAAAAGTTTATAACAATCCGTGGTACTTTAAAGTATCGACAGAACTCTGGACCCTAAAAAATAACTTTTTATGCTTTTTTAATTTTATCTATTTTTGTCGATAATTTACGTGATTTATATATATCAAACAAAAACATATATCTGTTAAAATTGTCTTTATTCATATTTTTTTATCTAAAGAAATCATGATCCCATGTTGGGAGACAATATTCAAGGGCAACTCTTTGGCCGCCCCAGATCTAAAGAAAACTTCGGAAGTAAAACTAGAACTGTGGCAACCGATCTCGACTAAAGAAATTGGATTAGTTCTGCCGGCGAAGGATACTGCCCCAGGCCCTGATGGGATTTCAGCAAGACTATTACCAAGTATCCCATTAGAGATATTAGCCAGAATATATAATATCTTTCTAGTGCGTAACAAAGCTCCGGAGTACCTATTGACGGCAAAAACCGTCTTAATCCCAAAGAAAGAGAATTCAGAAGACCCTGGATCCTTCCGTCCAATCACTATCTCTTCAGTTATTATAAGGACATTTCTCAAAATTCTGGCCAACCGACTTAAATCTATTCCTCTAGACAAACGCCAAAGGGAATTTCAAGCAATGGACGTCTGCAATGAAAATATATGTTTATTAGATCTTGCCCTGTGATACTACAGAATCCACCAGAAATCTTTATTTATGGTATCTATGGATCTAGCAAAAGCGTTCGACAGTGTTTTCCACGCAGCTCTTGAACTCACAATGAAAGCAAAGGGTTTGCCCGACCAAATGATAGAGCACATCACAAATATGTACAAGAAAAGTAAACCCGGAATAATTCATGGAGGATGGGAATCTGAATTAATACATCCAACGTGCGGAGTCAAACAGGGCGACCCGATATCTCCATATCTGTTCAACTTTATAATCGATGAGATGCTAAAAAGGATTCCATCAGAGTGAGGAATTATTATCGCCGGAATGAAGATCAACGCATTGGCATTTGCTGACGACATAATCCTTCTAGCTTCCACAAAGAAGGGCTTACAGGAGCAAATAGATATAATAGTGAGTTTCCTTAGGGCATGCGGACTAAAAAACAACCCCGCGAAATGCGTCACTGTAGCCGTCAAAAGTATTCCCAAAAAGAAGAAAGTGGCAGTTGAATCCAACTGTAAATTCCAAGCTAATGGGATAGAACTGCCATCCCTGAAGAGATCAGATCAGTGGAAATACCTAGGAGTTCCTTTCTCTCCAGAAGGGAAACAAATTAAGGACGTGAGAGCAATGTGGGTCAAATGAATGGAAAAAGTGACTAAAGCCCCTTTAAAACCTCAACGACGATTGTGGATTCAACGAAAACATCTCATCTCGGCCTGTATCTATTATCTTACATCCGGATCAGTGTTACTAGGGGTTCTGAGATCCATAGATAAGGGTATTAGGAGAACTGTGCGTAAATGGATAACACTCCCCCATGACACCCCAACGGCATATTTTCACGCCGAAATTATAGATGATGGTTTAGGGATTCCTTCTCTTCGATGGTAGATTCCTCAGTTAAGAAGATTTAGGCTCCTCGCGCTCCATAAATCAACGTATTTACCGGCTTACCGGTGTAATCGACTTAAACACGGCGATGGTGAACTTCTGACCCCACCCCAACTACATAAAAGATGGGCGAATTTATTATATCAAGCTTGTGACGGAAAGGCCCTTAAGGAATCGAAAAGAGTAGACGAGCAGAATGCCTGGGTAGGCGTCGAAACCAGGCTTCTTTCGGGTAAGGACTACATAAACAGCCTCAAGCTTCGTATAAACGCTCTCCCATGTAGATCGCGTACCTCAAGAGGAAGGGAAGGTGAAAGATCATGCCGAGCTGGTTGTGACAATAGTGAAACTCTAAATCACATTTTTCAATCCTGCTACAGAACTCACGTTATACGACGGAGGCACGACGCGATAGTTAAATACCTAAGAAGAGGATTAGAGAACAAAGGACACGTGGTAAAAGAAGAAGAGAAATTCCAGACCGGTGTGGGAGTACGTAAGCCGGATCTTCTCGCACACGAAGATCAATCACTCTTCATCATCGATGCCCAGGTAGTTGGTAAGCAGAGAGACCTGGACAGAGAACATCTAACAAAGAAGAGGAAGTATGGGAACAACAAGGATCTGCAGGAGGACGCTAGGAGAAGAACCGGAGCAACGAGCCAGAGGAGTACTATGGTGACACTGAATTGCCGGGGAATATGGTCCAGGGAATCGGCAAAGGAACTTCTAGAATTAGGTATAATAAAAAAGGAAGAACTAAAGATTATAGCAACAAGAGTTATAATGGGAGGGATAATATGCTTCCATTACTTCCACAAAACAACGATGACACAGGGGCCCCGAAGAAAAAAGAGGGAGGGCATAGGTTAAAGTCTCAAAGTAGAAATGACTTCAGGACGCCTGCGGATTCACGGCATAATGATGAGGAGGGGTTTTAGTGGGTATTGGTCCACCAACACCTAGGATCAATTATGAGACCTCAGTCCCATACTGCCCGGGCTGCAATAACCATCTTTCCCGGGTGTGCGTAAATGCATTTCCCCTCCCCAATAAAAAAATGGCAAGGCCGGGAGATAGCGCACGTTGAATGAGTGGTGAGGATAGGTTTACCGTAGATCGAGTCGGGAAATGTGTTTCTAGTCCTCTGCTCATCAACCCATAGAGATTTCCCCAAAGGAAACCATCACCATCTCGAAAAACAGGTGAGCGTCCTCTTACACAGTCAAATGGTATGCCAGCCGTCTCCAAAGCGCTAAAAAAATTTGAAAGAAGTCTCATTTAATACACACTCCCGGTAAAGCTGTATCTCCTCTTAAGGTAGTCCAAGCAATGTAGTTCCCTAGTCAAAATAAAGACCACGTTCGAATTGTACGTTTTAAATTCATCAGCTGTAGGACACATGAATTAAATATTGCTTTATTAATGGTGCAATTATATAGTTATACATGACAGATATGGAAAGTAATTAAATGAAAATATCTAAATAAGTCTTTAACTTGACTTTTTCGCGCGGTGCGTTTGAAACTCATTCAAGACGGAAGGTTCTTTGTGATACCCAAGAACCTATTGCGGTGACAATATGATTAATTTTCAAAAATAGTCGAGAAAACACACAAACTACACACTGTTGAGTTTTTTACGAAATATAAGTGTAGGGAATGCCTCATTCTTAATATAAGGTCTCTCTGGAGTGCATACACGTACCGTTTCCCATATAAAACGACTGGTATTTTTTGGCAAATATCTCGGAAAGTAATGTGGTAAGATGTTGAATTTTTTAATTTCAATGGATGCGTGATATATTTTTTTTAATGAGACCAAATTCATTGATTTCCAGGTAAAATGATATTTCGCTCAAACTACCTTAAAAAAGTTCACTTCGAAGACTTTTAATCGTAACAAAAACTTACAGATGAAGCTAAACTACACATGATAAAGTTGGCCACGGTAACGCATAATATTTCACAATTTTATAGATTTTTCTTTACTCAACTTTATCATCCCTTTCACAAGCGGGAAAGCTGTGGATCGATTCACCATGCTAAGATGAGACACAATATGAAATTACAGTATATCTACCAAGAAATATTTGAAAACCAACCCACGAAGTGTACGCCAGCTAACTTTCAAGAACCCTAAATTCTTTCTGGGAACTTGTTTTTCAACTCCGATCTTAAGAGTCAAGACTAAATAAGCTGATAAAACAGAATTGTCAAGATTGATACTAATTCAAATGTTATATGCAAAGAATTAAAGTCTCAAGAACTTAAAATTAGGCACTCATCGGCATTATTAAATTATTGATTATTATTTTCGTTACTTAAGTAAAATTCCCCTCCAAGTCCTCGGCAAGCATCGGGTTTCATTGTCGTCATAATGGCCGATGACTCGAGAGGGGTGGGGCAGTTACCGAGGCCATGTACGACGCCCATCGGATGTGTGCTACGCTGCAGTTGGGTCGTGCGTATGGAGTAGACGGAGGGACCCGAGTATAACGGCCTTCTGCATGCGAGCTGCAAATGACTCCGAATCTGCCACTCGGGACGGAATGCACTTGATGTTCTCCAGCAGCGAGCCCTTAACTCCACCAATGGAGAGTTTCCTTTTTTCGCAGGTGGTTGGCATTGTCACGCAGATTCTGCTGCGACAGGTGGTTATATTCAGGATGCATCTCACGCCACTAAGAGTGCATCCTGACCATATACCCCCTGCGATTGGGCTCACTGGCAGCATAGCATGCGAGGAGGTCGCCCCTTAGGGATTCCGTCCACTCCATACGAGCTCCCTTCTTGACTTTGCTGTTATTATTTCCACACCCAACTCCTCTGGGGCCCCCATCCGAGAGGGGCCGGTTGAATCATTAATTATTATTATTAATTTATAATTATTTAATAAATTAAAAATTACTTTGTGATTTCCACATGCTAAAATATTTTACTTTTCAGACTCTAAATTCAAAGAAAACGAAGGATAAAGAACTTCCCAAATAAGTAACTTTGCCATAACTATGAGATAGGTTGCATAAAAACACCCATCTTTTGCTAACTGAATTACTAAAATGGAATATATATCGATGAGTAAAGTGGTGGTGTCAGGCGTAACTTTGTAGAATAACTAAATGGTTTGTAATTTGTACACACATTGTGATTTCCACATGAGATGAAATTTGGGAACTAATTTGGGAAGTTCCCAATTCCTTCGTTCTACTTGAATTTAGAGTCTGAAAAGTAAAATATTTTAGCATATTTATTTATCACCATCAATCCATAATCATAGATCATTTAAGAATGTGTAGTTTAATTTGATTTTAATTGTGGCAAAATTAGTTCTTTGGCAAGCTGAAATTGCAATTACATAATTAATTCAATTGAATATTAAATTACATGCTTCGTTTTAACTAAAACATAAAAATCAGCCATCGACCCCAATTAAATTAGTCCTCATTCCTTTTGGTGTACGTGAGATTACTTTAAAATGAGAACTAACGCAAACGCATGTACCGATTTCAAATGAACGTGCTTTGCGTGACGTATTGGTGCTCTTCAATCGGTGTTGCAGCGGCGGCAGTAATAGCTCCCATTTCCCCACTGCGGCGCAACGGGCCCATTTTCTGATTCGAGGCACCCAATCTTCCGGTTGTTTGGGCAACGGCAACTCAGGAGTCGGCATGCAAACGAGAAGCAATCGCAGCTACTATGCGGAGTTCTGTTGGCGAGCGAAATTATGGTCCGCTTCAATCACAAATCGCTTCCTTTCAAGAAGAAATACATATTTCAACATACCGCGGAACATGCTGGAAGCATCCTAAGGGCGATGTGTATATTAACGATGGACTGATAAATATACCGTTTTTAATCGTTTTCTGACTGATCAATGTAGGGTATTTTTTTAATTAAAGAAACATTTTACTTATCCTAAGGTATTTATGAATAGATAGAAATGTTCAAATGGTGTATTTGTGTACATGAATGTGTTTTTATTACTTTTAGGCTTTAAACCTGTTTTGCTTCTATATTTCATTAAATTCTGTTTTCTGACTAATATATCGGTATCTATAACATTATTTTTTTAATCTGCTTCGATTATTGTATAAATACTTGATTGGCAATCCGGTGGACACCATAAGAAAGATAACTTGCTGACAAGCCAAAGGCTTAGCAGGTATATATCTGTTATATATTGTAGGAAGAACACATATCGTGTTGAATTAAATTTATGACAAATATTGTATTGAATTGGAACAAATTGAACACATTTTTATTGTATTAAATTAATCATTTCACGATTTCTCGCTACTCTATACTCTATAATGCTAATTCTCAACACATCTCAACTTTCTCTTCAAAGAGTTCATTTTGCAGACCTCCGATTGTAACAAAGAATGTACAGCTAGCACTACACTGTACAAGGAAAATATATTTCGACACGATAATGCGAAATTCATCTTCATTTTATAAGTATTTTTAAACCCCACAACTCTTTCCCCTTCGCATGAAGTAGAAAAATGGATTGTTTCACCAGGCTTACGATAGATACGTCACGAAATGACGTGGAAATGATAAAAAAAAGATCGACATGAAGAGAAGAGCGACAAAAACGCTCACATGATTTATTTCCATGGGACAATTTTTACACCCTCTCCCTCTCAGAATAATAGCTTTTTCGGGACAATTTGCTTTTTTAGGAAAAAAACGAACGTAGAAGCGCGGAATGCAAATACATATGTCAGACCAATCGTGACATACAACACGAAAATGGGAGAAGAAACAGCTTACACTGAAAGGCCTTTGGGTGGAATAAAATATGGACTCCACAGGTGAATTCATCGAATTAGGGCGGCAGACGAGCATAAGCGACGTCGTCTGACAATAGTTTGGGGCTCAATTATGTGGAAGTTGATTTCTACAAATGAAAAAATATGTTGGATATATATAATCTATGTCGCTGGACGTTAGTACATGTTATTAGATTTAGTAATTTCTTTGTTTACCAATTATGCATCCATGATACTGTTTATACAAATAAAAACTTCTGTTCTGATTGTAGCCGTCTAAAAGTGTGATTTAGATTGGAGAGAAACTTACATAAAAGTTCAATTAATTCACGATTAGCTCACTTCCACAAAATCCTTAACAAAATAACTAGATTTTCTTCCATTGATTTATTCTCTTGGCACAGCATGTTTCGACACAACGGTGTGCCTGATGATGACACCGTAGTGTCGAAACATGTAGTACCAAGAAAATAAATCAATGGAAGAAAACCAAGTTATTCATTTCATTTGTGACGTCGTCAGACGGTCAAGAGAGCGGGGAAAAACTGGGGTGCGCTTGTCGTGGGAATAAAGGAAGATAGACTCCCCGCCCATGGAAAAGAAATAGCATCCTTCACCGCAGGAGAGCGATAGGAAGGCCACCAAAAAGATGGAAATACAGCTGGGAATGCACCCCCCCAAGATGAGAAATAATTTCGCGTTGAAAACAGGCTTCTAGTCTATTTCAAGAAGGAGAGGAATAAAATTTAACAAGCCTCATGCATGCAAAAACTTCACAAACTGGGTTTCAGAGCTTCAGGATCATCACTGCCATCATGCAATATAAAAACGAATAGTAGTTCGCTTATATAATAAAGCGAAAAAGGAATAAGAGAGAGAAAGAGAGATGAAAAGAGGTGAGGATGAGGAAAATTGAGGCGAGTGGATGGGAGTGTCGGTGGAGAACAGACACTCATTCTAAGGAGATTAACTCAGAAAGTTCTCTTGCACTCAGCAGGGTGAAATAGAAATTTTTTAATAACATTCAAAGCGGACTCTATAACTCCCCACGAAAGCTGGAATGAAAACTTATTCCCATAGTCGCCATAGCTATTTAACATTTACGCCATGGAAATGGTCAGAGAAACACGGGCAGAGCTGTATGAAATAATCCGAGAAAGAGGCCGGTTGATAAGAGTCGGAAAGATACGCGGAAAAGTAGGCGTGGGTCGTCTAAGTGGTTGCAAACATTAGTAAATGAATTAAGAAATTTGCGAGGGATTCAAGGAAAAAATATGTAAATAATAAACAAAAGTATTTAGATTTTCTGGTACAAAGAGAGCAAGACTGGTCATACAAGAGGGAGGGCAAATACTGGAGAAGGTAAAGCAATTGAATTACTAGTATGTTAAGTTAGAATGAAACTGGAAGGTTTTCAGAGGCATTTGGAGGAGAATAGAACTAGCAAAAAAGTATTAAGTTATAGAAGGGAGCTCATGAGGAGGGCCATGGATTAGAATGTAGATAAGAAGATGTTCCAGAGTTATAAAGAGGACAAAGATATAGTGTGTAGCACTGTACGAGGATAAAATGTAGAATATAAGAAACGTGGACGAGATTAAGCAGCAGGCGTTCGAGATGCGGGTGATGAGGACGACGAAGAAAGTGCGGTGGATGGAAAGGAAGACAAACGAGGAAGACCTTGGTATGGTTTGTGAGGAGAGGAAACTTATAGATAAGATTTAGGGTAGGCGAAGCAGTTGGCTTGAAGGGGTGATGAGGTGCCATGGGATACTCAAGGCCGGGAAAGATGGAAGGATGTTGTCCTACCTGGGAAGGGGAAGAAATAGAATAGCTTTTTAGGACGGAATGAAGAAGGATAGGGCGTAAGCTAAGGCGAAGAAAGGAATACTACTGGTAGACGGGGCCCTTCGCGATTATTATTATATTATCCTTGATAAATACATAAGTATTGTCGAAATTAGATATGTGCGCGAGTATAAATTGTGAGGAAATATAATAAAGGTATTTTCTTGAGATCATGTAATCAAAGGTTGTGCCTTATTTCCATTTCAAACCTGTCCTTATCAATAGATAAATTTAATAAATGAACTAATGTCTAAAATGAAGCAAAAAATACAGGATCATACTTTCTTTCAGTGAGGTTGAAACTTTAAATTTAGCAGAGCTCATTCAATACCCTCAAGTTTTTCACTAAGTCTATCACCATCCTTAGCAACAGAATTTCCTATATTTCTTTCTAAGAGATAAAATATCGGTTAAGTAAACGATAAAGCAGACAAAAGTTTTGCAAGTCCCAATTTGAGACAAAAGGGAGATGTATGCATTAATTTGTCCAACACTTATATGTACACATCCAAAATTTGCAGTTATAGAAACAGAAATCAAAATTAGGTCGCTCTAAAAAATTCACCCAGTTTCCATAGCATAACCTCCACATATGGCGATGCCTTAGGAACATTTAACCATACCATGCCCTGTTCTATTTTTATATTTGAAACTTAGCATTTACCCAAGTTAATTATCATAATATTCTCAATTTTTTCAATGCAGACAGTCATCAAGGTTGGTGAGAGATATTCCATTTTCATTTTTAAAAGTTGAACTGTAATTATTAGGCATCAAAAGGAACAAACAGTGAAACCATAAGATTCAGGGAGTAGCGTGCGGAATTTAAACGTTATGCATGGATAAAAAGAAGCGTAATTTTCGTCAAAAAAGCAAAATGGTGTTTTTATACTTAGTACAGAAACCCGAGTCGAAATTAAAGTTTTTCTTTTGTATGTAAACATCTTTTTATCCATCTATAATAGACACATTTCCACGAAATCTTAATTTTATAGCAAGGGGTCCTCCCTCTAATCCTAAGGCAGTCCTCCCACGATACGGGTTCCTCCTCCCATCGCGCCGAGCCAAATCTTCTCTGCGGTCCGACATTTTCGTAATTCCCGTCCCTTCATTAAATTCCTCCTCCTCATCTCCGACATTCCCAATCCACTAACAACATCGCTTGCCGCTGAATTCAAAATCTGGTTCAATCTGACACTCCTTGAAAGAACAGTCCGTTTGAGGTTTCTCTCGACCAAAAACCCATCCCGTAAATTAATTAATTTAAGCGAGAGTGCCTCGATGAATTAAATTCAAACGAACGAATTCGATAAAAAAATTACAACTCTCGGGTGGCTGATGGTTGCTTTGGTTTACGACTTAAGGTGGTTGGAGTGCGAACGGTGAGTCGTTGAGTGCACATTGTGATACCATTTTAAGTTAGTAGAAAACAATTCTTGGAAAACACTCAAGTGCATCAATTTATACTTTGGAAACAACTGTATATGCTGCAATGTAGAGGATGAAAGAATAAAGATTTAACATTTTTGTCACCATTAAAGCATAGTCATGACTGATCTGAAAATCTTATATAAATGCGTGTTTTTTCATATTATTATACCTTGATATTTATAAGAAACCTTTTTAATATTATAAAAGGTATATTTATAGCGATTATGAGAGTTTGTACATGTGTCATCCAAATATTTCCGAATATATTTCAAGTGCCAGAATGCAACGTGTTTAAAAAGTATTAAACTGCCGATAAACTGATCCGGTAACAAGCAGATTTTTTTCAATTTTATCTGTACATGTCACTAGAAAGAACATATATGAAGAATTATGCATGATCTATACATTAAATCTATATAAATCTATAACAAATCAATACATTAAAAAAATCACTCCAACAGCTTTCAAGGAGTAAAATTGAAAGATATCATCACAACTCATCGTGCAACCATTTAAGTATAATAATTGGAGTAGCTATGTAACCTAAAGATCATATGGGGAGCTAAAACAGCTCGTGACTTACGTACTGACTTTTTAAAAAAATACAACCACGAAAGCTAAGGCTATTTTTTCGACAATTTCAAGCGTGTTAGGTAGCCTGGCGTGATGTAAGCTGATTTTGCGATAACAATGATAGTAAAGAACGGAGATGGCAAAATCAAAGGAACGTTTCTTAAGGTAACATAGCCAAATTAAAATGAAAAAGTTTATTTCCCTCCTGAGCGACTGGCCTATAAATTTCTGGATGAGGCCTATCCACTCAATACGTTTACAACTCTCAGGGTTTTCTTAACTCCACGCTTATCGATCCACAACAACGGTAAATACCACTATATGCATGGATTCATTTCTTCAGAATGGAAAACTTAAACATAAAAAGGCCAGAATCCAATGACGCCTGTAGAAAGTACCACACAAACATTAAGCTAGGCCATTAAGCTATACAATGGTCATGACTATATCAATGGATATCATGACGCACTTTAACAAATAACTAATGCCAGTTATATGCAACTGAATAATTATTTGTGAATATGAGAAGGGGTATGAACTCAAGAGAGATTATAATATGCTAATTTCGTTGACGCCAAAGATGTGAAATCAGAGTCCGAAAAATAATGAACCCCAGACTCGATTTGGAATGTTCCAAGTAAAAATAGCCGGTCTTATCAAATTTCACATGTAGGAATAGGTGAAAAGACCGACGCAATTTCGGATGCCTTATTATTAATGGGCGGTCACCCCATATTCGGGTAACCATGGAGAGAGACAACTGCGGGGATGATAATCAAGGAAAAGGATGAAACGGATAATCCAATTCCGTTCGAAAATCTCATTACCTTCGTCCCCCTCCCCACCTTAATAAAAGAACACCTCGTATACTCCTCCCTCCCACATCCAATTTCTAACATTTCCCCCTTCTCTATCCCCCTCTTCTTCTCGGTTAATTTCATCCCCTGTCCCATCCCTTTCTGCGCCTCTCCTTTTCCTTCCTTTTTTATACCTCCTTGCCTTCTCTCTTACTGCTGGGTAAAGTTTCGGGCAGAGTTCGGGCTACACCGTCGAGCGCGAAGCCAAGTGTAGAACCGAGTTACCAACGTAGAGATTACGCTGGAGTCCCCAGGAGTATCGAAGTGGTCTCGTACTCGCCGGTTGGACCTGCGCGAACTCAAATGCGCAGTGGATAAGCCGGCGTTTCTAGAAAGTGAGTAAATACATTATCTATCTGGCTCTGGGTCTAGGACTTCTGCTTCACTGAGCTTTCAATGCGGCAGCATTTGCTAGCGGCTTTAAGGTCCGCCTGAGTACGGCCGATGCAGAACTCAGGTTTGGAGCTGGATTTTGCCAACAGTCGAGCACCAAATGGTCTCATACTCGCCGGTCAGACTTCCAAGGGCTTAAATACGCGGTAGGTAAGAAAATACATCAATTTTAATACCTAGGTAGCATAATCTAATCTACAAAATATGTGCAAGCTACCACTAGAGTACGTGGCACGGGGTGATTCTACACCAGACATGCAGCACTCATCCTAGTTTAAATCAGAACCGTACACGTTCCCTCGGATGCTAGGCGTAGGCCAAAAACAATCAGGACAACAGTGCGCAGACAGACCAGAAACTAGGATAGTAATCCATAGAAGAACATGCTACCATGCAGCACACTACTCAAGACATAACTACAGGTTATTATTATAAATTCGACCCGTTATTAATATCTTTCCCTTCGACTAGTTAGAGGTTCCCAAATCATGGATAGAGAAGGGTAAATAAACGCAATTGGTACATAGTACAAAAGCGGAAAATATGGTTCACTATGCAAATAGTGAAATATTGAAAAGCAAGATCATTAGCCGCAATATAAAAATTAAAATACATGACACTTATAAGACCAGTGCCACGGGTGGAAGATACAAGTGGAAGATCACTAAATAAATATCAAATGGGGCTGATAAATTATAATATAAAAGCCAAATGGAGTATTTTTAACAGTTTAATAAAATAGTGCACCAGAAAATAGGAATAATCAGGAAACAGACGAAGCCCAAAAACATGAGGATAACTTTAGATTCATAAAAAGTGGACGAATATAATGTTTATGACATGAGGAAAGAATGGGTGAGAAATGGATTTCTAAGAAAACATACACTCCACCGATTCAGACTTCACTTTGTGGAGGTTTATAGAATCCACAAGGAATAAAAATTGTAATTTTACAGGGAAGGACATACGGATGGACATAGGGAAATACTGACATCGCCTAATATAACCTCCACAACCACGTCATGCTATGAGTTTAACCGCCTCCTCTTCACCCCCTGCTCAACATCTTCTCCCTCCTCCATCCTTCTGCCTTGGTATACATATCTCTACTGGCACGCCTAAAAATGTGTACCTGATGATAGTGCAAGTTGGTGAAACGCTTCGTACCAGCTAAATAAAAAGCTGAGGGAAAGTAAAAGTATAATTCCTTATGATGATGCAAAGAAAACCCTGAACAAACAAGTCGACAAAATGAGAAAAAGAGGACGGCTTAAAAGAAGATGGATGGATAAAGAGCTAAAAGCCTTGGAAGAATTAGCGTAAGATATTAAGAAGAACGGCGAAGGGCAGGAAACGCTGGTGGAAATGTGCGTTAGAGGCCAAATCTCACACCAGACGCAGCCCTTGACAGGAAGAAAGAAAGCCTGTTTTTATCGAAAGGTAGTACATACTGCTAATCTTACTCCGTCGTGCGCGGACCTTATCAATTTCGTCCAGACTCCGCAGGTTCGACTCCGAAGGAAAAGACCCCAATCCCTCGGCGGG
This sequence comes from Ceriagrion tenellum, assembly GCA_963169105.1. Lineage (NCBI taxonomy): Eukaryota > Metazoa > Arthropoda > Insecta > Odonata > Coenagrionidae > Ceriagrion > Ceriagrion tenellum. Next base: position 64,074,631 of record OY720635.1, read on the forward strand.
ATGTAAGGACAACCTTCTTACTGATAGATGCATTTGCCAGGATGCCATCCAGCGTAAGCGCAACCTATCAATGGCCTGGGTGAACTACAGAAAGGCGTTTGACACCGATTCACATGAGCTCATTGTAGCCATGTTGAAGTCCATGAAAGTCCACCCAGAGGTTATGTCCTGCATTCAACGCCTGATATCACTCTGGAAAACGCGCTTCGTCCTGACCCCAGGCAAGCGGCCGGTCTCGACAGAGTTGATATCATACCACCGTGGAGTTTTCCAAGACGATAGCTTGATCCCCTTGCTGTTCTGTATTTCCCTCCTACCTCTCTCGCTAAGGCTGCGACAAGGGAAAGGATACATGTGCGGTGTGCCAGGTGACAGGAGGCATAAGGTCACGCATTTATTTTATATGGATGACCTGAAGCTCTACGCCCCAATGCAAAAGACCTTCGCGTGGCCCTGGACACCGTACTGGAGTACAGTGAGGCTATAGGGATGAAGTTCGGATTGGTCAAGTGTGCATCCATCTACCTGGCGAGAAGAAGATTTGCGGAGAACAAGGAAGACGTGCACCTCGTTGACGGGAGCGTCATTCGCCACCTCGAGGGCGATGACAGCTACGAATATCTCGGCGTCCCCCAAAGCCGAATGCAGGAGGTTGCAGCAGGGAAGGAGATAGTCAACGCCAGGTACAGACAGACTCTCAGGAGAATCTGGAGTTCTGAGCTGTCTGGGAAGAAGAAGGTTCTTGCCACGAACATGTTTGCGATTCCCACACTGCTTTACACCTTTGGATGGATGAAACGGAACGTCAACGAGTTGCAGAACCTCGACAGGGGAATGAGGAAGATGATGATCATCTGCAGAAGTCTTCATCCGAAATCTTCCGTCGCCAGACTGTATCTCCCTCGCAGTGTAGGTGGTAGAGGTCTTTTTAGCCTGGAGTATCTCCACAACAGGGTTGTTCTTGGAACAACATGCCGAGTGCTCAAAAGTAGAGACCCCCTGCTCAGTCTGGTAAGAGGCCACGAAAGTGCCGGCGTAGGGGCGTTTCTCTTCTAGGTGGCCAAGAGGGCAGCGGACGAAACCGGTATGGACTTTGACCCGAAATCAGGCGGTAGAGACGACGGCAAGTCCCTCTTGTCGTTAAAGGCAGAAGTCCTTGAGCTCGAAATTAAAAAGACTGAGCAGAACGCCTTGCTCAAGGTACACACCGATAAGCCCATGAATGGATGTTTCTATCGAAGCATGGAGAAGCATGGGCTATCGAAGGAGCTGAAGTTTACCTTCCTCTGCTCCGCTGGTCTAAAGTCAGAGACCGAGGGTTTCGTCCTCGCATGCCAGGATGGTGTCATAAATACACTCGTGTACCGCCGCATTATACTCAAGGCGGAAGTTGAGGACACGAGATGCAGGGCGAGCCGGGCCCAGGGCGAGTCAGCTGACTTTAAGCTACCTTCTCTCCGGCTGTAGCTATTACGCCAAGTCAGCGTACAATGCTAGGCACAATGCGGCCCTGCGGGTGTTATATTTTCATCTTCGACGCCATTTTGAGGAATCCATTAATAATGTTTATCAACTTGTTTTATGAAGAATTAAAAGGCCCCAAATTTCTATTATAAATGCATAACGGCTACTGCGTATGACTCAGCAGCCCCTATTATTTATTTCTTCGTATATATAAGGGTTATTTATTTAAGGTCTGTTTAAAAGATTATTCATTGAATTTTTAATGAACATACCCTCGTCAGACTCGAAGTTTTGACCGTGAAAACGCTAAGGATAATTTGGGCTAATATTATAATAACGTCACCAACATGGCCGTAAAAATTAATGACCCTAGTCAGAATTTTATTAAAATTTCATAACTACTTTATAATTATTCTAAGTAATTTCTTTTTATTAAATGATAAAGTTTAAATTTGATTTATGCATACAATCATTCACTTCAGTAAAGTTATCTTTACATTGTTTTCACAAAATTTATGCGCATAAATGAACATACTATAACCTTTAATTTTCGAATGAAACCTATTTTTCATCATTTTAGCCGATAAGATTTTTTATTTATGGCAGGTAACGTGTATAGGCATGGAATTTTATTAAATAGCGTAAGTTTCCATTTTATTTAAAACGTAGTTAATATTGTCGCAAAATTTCTACGCGTAAATGAACATACTATTAACTTTAATTTTCGAAAAATCCTATTTTTATCAATAGGGACAGGATTTTTAAATTTATGACATAATACGTAAAAAGGTTTGGAATTTTATTAAATAGCATAAATGTCCATTTAATTTAAAGCGTAGTTGATACATGTAGCAAGGCTCGGTCCCTCGATGCTGATGAGTTGAGAAAGAAGAGAGTTTTATGTAGAGGGAGTAGCTGGAGGGATTGGCGACCTGTGGGTCGGGGGTAGAGGGAAAAAACGATGAGAGAGGGAGAGAGAGAGAAAGAGAGAGAGAGGGACACTGACGCCGATGGAGAGAAATCGAGAAGGCCGTCATCCTTTGGAACGTGACCCATCGGCCGTCGTTATTTCGTCGCTTTAATAAGCGAGCGAAATATGAGGAGAAATGTTTCGAAAATCACGGGAGGGGATGTCGGGGAAGGAAGGGTGGAGGGTATTTGAGGAGGAGGAGGACGCTCGGCCCCGGATCTTGCCCGAGAAAGACGTCGTATTCAACGATAGTTGCGATAGATCAGTTCTAGGATATTTTGAATCTGACTAGGTAAAATAGGTCTATGCACCTGTGCTAAATATCTTAGCATCGTTATTAGTTTCACGTATCTTAGCTTCATAATTAAGTATATTCGTCACGGAGCGTGGCTAATTTGACAAAATGTAATAAATGCTTTCCAATTAATATGCTCACCTGTACCAAATGGATTTCTTTTAGGCATGCATCACTTTCGGAATCCGAAATAATCTACGTATTCGCTCACTCCATAAACACTAGTGGATCTCCATACTTAAATGGTACAGGATGTTTTTTCCACGCACAATAAGCGACCATAATAGTTGCGATAGATCAGTTCAAGGATAATTTGACCCTGTCTAGGTAAAATAGGTTTTTCCTCGTGTGCCAAATATCCTTACATCACTATTAGTTTCTAACCTAGCTTAGCATGATATACCCCTTGTATGATTTAGTACCTTATAGTGCTATTTATATGCCGCATCAATAATACTAACAGTAGTTTTATCATGAGTAGTGTTCTGTATGATAAAATGTTCTTGTACGTAGCACTCTCCTAGTTCCTGGTCTGACCGCGTACTGATGTCCTTGCTACTTTTTGCCTGCGCCCATCATTCGGGTGAACGTGTGCGGTTCTGATTTAAACTGAAATGCTTCGTGTGGAAATATCCCGTGCCGCACACCCTAGTGGTGGCTTGCATAGTATTTTGTAGATGTGGATGTAAATGATAGCTCGCTTGCAGAACAAACTTAAGGAGACGGCGAACTGGATCGGAACGAATTTGAGGTGGCCGTATTGTAGGCATTGGAGTGAAAATTTTTAAATTAATAAATCAAGTCAAAACAGTCACACAGCCACATTTCACTCAAGTGGCTCTGTTCCTGCGTTAAAACTTAATGTATGTACATGCAGTATTGGAAAAAATACAAAAAATATATTTCAATATTTTTCCTAAATTAGAGCATGTGGTGAGTTGAGTTTTCGGCACAATATTTCAAATGTAGACTAAATTAAAAATGTTTTTTTTTTCTTCTAATATTGGAATAATTCTGACGTACTGATTTTTACGAAAAGTAATAATAATAAAAAATGTATTGTTTTGAGTTTATGATAATCTGTTGGTACGTACGTGAACTAATTATTACGTAATGTATGTCATGTGCCACGAAGATACGTACATCTACATCAGCATACTATCCTGCGAGCCGCCGCATGGTCGTGTGGCCGGGGGTGTTAGGACAACAGCCGTGTAAAGATAAAAATGACATGGAACTGCTAAAAAACTCAATTGTAATGATGCAGCTTTTTCACTTTTATCTCAAGGTGTTACTGATTAGAACATGCGTACAAGCTTCGCGCTAATCTATGTATTACCAGAGACCGCTACGACCATCTTCAAGACTTGAATCTGCGCCAGTATTTTGAGTAAAATAGATATGCATTGACTGGAGTGATCTTTTTGACACACTTTTACTGGTATTTTCGCGAATAATTCATTTGATGATATTTTTTATTTCAAGCATTTAATGTCATAAGATATTGCATTTATTTTCATATTTTATGCTACGTTTTTGACTGTTGCGATTTTATAATACGGTGCTTCACAAATGCTCAAGAAGTTGTAGCGTTAATATTGTACTTATAGAATTATTTTTCGCCATTTTCGTTGACCCTCATCTTTCATTAGTGCTTGCGGGCTAACGCACTAATTTCACAGTTTTATTAGGTTTTCCATTGATAACTTACAAGAAATCAGCACGCACTTATTTAATGTGCATCCTCCTCACAATTATTGTTTATTTACTTCAAAATAAAAGTCATCGGCATTCCCGTAAGAATATATGGTAAAATCTGGGCGTGATAATTGATGGGCACTTAAAATGGGAGAAACACATTAAATTTTCGTTCAAAACGTCACAAATAGTTTGAAAAATTATAAAATTAAGTTTTATTTCATTAGAAATAAGTGCTCCTTAAGTCTAATGTACAACATATATTATGCCCTTGTCAATTCAAAACTAAACTATGGTCTCATAACCTGGGGTGGTGCTTACAAAAACTCATTTAAAAGAGTAGAAACAACCCAGAAATCAATAATCAGAATCGTGGCCAGAGAAGGCTTACCTTTCACCATCTTTTCCCTTATTTGTCAAGCTGAGGATGTTACCTGTGAGGCAAATGAATGTTTATAAGGGCTTAACGGTCGTTTTACCTCCATAGTGAGAATAGCCCAAGGGTATTGGATAAACCTCATGCCTACGACCTACGGTCCAACCTGTTATATGTTTTGCCAAAGCCGAACTTAACATTGTACAAACGATGTTTCATCTATATGGGGCCCACACTTTTTAATTGTTTGCCTCACACAAGAAATCTATAAAGCATGTAAAATCTTTTCTGAAGCAGGTTAAAACTTGGCTGTCGACTGCAACTAATTTGGTAAATGATAATTTCTAGAAATTATCGTAACAATCTTTGGGAATCCCTGTGTTTATATATGAAACTCTAGTAATAATTTCAATTTGTCATACCTCTAGTCTGTATCAATTCTTTGCCACTACAAATTAAATAGACCAATCATATAAATCCTTTCATAAGCTGATTGAACTCTGATTGTTAATTTTTTTTCTGTATTAACTTTTATACTGTCACTTCTGTAGTGATCATTTCTGCTACATGTATTGCATCTGTTCTGAAGGTTCCCCCGACAACAGGCAATGCCTTAGGGATCACCTAAAGCTCCTGTCAAATATTGTTTTTGCAAAGTGATTATGTAATTTTGGATTACGCTTAAAGGAGCTATGAAATTATTATATTTAAAAAATGGATTAGAATCCATTAAGCACTAAGCAGCCACATCATGTTTCTAGAGTTGTTTGCGTTAGATTTCAAACAGATGGTTGATATTCTTGCTCTACTAGCGCTAATTCCTCCATTTCGTCGTTCTCTCTAAAGGAAAGACAGGTGTGAGCAGGATTAAACAATATCTTTGTTACATCGAATTTTTTATTTCAGTTATATGGCGTAGTCCCCTCTCCATGAACCTCAATGGTCTAAGTAGTTTGAAAATTTTTGCGTTTGCTGACTCATCGAAAACCAAAAATAAGATAGAAAACGCTTAAATTATTCCAATAATTTGTTTTAATGGAAACTTTTTAATAGATCTAAGCATCAAATAGAAGAAAAACGCAAAGAATTACCGCATTTTAATTTCAGTTATCGCAGTAAATAGTTTAACACTTAAAAAAGAAATTGTAAAAAGTACCAGTGATATTTTTAATCACTTTTCCTGTGAGCTTTTGCTTCTTATGAACAATTTTTTGTATGACTTATTACCTTGCAGTAATAAATCATACGGTAATGGCATTTACGTTAGATAGAAAATTACAATTTTTCCTTGTTCAAGTCTTGCATTCAACACCATGTAAATTCAAGTTTAATTTGCGGAAAAACTCTAGTGGAAAGGTAAAATTGTGTTGTTGTAACATTCATAACAAATATAGGACGCGGTTCACAATAAGTATCCAGAATATGTATAAAATAACATTTATGTCCTTATATGGTGGAACCACTGTCAGCAGTTTTCGACGCGGGTCGTAATAACTTATATTGCTCTATCACTAGAAAAGCCTGAAATTGACTAGGTATGCTTCAGATATATATATTTGATGATTTTTCTCGTGTATTTTCATTTTTGCGGGAAAATGTGTCAATAACATTAAGTAAGTGCTGAGAAAATGAATTAGTTTACCGTACACTCTCGGTTAACATTTATAAAAATAAAACTATTCTGTGAGTATAATACATGCATGTTGATATTTATCGTTTATTTTCGTCTTTGCAGGAAAATGTATCAACAACAAGGGGTATGTTCAGAGAAAATCCATTAGTTTACCACACTTTATTGGCTAATATTTGGAAAAATAAAATTATTCTGTTTGTTTTATGATAACGCTGCAACATCCCCAACATTTGTTGAGCATTACCCTGCTAAATGTGCAATTAATGCGTTCATACGAACTGCCTTGGAGTTTGTAGCATTCCGTAAAGTGGACCTTTTTCGAGAATGATGAGCATACTTTGCTTTTAAAGTCAGTTAAAATTTTCACCGAATTCAAGACAGCAAAATATAAAACTGCTGATGGTACGAGAAATTTACTTAATGGGAAGATTATGCCCAGAATCTGTTTTGAAAATTATTTATTACACTTTAGTAAACTTAAGGTTGCAATAAGGTATTATATGTTGGGGTTGGAGTTTTACATGTATCAAACCATTGCTCACATTTCAGGAAAAATATTATGGGTAATTATGCTGATGCCAATTAATACACATTCGTTTTCTATTTTCAAAACACTTAAAATTTTATCATTTACACATTTATTTTTCTTGGAAGTACTAAGAATTTTCTACACCCCAAGTGGCGAATAAACAAAGCCTTACTCATATGTACTAAGAAGTGATCATAAATTATTAATCCGTAAGCCTAGAATGGATGTGTTTAGATAATCCAGAAAATAATTAGGATTTAAAATATTTAGTAATATGCCACCTAAGAAATATTTTTCTCAGGGGTGCCTATATTCCTTGTACTTTATAATGAAATTACTGTGTATATTCTGTTATGATATGTGTTACAAGGAATAAATTATTATTATTGGATAAATATAGAACCTCTTAACCGCAGTTCGGTGCAAAGGATATTTATTATTCGGCTGAGTTTTCTTTCAAGCTTATCCCTCGAAAAAAAGTGCATGTGCTGACTTCGATCATGTTCTATTAGTGAGTCCGAAAAAAGTAACCTTTCTCTTTCACCGTCCCTGAAAACATAGATAAATTAAGTGTATAAATTCTGAAACTTTGGTGAAAGTATCCGTGGCGAAAGGAACGAACTTCATCGGGAAGCTCAAAAATTTAAGCTTTCTAAGAGTGGTTTTAGCCGGCGAAGGTCGAGGAAAAGAAAAAGAACATACCGCGCGGGAGAGTGAGGGGGGGAAGGAGAAGTTGTTCATTTCACTGAGTAATCAATTTTCTCCGAAATCAACCGGCTCTTGTCGTCGGGATTTCTTTTTTACCTTTCTACGAAGAGACGTGAAATTGAAAGGAGGAAAAATGGTCAGATAAAAGGGGAGAGGAGAACATAGGTTAAGGAAAATTATCAATATTTTGATTGTTAGGTTTAGGTGCTTGTTTAGGTAGGTCCGAATGGAAGAGAGCAAAAGTACCCTACAGGTTAACCAATGCAGACGTCTACCTTCATTACTACTTTCTTTGTCTCTGCTTAATCCTGCCATAATTAAAAACTGCTACGAGCGAACGTATCGCGTTTCACAACATTAATAGGGATTAAGGTGGGAGCCCTTAGAGACTCGGAGGCTACGCGATAGGCTAAGCTTGATAGAGAAATTCAGAACTGATATTTTTCAGAGCGAAACAGGGACTATTATTCTGACGCCTCAATACATCTCTAAATCTAACAGAAACGAAAAAATAAGAGAGATACATTGCCGAGCAGATAGATACAAGACCTCGTTCTTTCCGTGCGCAATAAGTGACCATAATAAAAACTGAGCTCCACTAAATACACTCCCATAATACACGTCGCCGTTTCACTTCCCTAAACCTTATTCATTACATCTTTACACGACTGATGTCCTGACATCCCATGCCGCACGCCCATGTGGCGACTTTCTGTGTAGCATGTAGATTTAGATGTAGAATTCATTCATAAAATTGACATTGGAATTCATCATAGTTGGCCCAATACCAAGTTTTCTCCTTAATTCCGCAATCGATCGATATTTTAGTTCGATACATTCCGATAATGCCGCTCCGATACTGATGGTACGTAATGCTTAGTTTGCATCAGTGATAAAACTTTTACCTCACCTATTTTCGTGGGATCGGGTTGCTGTAGTGACTAGAGTGATGGCAAACTATACGGGCGGCCAGGGTTCGAATCCCTGCTGAAGAGGATGTTCTTTAGAGGAAACTCGATCCATGCTTGAGTGTCATGTGGAGGGCACTTCAAGTACAGTGCTTCGTCTGTCGGATGAGACGTTAAACCGTGGTCCCATTGGCGCCTATCGCTAAGAACAGGCTAATGCCGACGCCGGGTTTTTCCATCCACCCTTCCTCTCTTAACTATCCCCTACGGAGCAAATGACCTTAACTGTCGGTCGCCTCCCCAAATATCTAATCCAATATTTTCTCGTCTAGTAATGAGTAATTTGTACTAAATATTAATTTAATTTCTGTCTGTGACATACTATCCATCTTGACTTCATTCTTACATCTCTTTTCATCCACGAAGCCTATTTTCTTTCATTCTTTCCATCGCATAAACAATATTACTCCCATCCATCTCGTCATTTTAGCGGCCCTTCGAATCTTAATAACTATTTCAACTGTCTACTCAGCTTGTTCCTAATCCCTTCCAGGAGTTTCCTCTCCTCGCCGACCATACCAAAGTATCCCTCGTTCGTCTTTCTTTCCTTCGATTGCTCTTTCGCCATTGTAATCATCCGCAAACAATAATTGTAGCATTTAATGTCGATCCCATGCATCAAGGAAGAGAATAAATGGTTACATACGATATGATGACGTAGGGCAACATTAAGATCCTACGTTACGTCATCGGCCATGTTGAATGGATCAATTTTGCAGTGAATACGCCAAAAATTAGTATTATTTATTTTATTTATTTTCACAGTCCCGGAAACACCACATGAAAGGCCTCTTACACTGTGTGGGACTCGAACCCGCGAACCTCAGATTGGGTTACGAGAACTTTGTCGGCTTAGGTGGCGACGAGGTAATGTTGTATTATTATTATTATATATTATTATTCGTTACTTTGGTAACGAATTTCTCATACCAATCGATTCCTCACAGGTCAAGACCCTTTGATGTCAACATTTTCAATTATTGCCGAATCAGTTTTTGTTGAATCATTAAATGCATACAATTGTTGTCCGCTTTAAGGTAAAGGGACAACAGAGGAGAGAAATACAGAGAGGACAGTCGGAGGCATTGGAGATACATTACTGTATTCTTGTAATGGCAATAGCACACGACGCGCGCCTTCCGAATGTGAAACCAACCAATTAATTGGTTGATCAAGTTTTGCACAATTCAACCAATCAATTTTTACACAATTCATAGTAATGTTGAATATGTGTTCACGTTTGCACATTAAGAAATGTTCACCAGATGACCGAAAAATGTTAATGGCATTAATATATAATGTTCAATAATGTTCCTGTCTTTGTTTAAAAAATACCTGATACAATCGCAAGAATAAAAGAAGCTTTCGATGCGATCAAAAAAGTGTGAAAAAGCGACGATCAGAGCCGACTGGCGTAAGAGATGCGGTGGTCAGACGACCCATTTAGGCAGTAAATCACCTACATATATGCCAATCCAGTCTTCTAAAGGATTTCAATTCGTAAAAATGACTGAAGACGGCCATTGTTACCATAAAAACAAATTTTTTCCACAGTAAGACAAAATAGAATTTAGCACCGCAAGATTCGCAATTGTCCCCATTGTATAGAGATCATATTGAAAATAAGTAAAATATTACGAAAATTTGAAGGAATTCCAATGTTTATGACTTGACATAGACTACAAATTGGACCATAGACCCTCAAGTAGCCACTTTTACTCCAGTAATTAAAATGATGGTACATTGTGTATGACTCTAAGATATGGCTTTGTAAATGATACACCTAATTTATGTATTCCTAACTTGTGCTGTTATCCGAAAAATTCAACTCTCACAGCCAGAAAATTCATAAGGGAATGGAAAACCTTCATAAATATACAAACAAATACATACCAATCATGCCGTTCCCATCCGGGGTAGGCAGAGTCACTAAGTTTCACTCATACATACATATTTATACCCCTAACTCTGCTTCAATAATTTCCTCCATACTGACCTATCCTTGCAAACTTCTTTTGCTTCATTTACCCCCAAACAATGCTTCATAAACGCCCTCCTGTTCTTAAGACTCCTAATATTCCTCCTCCTAAGAATTTCCTCAGCCACAACTTTTTCGGCCTACCTCTACCTCTCGCACCATTCATTTCAATCTTATATATATGTTTTGTTATTCGACTCTCATCCATTCTCTCAACATGGCCAAACCACTGAAGCACACACCTTTCATGCATGTCCATTTCTGGAGCATCTAACCCACATTCATTTTTTATCCACTCATTCCTGACCTAATCCATCCTACTTTTTCCGCAAACACTCCTCAGATAACTCATACCTACGGCGTTTAGTCTACTCTTATGTCAATCCTGACATACCCATGTCTCACTACCATGCAACAAAGTGGGGAGAAGTACACTTTTGTACACAACGATTTTCGCTTCCTTAGACAGGTACTTATTCCTTGAAATGCTTCACATTGATAAATAGATATGATTTCTTCATAAACCACATAGATAAAACCAAGACCCGGGTTTCAATGCGTAAGAATTATTTTCAGGCACACTCTCAGCGCCACGAGACTATTTCCATGCATCGGCTTACGCAATTTCTGAAACTTGATATCATTCCTGAGATTTGAAACGTAAAATGTGTACTATTAAGATAGGAGAGCGAGGAAAAGGAGTAAAGAAAATAAGTATGATGAAGAAATACTAAAAATAGCCAAAGGATATATCAAAATTAAGAGCAAAAGGTTACGTAGTGTAGTTTATGGGTATATTGGTGAAATATTTTTCCCAAAGTGATAATGCATAGTTAATATTGCTCTAATGTGTAACTTAAATAAACAAACATGCAAACATCGTATTGACAAACAAATAGGAAAGAGGATAAGGAAAAGAAGGTTAATGTATGGTTTTAGTGAAAGACACTTAGGAGAAAAGCTTGGAATTTCATTTCAGCATATACAAGGATATGAAACTAGAGAGGTGAGAGTAGTAGTAGATAGAGGCTAGTAGTTGTGTAATTTGGCAGAAGCTTTGTAAGTTGACATGTCATATTTTTTGCCAAAGCGTCTGAAGACTTGCATGATAAGGTCATGCAATTCTTGTGTCCATGTCCATGTCTTTATGAACATGCAATTCCGTAAAGGCTGATTTTAAATTACTCCGGCGAGTCACGATGCAACTTTACCACGAAACCTGGTTTTATTAAAAACATTACGCATTTGAAGTACTTCTGTTAAATTGAATTGTTTTAGCAAAGTTTCAAAACGCGTGGACCAAAGCCTTAGCGGCGTTTAAATCTCTGACTAAATTTGGAGAACTTTTACAAACAAATGAGATTAAAATAAGCGACCTGGGTATATCAAGTATTTCTGAAAACTTTTTGGAATCTAATGGAAATTTCAAGAAACTTCCTCGAAACTTCATTCAAACATTCAGAAATTTCTACTCCTCCTGATTTTTTATAACAAACTATAAGACGAAAAAACACAAATAAAGGAGTCAGAATTCTTATTTTTAAACTGCCTTACATTGAGGATATTAGAAAAAAGAATGCCTCATTTGGGGTAGAGGAATATTATCTGATTTCAAATTTTAAAAGCAATAAAGGATGCTTCAGACCAAGTTTGGTTTAGATCTACGGCTTTCTGGCGGCCTAAAATCCTTTTTTGATACGTTTACCCTGGTGGCGGCGAGATAAAGTCCTCGCCTGCTAAACCGAGGGTCGCGGGTTCGAGTCCCGCCTGGGTGGGTTTTTCACCACCCAGGGCATGTATGTCAATTTCTGTTGGTCCGGTCCCTGGAAAACCTAATGACAGGCTCAGCAGCCTATCGGGATTCCGGGGACATATGGGCCAACAGAATCGTCCGGCAGCAATTAAAAAAAAATCAGATAATACTCCTCTACAGCAAAATTAAGCAGTCTTCCTTTTAACTTTCCTCATATTCATGGCAACTAAACTAAAATCAATCGGGAAAAACTTTTATGAATTTCTTAATATTCCAGTTCGATTATTGGCTTGTGGCGTCAATGTTTTAGGAGAAAGGCGAGTCGAATAACTTCCTCTACCTAACTCAAGCTATTCCTCGAACGCAGCCATTCTGGTTTCTACGTGCCGCGCGGAATTCCTCGATACCAGGCTGCCCACCTGTGCAGGGAGCACTCGAGAATGGAGCGCAGCGCGGCCTGCAACTAAGCTTGCAACACCCCTTTGGCTGGCCTCACACACAGTGAATTACGCCCCTCGGTGAATTACGCCCCTCAGTGAATTACGCCCCTCGGTATTCCGCGCATGAGCGGAGCGCCGATGCTTGAGCGGGAAAAAACACGAGAACGACGCGGAGAGATTTCAGCAGAAGGGTAATGGAGCTCCAGAGCCACTCGTTGGAATAAAATTACTTAGTAATTTTCCACATGGTTTATTGTCCTCGAGCGGTTTCAACGCAATGGCGTCATTTTCAAGAGGTTACAAAACCTCTTGAAACCTCTTTTGTAACGTCTTGAAAATGACGCTATTGCGTTGAAACCGCTGGAGAACAATAAACCGTGTAGAAAATTACTAAGTTATTTTATTCCAACCATGGAAAAATTCCACAAAGTAAGCCCGTCGACGATTAATTTTATCCAGAGACAATAGTCTCCACATTGACCAATCCAAGGCGGGATTCCAACGCGTGTGAAGCGACTGAACAAGTGAAAGAATGACAATGAGGGTGGCATGTTAGTATGCGTTACCTGGTTGAACTCCTTCATCATGAATGAAAAAACACCTGGTTATGGATCCACACTTAATTTGAAGCAACACGACCTAGGTTTCAGCATATGCCATCATCAGGTACAAGCAGTTGGGTGGTTTACACTTATTTAGGTATCCATCGATACATAGGTATCATCAAATCCCCCCTTCTCCGATGGATACCTATTTAAGTGTAAGCCACATAACTGCTTGTACCTGATGATGGCACGATATGCCGAAACCTAGGTCGTGTTGCTTTAAATGAAGTGTGGAATCATAACCACGTTTTTTTATTCATTACTGATATTTTGCAAATACATTCATTTTTTTTCTTCATCGGGCCTATAATTATTTCACACTATTTACAACAAAATAGTAAATAAAGAGTTAGTACAATTGCAGCGCACTGGGTGCCCAGAAAGCCAAAGGTCTCTGGTTCTGGTTATAGATCAAGTTTAATGTTAATTAGTTCAAATAAAAAATGTTTTACCACAATGTGATACTGCTACATTATTTCATAATAATTTCGTCTACATGTAAAATTTGAGTCATACCAACCATTTAAGTTTTTCATGTTGTGGGTGTGATATGGCTTTCAACGCCTTTTTTGAAATGTCTGACCCTGGGTTAAGCGGAAACCTGACTTATCCGGAAAATAATAATGGCCCCGAGAGATTCCGCTAAATACAGGTTTAACTGTATTTGGCTCTGTTGACTAGTGTGTTGGCCAACCACAGGTTAGACCGGATTCATAGGTCGGCGGCGATCACGATGGATTTCGCCGCGGACGGTGGCGGTGGACCCTTCATGGGTCGGCGGCGAGAAAACAAATGGAAGATGGTAGGCGACAATAAATTTGACACTGCAGTATTTACATGTCATTAGAAAAAGCAACATTTTTTTGACTCTTGAGTATGATTCGTGCGATCTCATGAATTCATTGGTGGACGATTAGTAAGTAATTATTTATTAATGCTTATTTGATAGCAGTAGTTTCACTGTAACCATATACGTCAAGCTAACGTATGTACAACGCCTCAATCTGAATCACGTTTACTTAAATAAGTCGAGAAAAAGCCTCGCCACTCAATTCAAGAAGTATATTGTGATTTGATCCTTACAATCGAGCGAGTGAAATAATTTGGTCGTTGTTTAACTCGTTAGGCATTGTTATATCAGCATTTATGCGTGATCAGCTCCACTGTCCGAGCATGCAATAAACAATGTAGCCTTGAGAATGGGTAACGAGTCGGAGCCCGAAACGTCGGCTGCCTATGACTATCTTACCCGGTGGCGAGCCCGAGAAATGTACACCAATAAACAATAGCCACAATCTGAAAATTTTCTCACCGCGGTTGCGGCATCAAGAACGGATAATTAACATTTTGCCTTAATATTTGTTCAATTGGCTGATTTAAGCCACTCTCTGGTTGACACTAGTAGATTAATGATGCTATATAACCTTAAGGAAGGCTATTTTCGTTGGATACCAGAATATATTTACTCAAGCCATTATAAATTAGACTCTTAACATCTTAAATATGTTGTAAACATTATACGTATCGCTTAAAAGAGTCTTTTACAGAAACAACTCGGACAGCTTCCACCGCTACCGAATTCAGTCAAGGTGAATATTCGTGGCCCGCTAGCTATCATAGCACAGCTCATCGGTCTGACGTCATGATTTCTAAATAAGTGTCCTCATTGACTTAGTACCACCACTTCCGCCGCCACCGCCGGCCTATAAAGCCACCCTTAGACGATTCACAACGATTACACTTCCTTTACCTCTCCAGAACATAAATCTATTTTCTGTTCGAGACACCCTTAGTTGGGATCCAAGGTTTTTCTTTACAGGATTTACTCCGAAGAAGGCACCAGTAAACTTTGAACAGGGCAAACCTCAATATTCTTTAGTCACGCATGCATCTTTTCACGTATCCAAGAAAAAAAGTCCCAAATCAGTCTCCCGTGAGGCCCAATTCTGGAGATGGGCAAAACCGTTCATATTTGGGAACTCGTACACTCTGGACCGGTCCTCTTTGAGACCCGTTCGATTTCACTCGTTCACCGTTCCTTTTTTATAGATGGTCATGTATTTTTAATTTTTAACGTGCTCTTGGTGTATAAAGAACACAAAAACTAGAAAAATTTGGATTACCGTACTGACGGCGTTTAAGAATGCTGGATGTAATAAAAGATGGAATGTAATATTTCCAACTTTTTACACGGTTTCTTGAATAGGATTGATTTATATAAAGAAAAAAAAGTACTGCTAATTACACCGCAAGCGTCAGAAGATGAATTTTTGGGATGTTACAAAGATCTTATCTCTTAAAGATAAGAGAGCAAAGGACCGATAGGAATGGTCCTTCCGTTCAATCCATGGAACCGTTACTTCGGACCCGTTTGTTCGCGAACGTCCCATCTCCACCCGATTCCAAAAAAAAAAACACTACGCACCATCGCGGACCGCTCCGGGTTCCCACCGTCAAAAATATTCCCTTCGCCCGCCATGCGGAAAAAGGTAAAAATGAAATGAAAAAAAAGGTCCGATGAGTGAAAGAGGAGCAAAACCGCGTGAGGAAGAGTGGTGGTGGAGGTGGCGTAGAGAGGGCATCGAAAGAGAGAAGGGGGCGAGGTCGAGGGGGTAGTGGGGGGGGGGCGGGGCGGGAGGAGCGGTGCGGAAATTAAGGTCCGGGGCAGATTGGATGCGAGGCCCCTCTCCATCTCATCCCACACTCTCTCTCCCCCTCTCTCCACCGCCCAGAGGATAATCCACGAGAGCGACAGTCAGCGCGTGTGTCGATCGATAGCCGATATAGTTGGGCTACTTACCCTCCCCTCCTCCCCGTCACGTTATATCGCGGACATGGACAGTGGAAGCGAAAGCGAAAAGCGTGAAAAAAAACACTGTAAAAGTGAGGAAGTGGGTACATCTCCTACTTGATAGCTCATGAATTCCCAGGGAAACGTACTCTTGAAGTTCAGTCAACCTTTTTTTTTTGGAATTCCTCTCAACCCAGGCTCACGTGCCCGGGAATGGATTCCGTTTCAGCGTTTGACAGTTTCCGTTTAACACAGGGTTCAAATGACTGTGAAACCCTATTATGATCGACAAGACCACCTTTTTTCCCGGATAAGACAGGTTTACGTTTAACTCAGGTTCCGCTTAAGGAAGTTTTAACTGCATCAACAGTTTTACAATTGAAATAAATTTATTTTGGGATCCTATTTTTTTTAACTTAAACTACACGCGTAGATACATTGTTATTAAATTAATTAGGGTTCTGTTAAGCTGGCCTTTGCTAAAAACATCCTCAATTTATTTGAGGTACGTTTGCTGAGGTCGACCCCTTCCAACTTTCCCATCCACACTCACCTTATATACTTGTTTCGTTTATCTCATTTCCCTTGTCACGCTAAAACCAAGTGAATTAAAAAACATGATGTGTAGAACCATAGAACCCACTTACCCCACAAAAGAATATTTTAAATTGCATTTATACAGAGCAACACTTTGTACTGGCAACCCAAGATACGACTGGGATTTCAACGAGCTATTCACTTCGTCTAATTAACCCTTTAAGTGCGGCATGACGGGATATCACGTCACGGGTACCGTGATTTTTACAGCTTTCACCAGGGAACTTTCACTAGTCCCCCTAGTGAAAGCTGGATCACTCACGGTACCGTGATAACACGTCATCAGCACCAGCATAAAGACAACCAAGACGTGATATCACGTCATCAGCACCAGCGTAAAGACAACCAAGACGTGATATCACGTCATCAGCACCAGCATAAAGACAACCAAGACGTCATATCACGTCATGCCGCACTCAAAGGGTTAAAAAAATTCTATTACTATCGAGTTATAAGGAATTATAGTAATCGATTATTCATTCGATCGATATCTTCCATTAACTTAAAAAAAGAGATGGAAAATTTATTGGGGTTACCAAAAAGTAGGAAAGTCCAATAAAGCAATAATTACAGGATTAGTTGCAGTCTCTTGAGTGAAACTAGTAGAGGTAATATAGGGGATAAAAACGCTAAGTAGCAGTTCTATTTACCTAAAATCGAATGCATTGCATGCCCAGATAAACGTACATAATTAATTACGGAAGAGGAGCCTATGCATGAGGAAAAAACTAGTTTTATGTCTGAATAATTAGTTTGCCTGCGGGATAAAATCTTTAAAATATTTTAAAGTTGAAACCAGAGAAATGACAAGTAGCAAAAAATGTTACTAACTTAATTTCTATAAATAAATGAGCCCAATATCTCAATTTACCCTCATTCGAATCTATATTGAAAATAAGCCTTGTAATTTTCTACAGTTATTTATTGTATACGTACAACGCGTTTCGCAGCTTGCTGCATCTTCAGGTACAACTGTTAATCTTAATTATGTTAATACTTCCACAAAGTGACGCCTTAAGGTGTAAAGTTTATTCCCCTTTAATGATTTTACTGGATGAAATCCAAATAGTAAAAGACGGAGAGGAGACGCATGCGCCACAGGTTTCCCACAAAAGCGCAACAGATCCAGAGCTCAAGAGGACAAGTGTGTCCCTTCGTTATGGGCCGAGAAGAAAATGAAACTGTCATAAATGACGCTCGGAGGAGCGAGGGGGATGAAAGAGACTTGCTTGCGACGGAAATCGGCCCTCAATGAACGGCGGAATCTCCTCAAGACGGCCACTAAACGACCTAATTTGTTTGCAATCCACTCCGAAACGCAATGGTCTCTCCGTGGAGTGAGGTGGAACGGTATTCTGGCGTTGACGACGTCAGCGTTTATTGATCTTGAGAACGGTACCGCCAGGCCTTTTGCACTCCCTAACATTTCTCGTCAAGCGGCGACATCCGCCAATCGACACACATCATCACTCGGGGAGTGGATTTCTCGAGGAGAAGCGTGTCGCAACTGTTTGCAGGTCTGACATCTGCTTCGCTCGAGCTTCGTGGACCATTCCATTCTCGCTTATGAGCTACGGCGTCCCTGGTCTCAGGGGTATTTATTACAGAGTTTATAAGTACTTAAATATAGCATCTTGAAAATGCGTTTTATGAACTGAGATCAAAATAAAATAGGGTTTCCCCGACTAGTATTACTGTAATTCAGCCTTGAAAGTGGACATCTTAACATGGGCTCTTATGGAGGTTGCTCAGTTTACAGCAGAAAAACGTCAATTCGAACGAAAAAACATATTCAAGCTTTTCATCGACACTCTTTATAAGAAGCAAAATTCCAGAGAGACTAAATAAAAATAATATATCGGCAACGCGCCGCTAATTTTTAAAACTATCAGAGTATTACTACCGTAACTGAAGTCAAAATACTGTATTACCATGCAAATGGCGCTTCATTCGGCTCCTACGGCTGTACGAACGCAGTCGTTAAAAATATATTTTTTAAGTATAAAACCGGTTAAGGTAGGTTTTGCGTAATGTCAGAGATCTCCTCCCGGTTTAATACAATTTCAGGGGCCAAAATACCTATAGTATTTCCTTTTTTGCCTCATCATATGATCTACCCTACTTCATCCTGTCCATGAAACCTACTCTCTTTCTTTCTCTACCCCGCTTGCCCAACATCCTTCCCTCTATCACATTCATGAGCAACCTATCGTCCATTATTAATATCGTCCATATATCTTTCAGCCATCTACCTTGCCTATCCCAGATTTCCTTAAGAAGTCTCCTTTCCTTTCCACCATCTCAATCACTTCCTCGCTAGTCTTCCTTTCCGTCCACCTCACCTTCTCCATCCTTCTCCACACCCACATCTTAAATGCATGCAACCTATTCTCAAGTCCAAGTTTCTGCCCCATAATACGCTACGCTCCATATCAAGATCTTAAAATATAAGCGTGAAATAATCTGCATAACTTGTAACATCATAAATGATTTAAGATTAACAGTGTTATAGTGGTGACGGCGGAAATAACACGTGCCTTGAAAATGGAAAACAAGTCGTTTTCCGAAACGTCGGCGGATTATAAAAACATTACCCGGTGCGAAGCCCGAGAAAGATATTAAAATTGTAACATCATTTTGGTTTTCATAAGGCGATCTATTTCATTGGCGGAAGTAACATTTTTTTAAATCAATAAATAAAAATGAGTACCTTAGTACCTATCAAGCATGGGCCACCTTAAGAGTAATGATCTCGTCAAAAATGGTTCCATCGACTACAGTTAAAATAACTCCATCATTAAAAAATATAAGAGAAAAAATACATCAGAAGTAAATGTCCACATTCATTTGTATTGCACGCCGACGCAAATGCAAAAGTGCTATTCTCAATATTTTCAAAATTTACATACTTTATTATATTCCATTTTGACACGCATTGGTAATTCACCACTGAGTTTTATGTAGAAACGACCGAGAATGAAAATTTCCATCGCGTTAAGCCTGAAATGCTTTCATGTCACCAGAGGTCATTCCGTTCGCAAGCACTGTTTTGGATGTTTCTTTCTTCGGTGACCCAACATTCAGAGCCGAAAAACTGAACCGCTATCATATAGCTCTCACTCACTTTACTCTGGAATTTTATTGGTATTATTTTACTGCAAGTAACTCCTGTTACTTATCGCATTTTCACCCAAGCTGATATCACCCTCTTCGTTACTTTACCACGACTTGTAGATTGTTCATTTGTTTTCCGGAATGTTAGTAACACTCATCATTGGTCGTTCAATAAAGAGTTTGGTTGACTGCAGCCTTCCACCCTTCCCTGTGTGATGCCAGTTCCCTTACCTATTGGTATGGTTACCCTTCCTATGTAGCAACAAAAATGTACTTGCAAACCATCAAAAAACGTTGAAAATCCTATGCCATGCTCCTAAATAATTCACTGAAATAAGCAATTAATGGCAAACTTGTTTCCGTTGCGAAAACCTTTATCGAAGGAAGAATACAATCGATATTGAACGACCTTGGATTTGACCTACACAAACGGCTGAAACTTAATAGCACCTGATAAAAAGCAAGCTGAATAAAGCTTGCCATGCCAAACTTATGAAAAGCTTGGCGAGTTGAAACTACTTACCTTGCAAAAAGGCTGGTTTGAAGATTAGGATCTCAATACATCTGACCTTAGGATGACATAAAGATAAGGAAAATATCATAACTTTATTCCATCATAATTTCATATCATCATAGAAATATGTTCTAAATTTTTTATATTTTGCATACATAAATTCAAAATTATATAGCATATCAAAGCTTGTTCTTCTATGCAATAAAAATATTTTGTGCCACTGTATATAGTTCCAAATACTAATTATTCACTTAAGCATGTTATGCTAGTATTCTCAAATGCTAAATGAATCACAATCCCCTGAAAATGACATCATTTTCAGCAGCTCATTCTTTTTCAGTGAATAATCATAATACATCAGATAAAGCAGTAGTATTTCTTCAAACTTTTATTTTACAGCTGTAGTAATTCAATTAACCTGAATCATTTAATAAAGAATTTTCCTGGAGTAGAGTGTACCAGTAAGCCAAAGAATCCAGCATTGTGAAACCGTAAATCAGAGGATATTTAACGTTCTTGTTTTTTTTCATAAAATAAAATATAATTTCGAGCTGGCTTACTTTCTAAAAAATTCAAATTTATACGGCCAAAAAATAGCAAATTTATATGGCCAAATTCAGAATAATGCCACTTTTTTCCAAACGAACTACAGCCGTCTTAGATTTGATTTAAGCCTGTTAGCCTGGTGCAAAAGCTTTACTCCAGTTTACTTCGCTAACCGTGATTTTTTTTCCACACAGGCGGTTGAAGGGCATACTCGAAAGCGCAAATTGTTAGGCCATCCTCCGCCGCACTCCGAAGACCGGAGAAGCCCGCGGTCCATGCAATATGCACAATATCCCTTCGAGTGCAACGTCAACTCTGGCATCCGCTCGGAGGATATTTCAACGGGGTCACGAAGTGGGAGGAGATTTGAAAGGGAAGTCCGCGGATAATGGGAATCAAGCTTCGATCCGGAAGAGGTATTAAATTTTGAGTGCCTAAGTCAAAGGAATTACCTCCAAATTCTGACGGGCAAATATGAGTCAGAATATGCGATGCAAAGTAGCAAAATCGATAATTACCGACGTGGAATCATCGATAAAAGTTATTCATAAGGGGATCTTTAAATCGGCTCTAAAGACTTTGAAGATAGTCCGGTAGTTTAAAACAATTACTCTTGACCATCGTAATGGGATTCAATGAACTCCAAATTCAGGGCTAAAACAAGATACATAAGTCAACTATGCAAAATCAAAAAAATGTCATAAATGTTCAAGCATGTATTTTAAAAAACCGTAAATATTACTACCTGCTATTATCTCAGAGTGATTATGTTAAAATATCTTTGCCAGCATATAAGGGCAATCATAGAGGAATACACGCTGTGCTGCTGGTCATACGCTCGTATGCTATCAAAATCGTCTTCCTGAGAAACCATACTGAAATACTTACAGACGCAAATGTTTATAACAGTCTGATGTATATAGCGACAGAGTAATGGTCAGACTTGCTGATAATTCAGTTACAGTTTCTTATAAACCATCCGAAGTGCAAAGAAAGAGAACCACCACCTCCACTTGAACTCAACTTTCACTTAACATTTAACCTTTCCTCACAGTGACTTTTGTCCGGGAAACCATCAGCAGAAAAAGATCATAAGCAAGCGCCACAAAAATAATTTCTTTTTAATCGCCGGGGATTTCCGAGAGCCAGGCCTATTTAATGTTCCCACCTTCATCAAGTATGTGAAAACATTCGTGTGGAGAGTAGCACTCTATGGATTGGAAGCATGGACCATTAGAAAAGCTGACCACAAAAGAATAGAAGCCTTCGAGACATAGTACCCGAGTAGGATGCTCAAAATAAAATATAGTAGATATCTTCTCAGGATTCACTCTGGAAAGCCAATAAACTAAAGCAGAAATCTCAGTCCGTCTTCAGTAAATCATGTTAATTTCACGATGACAAGATTTTTTATCAACTACAGATGGAATGTGTGGGGCGTGGCACTCTAAGGATTGGAAGAATGAACCATTAGAAGAGCTGACCACAAAAGAATAGAAGCCTTCGAGACATAGTACCCGAGTAGGATGCTCAAAATAAAATGTAGTAGATATCTTCTCAGGATTCACTCTGGAAAGCCGATAAACTAAAGCAGAAATCTCAGTCCATCTTCAGTAAATCATGTTAATTTCACAATGACAAGATTTTTTTTATCAACTACAGATGGAATGTGTGGGGCGTGGCACTCTATGGATTGTAAGAATGAACCATTAGAAAAGCTGACCACAAAAGAATAGAAGCCTTCGAGACCTAGTGCCCGAGTAGGATGCTCAAACTTAAATGGACGGATAAAATAAGAAATGCTGAAGTGTACAGAAGAGTCGAAGGGGAAAGGGCCATACGTAACACCATAGAGAAAAGTAGAACGCGATGGGTTGGACACACCCTGAGACACAATGGGTTTGTGAAGAACATAAATGAAAACAAAATAGAGGGAAAAGTCCCTAAAGGAAGACCCAGGAATCATTTCATGGACCAAGTTAAGAGGAAAGTGCATAGGAAGAGATAGCAGGAGGTAAGGGAACTAGCATTAGATAGGGAGGAGTGGAGGTCTGCAGTCAACCAATCTCAGGATTGAACGACCAATGAATGGCCGATGACTTCATCAAGTGCCTTCCTATAGCCGGAGAGAGAGATTAACGTTCAGCCAAGATATAGGGGATGATTAGGGATTCGTTTTCTCCCTTATCCGGCGGCAATACTTAAATATCAACAATCAGAACCACCCGCTCACCTATCACACTGCACACTGATATCAAAACTTCGTGCTCTTAGACAAAAATGCTTGGCCAAAAATTCTACTAACCTTAGGTTTCTGAGCCAATTGAAAGGCTATTCCCAGCAAATTAAAAATTTTTGTACTAGCATTCACTTAAAATTTAGTTTATGAGCTCGGATTACTCCATATTTTCTACCTGGCTGGTTTACCATCGAGGGAAACTGTCAACGAGAGTGCTGATACCATTCCGAGTAAAATAATGACATTCTCGATTCAGTAACTAATGAGGATCCATCGGTAGCTAAACTGAAATCAATATTCACGAGGTCGAAACATTCGCTGCAATATTAGAGACGGTATCCCAACCTACGCATGGGCCTTCTCTAAGGGGGATGAAAAATGCTTAGATACATTTGAACGTGAAATTAAATGTTTTAGACGGCTACCTTAATCCGCTCTTTTACGTTGGCTTCATTAGAAAGGACATAAACCAAGTAACTGCAGAAGGTTATTTAGGATGACATACAACGCGACGAAAAATAAAATGATCGAGAGGAATTAGTAACACGAGCAAACCTAGCGTAAATACGGTCGAGTTGGTCCTAAATTACAATAAGGAAGTATAACATAAAAGAAATCACAGAGAAATGTCAACTAGAAGATGCGATTCTGCAAGGAGAGATCGTTGGGGTATGAGAAGGTAATAATGAGAGAGAATTGCCAAAGATTGTATTTTTGTTGAGTCAATATGAATAGAAACGATAATAAAAGGAAAAGAACGATTTCTACCTTTTGCTTCGTCATATTTAGAGATGAGAAAATTTCCAGAGAAACTGTCACTTAAAGAGGAAATGTAGATATTAAAGAGTTAAGATTTGTAACGTGGGATTACTGAGAGTACCGTCAATCTTAACGAGTGAAGTCGTCAAATTATATAAACGATCGATCGAAATGAACGATCTAAGATAAAGAAACAAATCTGCAACTTTTGCTATTGGAATTGCTACCAATTCCAAACAGTAATGGAGACAGTCATTTCACGGACTTCAGTTTGCTAAATATTCCCATGTTAATTCCATCACTCATCACATTAAACGGTACCATTCCAAAACTATTTCCTTGGTCATTCCAGAGGACAGGGCACTCAAAGGAAAGACTGGAGTTGTCAAGAGCGGCAACGGTTATCATGACCAATTTTTTCCGTCAACATGTACCACGCATCGCTTCCTAAACCTTCAAACCTTAAGCGCAAACGGTAGTAATATATTTTCACACCACTTTTGGTCAAACTCTGATCAAAATACTGCAGCACCCGTTAGATACTGGCATATACTACACTATTTCCTAATCCCTTAATTAAAGAGTGGTTCAAAAGATTTCCAACCCCTAATATCAGGACAGAAGAAGCCTCTTGGCCTCATTTAGTGACAAGGCGATCTCAGCAGGAGAGTTTTGACATACGATCGATCAAAACAATATAGGTGATCACATAAAGTGACAGATTGGATCCTTTTACGGGAAGTTGATCGAAAGGGCGAAGGAATTGACGGACGGATGAAGGATGAAGTTTAAATTATGGTTAAAAACCGCATGAAGAGTCAGACATAAACCAGCGTAAAGAAATTTCCTGAAACCAATATCCATAGCAATTATGGACACGCACGCAGGTTTTCATTGCTGTACAACCAATTCTGTTACACATGCAACAATAGATAGAAAATCGTTCAAAAAAGGGTTTCAGACTCGGATCTCCCACATTTGTCTTAAAACTAGTTATACCTAGTTTTGGAAATATCATAGCAAAAACCAGAGAAAAGATTTTTTTTAAAGTAAATTATATCCCTTCAGTTCATAATATAGCAACAGAGCCCATACAGTATAACAAGTAATCACCCGATTCTCTCGCAGTGATCAGGGCTTAACTGAATACTTCGGGTATGACTACCGGAATAATCAAGCTCTTGGTTCTCCTATCAACTTAGCCCTATTTAATGGTCAAAAAAATGAACTCAGTTGTCTCAGGCGTGACTTCGTGGAATTGACTAAATATGTAAAATGGAGCAACTTTGTTATTCCGAATAAATAAGGTTTTGACGTGGCACGTCACATCATCAAGTACACACAATATAGAAGAGGAAGAATATATAAGACACAGCACATTGAGGGAGGAAGAGGTTAGAGAGGAAAGAAGGAGGGTGGGGAAGGAAGGGGAAAGATAATGGAGCTGTGCGTCAGAGTCTTGTGAGTGAAGGCCGCTTTACACGGTACATTTTATTGTACAAACGAACGTACAAATTCCAACATGAAGGAAATTGTACCGTGTAAAGCGGCAAATCGCATGATTGTCTGAATGACTTAGCGGGAAATAGAACCTACTCTGATTCCATTCAGTTTCTCGTACATGTACTCTATGATACATTCGTTTTTACAATAAAATGTACCGGGTAAAGCGGCCTTGAGAGGAGGAATGACCCCTTGGAGGGGAGCTTCACCCCTCTTTTTTCCTCTCTCACCTTTTCCTCCCCCAATATGTTGTGCCTATAAATTCTCCGTCTTCCTTTGTGTTCCTGAGTTATGTGTTCCTGATGAAGTGCCACGTCGAAACCCAGGTCGTCATAAATAAAAATTATGAAAAATAACAAAGTTACTTTCATTTACTTTCACATTTACTTACATTTCAAACATATGAAACATGCCAATTATTTCAAGATCCTTTAAACGACAGCTAAGCATAGACGGGTGCTAAATAAGTCATGAATGACAGTGAAGTGTAAAGCATTTCACCAAAAATGAGAAAGAATAGGTTTGGTTTATCATTTCCACTGTCATCTTCTTAACTACCGTATACTTTTATTAGAAGACGAATATCGCATTGCAACACAAGTGTTCAGTAACAATAGGTGGCTGATAACGGGAACCTAGGGTAAGAATGCAGATAATCTGGTGAAGAGCTAAATATAGAGAGCAGCGCTGTATAGCGCAGAAGCGTGAACTACGAAAAGGAAAGACAACAATAGGCTGCAGGGGTTAGAGATGTGGGTGAAAAAGAGGATGGAGAAGGTGCAGTGGACAGAAAGCACAAAAAAACGAAGTAGTGCTTGATATGAAGGGTAAGAAAAGGAAAGTTCTGGCGTTACAGGGATTGCCTATCCCGGATTTCATTCAGAAGCCTCTTTTCCTCAGCCACTATCTCAAGCACTTCCCCGTGAGTCTCTCTTTTCAAATCAAATCCTCCTTTCTGAGGGTCCACTTTTCTGCATCATACAACGCTACGATCCATATCAAGCTCTTTGCCAGCCTCTTCTTCACATCCTTACCCTATGTCCCCGTCATTAGCTCCCTTCTATTATTAAACACCTCCTTAACTAGCGCTATTCTCTTACGTATGTCTTTGCATAAAGTAGATAACCAGCCAAAAGAATCTTTCAAACTATATTTCTACAGCCTATGTTAAGCAAAGTATTTATCTTAAATTCTGGAGCTGGTTCTTAGAGGGCTATAAGTTTTAACAGGCTCCTGACCTTAGCAGTAACTCAGAACAGGTGGAGAAAATACTTTCCGTGCTTTGGAGACAGCATTTAATTGCGTAGCAAATTTGTTGCGGCGTCTAAAAGAACGAAAATAGGAGGGCAAAAGGGCAGCAGGAGCACGTGCGTACGCGGTTCGCCACCGAGGAAAAATCACCGCCACGCTGGATTTATTAGCCCCTCAAAAAAGGGACACACAGAGTAGAGGTAACGGCGGGTGAAGTACGCGGAAGCACAGAATCCCCAAAGGACCTTTCTTCCAGACGGCGCACTCTGTCGGAGAAAAGAATCGGATCCGGAGACTTGAGTTTCATTTGCGCCACCCGGGAAGAGAGAGGGGAAAGTCCAAACAAAAAAGAAACACTCTCGCTGCGAGATAGTCCTGCCGTTTGCCGGGGTTGATTAGTCGCTCCCAAGGGACGTGGAAGAGCGAGAGCCCCCCCCCCCCCCCCTTTGCACCTCCCACGTGCTTTTCTTGCTCCCGGAGAGACCAGGCGAAGTGGGCCGTCAAGAGAGAGAGAGAATGAAAGAGAGAGAAGAAAAAGAAGGGCAATTTTTCTTTTTCCTATTTGCCTCGCGTTAGCTTTTTTCTTCCCTCCTTCCCTCTCTCTCCCCCTTTCTCCCTCTACGTACGCTTTGTTCCCCGAGGGTTTCAACCGGCCCCGCAACGAGATAAGGATATTATCCGGCGAGGTGAACAGTCAGTGCTTCCAGTTCATATTATCCCATCATCTCTCACTTTCTTTTGCCCTAATCTTCTTTTCGGTCTTTCCGCCGTAAAAATGACTTAAATTTCGTTTCATTCTGTTTGTTTTTCATCGATTTTTCTCCGTCAAGAACAAAACAAAATCGTTCCACGCAATTTGTTTTCTACAATCAAACGTACGTATTAGGAACTACTTACGGAACAAATGTTTTACGGAAAAAATGTTTTACGGAAAAACGTGACTGATGCACGCAAAAAGTATACGTTAACACGCTTTTTTGCGATTTTAACTTGAAACCACAAGGCATTTAAAGTTAAAATTGGTGCATTATTGGAGAAAATTGTATTATACTGCTTAATATAAATGCATTTCAGCCAAATTGCAAATGGCATTGGAAATGAATGACAGTATAAGTCTGGCACCTGATAGATATATTTTTCTGACATATTTCTGTTATATGTTTTTCTGTTTATTAGCAATTTTCTCACGAACCCGGGAACATGGGGCGGAAAGACATTACCAATTTCCGGCATTTTTACTCCACTTTAAGATAACATTTGTCTTGTCTTCGTCCTCAATTACTATTACGCGATGTCTCCTTGTGAGTAATTAGCAAACTTCGGCTACTGTTAGGGAAAAAATAAGTTCATTAAAAAGAGCATGCGCGTCAGGTGGCTCTTAAAGCTAGAAATAATTGTTAATTAACAACGTATTTGTCAACATGTCTGCGTGGCTGATTCCTCAATTTTCTTTTTCTCTAGCATCTATCAAGTAACACCTGTCGTGAGGAAACTGTATTTATTTAACTTGCCAACGAAAAAGGTGAGACTGAGGATTTATTTTGAATAGATCGTCCTGAAGATGCTACTCGTAAAGGATGCATTGAAAAGTGCGTTTACATAAGGAAAAACTATCCTCAAGAAAGAACGTGACCAAAAAATACATTGAGACGTTTGAAGAATGACCTATTCCGCCGATGTAACTTAGCGAACAGCTTAATAATAAAGAAACATGGTCTCTTTTAATAGAGTGGGCGATTAGGATACGTGTATGACCTAAGGTTAGCGTTGTGCATCCTAGTTGGATGTGCTGAAGCAGAAAAGGTAGTTACACGCAATATAAATACTCATCTTTCCCTTGAATACATTGAATATAATTGATTCATATGCTAAGCGTTGTAAGCGTAGCGTGAAATCTAAAACAATTATGAATGACTTTTCCAGTTTTTCTTTTGCGAGATAAAGCGGTCTTAAGAAACTAATGTGGGAATCCATCTATAATTTGGTCAAAGCTGAATGGCATATATAAAACAAATAATAGACCTATGAAGGCGCCCCATTTAAATTGGAACAAAGCAATTTATCACGACCAAAATATAATTGATACTTTCCCCGATTTTTTAACGATTTTCGGTGTCAATATTACCTTTTATTTACATTTTAGATAATTAAAGGTGGAAAAACATCATCGATATATCGACACCGACATAAGTTGTGTTTCGGGCGCCTGCGGGGCTTGGATGAAGGTTGAGTCTTCGGTTATCCGGAGTATCCGCCGCGTTGTTTCTTCTTGAGTGATGTTCAACGATATTTCATTTCAACATGTTGATGTTCAACGATATTTCGCCGCGATATATATCCTGCACGCTTTCTCAAGTCCTAGTAACTGGAGAGCATGCAAGATAGCCGGTGAAATATCGTTCTCAAGATGAAACAACGCGGCGGAAACTCCGGAAAACAGAAGACTCAACCGACATCTACATTTTCCGCAGAACGATATATTTTTAAATATTTCAAACAATCGGTAAATGATTTCTTGACATGTGGGCTATTTTTAACGCTGGCTCAAGAACTGATGTACACGGATACCATAGCAATAAAGAATAAACGTGTCACTTACTTGAAAGGAGCAGATCATTTTTCAAACTGCCACTCTTTCCTTGTCACATTTATGATGTAATTAAACCATTTAGATTGCTGTTTGGATGTAGAATCACTTGGAACTGGAGTAAAAAAATAAGCGTTTTGATGCGCACAGTTAAAGAAATCAGAGCACCAATAGGGCTTAACTAGCCAACCCGAGAGAATATTTCGCACTGTATGCAGCTTCTTCCTGTTTCTGCCTTCTTTTTTCCTGTTCTTTTACCTGTTTATTCCCAGGGACAATTATATGTTATTTATGTTTGTGTTAAAGTTACATAACGTAAACGGTAAAAAGTCACAGTGATTGCATGTAGAATGTTAACAATCTAACTAAACGATGTGTCAATAGATGGCGCCTCATACAGTCTTATAAGCACGTAACCATAGCCAACATATTAGTTGATTATATTGTCAACAGAAGGCACTGTTAATTTTTGATCATTTTTATATTTTATTGAAAAAACTTTAGTTTTAAACCATTTGTCTATTTTTCGTCAATAGCGGTGAACATAAGCTTTAAAACGATGTTTTAATCATTAATTTTGATGAAGATTTATGGGAGTTGTGGCGTTGCGACAAAAAAACACCTTTGAGAAATAATATCATGTACAATCACTATGTGCATTTCGTACTATTTTCATTTTAAACCATTTTTTCAAGTTTAGAATAAAAAAAATGTGTGGAGTCGATATACCTCGAGCGAGTAATCGACATGGAAAAATCGAAACTTTTAAGTCAAATTAATGGGTAAATAGTGAAATTTGAGATTGAGATTGTATTTTTCGTCAGAAGCCGGTGATTCAACGTTTAAAATGATACCTCATTTATCACTGTAGGTGCAGTATTAACGGAGCATATGCGGAATGACAGAAAAAGACCTTTCTGTAATAATATATATGATGACATGAACTAAGTCCACCTTCCCAACAACTGCTGAAAAAATGTTTCCGATCAATTTGGACTAAAAATTCTCAAGCAATCATTACGAAAAAGAGAGAATGAATCACACATAGCAAGTGGAACGTGGACGTGCGATGGGATGAAGGATATAAAGGCCCTGAAAGGCAAAATTAATGATAGGTAAAGAGGCAGGGGTTGAATTTAATTATTTGACGTGGGTTTTGTGGCTTCAATGTCGGCAGGATAAGGCGAAATTGGCTTCGGTTAATTGCTACGCATAAGGCCCGTTTAAAGAGGAAAGGAGAAAGGATATCACAACTCATAGCGCTTCACATCACCTAGTGTATAGAGCCTTCACTATTACAAGGTTACAAATAACGGATTGAAATCTATAAGCTAGCTATTTTTAGCCATAGAGGAGTGATTAATGCTAGCGTATGAGAAACAGCAATGCTATTCAGCTGATAAATCATTCGTTTAGCGTCAAGGTCAGCTAACTTTTGAAACGGAAGATAACTTTGGAAGTGAATTTGGTAAATGAATTACGCTTATAATAAAAATAATAAAATTAATAAGGCGTCTTTGTTGGGGCGAGATTGAGAACGAGGCAGTCTCTTCTTCCATCTAACCTCTGGTCAGATAAACATATGAAATAAGTGTGATGAAAGACGTATACATACGTATGTGGGAAAACGTAAGGAGGTGATATCTTTGACGAAAAAAGCCACTACAGGAAAACACCCGCACAAGAAAGGGAGTGTGAAAAATCTGCGAAAACCTACAGACAAATTAAGCTAATGTAACACTTATAACGAGAAATGCTTAAATGAAAATAAACTTTTGGCATCATTATTTTCACTTCACTACCAATGAAGCAAACTGTTAACGCCAAGCTCCACAGAGTCATGATGAAAAAGTAGACAATGAATTTTTCCACCCTTTCAAAGGTAGCTTGAGCAAAATATAATTTCACCTATAAATCATTGAATTGTCTTTCATCTTTTAGAAAAATATCTCATCCTTCCAAAGGCACAAAAATATCAGCTCCTTAACACATTAACTTCCTAGATATTTACCAAAAAATACCATTCATTTCATACGGGAAATGGTACATGTATGCACTCCAGAGAGACATTATTTTGAAAAAATAGGAATTTCTACTCTCTAGATCTTGTCAAAAACTAACTGCGCGTAATTCGCGTGTTTTTTCAACTATTTATGAGAAAAAGTTATATTGTCACCACCGTCAATTTTTTCAAAAATCACAAAAAACTTTCCGTTGTGGATGGATTTAAAACGTACCACGCGATAAAAATGAGTCAAGTTAAAGACTTAGAGATATTTTTAAAAATTTTGTTAGAATTTGTCATTTGGAAGTTTTATATTGCACCACTAATGGTGGCATATTAATTTCATGCTTCCTACGACTGCTGAATTTTAAACGTATAATTTGGACATAGTATTCAATATGACTTGGGAACTATCTCCCTCAAACTACCGTAATACTGTCTACCATGAAATCACCACAAACATTTTCAAGGCCAGGTAGCTAATGAGTTTTTTTCTCTAGCTATTATTGGTATTGAATATTGGCATTAAGTTAAGCCTGAGAGGGTTTCATATGTAGCAAACGCCACAAGAGATCGAGGATAAAAGTAAAAAAAGTGAACAAGTGTAATTGCATTAATGATTTTAAAATCTGAAATATAACCAATTTTACATTCATTATTTGCCTCATTATCTTTTGATATTTTAAAAATACAATTCATATCATTCAGCTCCAAATTCAAAATCATTTCATTCAGTTGGGCAAGGTCTATCACATATTCTCCTCAGCATAACGTCTAAATACTGGAGGCTCAGGAGTTTGGGATATAATCCCCAGGTAGACACTCAGAAGGGTCTACATTTTGCCAGATCTCCAGCACGGGTCATCATCACGAAGCGACATTAGCGGGAGATGGAAGCGCGTCATCAACTGGCAAAATAATTTACCGGACACAAATCCTATCGAATGATTAGAGCAGTGGAACTAAGGCGAACAAACTTCCTCTGCATAAGCCCTAGCTAATGTGCCGATGCACTGACGGATCTAGGCGAATCCAGCAACAGCCGACAACGAGGTCTCAAGAGCGCAACTGCGGTCGGGGTAGGCGGCGAAGGGCTTAGGGCCGAATACCCGAAGTTCCCTCGCCATAATTAATTCCGCTTCAGCCACAACACAGGCGCCCCCAATCTACGGTTTGAACTGGAAAAGGCGGCAAAAACCGTTTTCTTCTTGATTACATCCATAAAAGTTGCAAACCACGACATATCTACGGAACAATTTGCACTGACACGACTTATTTGTTAGACACGAGACATGCGTCGGGTACAACTTCTTGATGGAAGTGATATCGATTTTTTCAACCTGTGGCAAGGCGTGAGAATGAAACTAGCCGGATAATTGTTAACCAACAGCGCAAGGATTCTATTCCACTTAAATTAAAAACATAGACTAAGTCATTACACATTAATTTCTAAATAGCACACCTCAACAGAATATTTTCCTTGGTTTGAGAAGATAGGAGTATTAGGTACGGGTATTTTAGTTTCATCAGCGAGATTAATTTTCAGAACTAGTTTTGGACCCCTTGAGCAAATTAATAAAATCTTTTTATAAAGGTTTTTTTGTCAATTCGCTATCTTTAAAATAATCAAAATGCATGTCAGGATTATGTTTGGACAATATTACGCCCATCGATTTCATTCAGCTCCAATAAGCAATACTAATTACGGGCAAGATAATGAAATTGCATATAACTGGCCAAATGTCTTAGCCTCTCATCACCACAATTAAAAAAAAATAACCTCTCTTACTGCAGCAAGCTTTAGATTCAGAATAGTGCCGATGTTATACAATAAATTAAGGGGAGGCAAAAACAATTAGCACTCAAGTTGGCAGAAAGAACCATTTTAAATGATTGCAACGCGAATGATACTGTTAGTGTCATGCACATGTCAGCACGATAAAATTCAATCAAACGAATTCAATAAAAAGGCGATTATACGATAGCGCTAAATAAGAACCTTTCCTTTTTCGGTTTTATCCGATATAAGAGGATACAATAAGGCTAATCTTCTACACTTTGATGCTCGAATTACTGTATGCATACAACGCACTCATTACGGGTCATGAGGGGATTGGGTTGGTGTGGTGGCTAGATTACTGACTAACCATACGGACAAACAGGGTTCAAATGCCTGCAGAGGAGGATGTTTTTCATTGGAAACCCGATCCCTACTCGAGTGTCTTGTGGAGAGCACTTCAAGTGCCTTACTCTGTATGTCGGATAGACGTTTAATCGTGGTCCTCTTGGCGCCTTTTGTTAAGAGCAGGCTTATGCCTACGCCGGGTTTCTGTCAACCCCTCCTCCCTTACCTCCTGTCTCCTAAGGCGCAAATGAACTTAGCTGTCGGTCGCCTCTCCAAATATCCAATTCAACGGGTCATGAATGAAGCTTTTCGTTTGGGAACTTTGCTTTCTCCGTCAAGAGTGCCGAGAACCTTACTTTCTACTCCTATACGCGGAACTTGTGGTAAGGAATCACACAGATAGGCAGGTATACCTACCATCCGTTTGAGGACCAATGTTCTCAGAATATCAAGCACTTTCCTCGAGCGGTGGGTGGAGGAAACCTTGAATCTACACCTCAATTCCCGCTCATGACCATGGTAAACAATTTGTTTACGCAGCTTATTGATTAAAAATGTTTTTACCATATTTAGAAAATATTGATTACGTGTTGCCCTGAGTTTACTAATTTAAAATGTAACTCTACAGTAGTGATGATCAATTTTCTTTCTTAAGGCCGCTTTACACGGTACATTTTATCGTACAAATTAATGTATGAACACAGCACAAGTTGTACCGCGTAAAGCGGCAAATTGTACGATTGTCTGAATGACTTAACAGGAAATAGAAACTTCTCTCATTCCATTCAGTTACTTGTACATTCTATGAAACATTCGTTTGTACAATATAATGTACTGCGCACAGAGGCCTTTAAGGATGCTCCCATAAACATCCCGCGTCCAGACGGGTGGGGCCCCTAGGGCTCCATGGGACCCTTGTTCTCCGTTTTATTTTGCTAGGCCGTCGAGCCGTGTAAACTTGGCGTTGCAGAGTGGAGTATTTGACCTTAAATGCTGGACAACAGTCGAAAAATCAAATTACCTGGAAAGTTTTTTAAAAGGTATTTTCAGATAACTATGAAGATAATGCATACTATGAGTACCATTACAACTGCCTCTGTCACTTCCAATACAGCCGGAAGTCAGTCGCAACTCTGCTATGTAATGATAGATTAGTAAAACTTGCACATTTGTCAGTTATGTTTAATACATTTTGATGAACAATAAAAAAACCCCGTTATTAAAATTATGCCGTACGATATAGTTTTATTTGTGTTTGAATATTTAAAAATATATAAAAAAATTCTAAAAATATTATATATCACCTAATTTAAAAGTGTGTCGGGCCTTGTCATATAAAAAATAATCTTGATCCATATTAAGCAATAGTAACATTACACTTTGAAACAAAATATTCTCGATCCTATTTGGCCCTTTTTCGAAAAAGTCAATTTTACATCAGAGACGACCGTCTTAATTTAACCGTCGAACAGTGCATGTTTTGGACGAACATGTTCGATCTTTCTGTACTAGTTAAATTAGAGCTCATAATTAAATCATTTCATATAAATGTTTCCGAGGATGCTCTTTTTGATGGTGCCGATAACAATTCACAATAAAACGTTTGCAGCAAATGTTTTTTATATTAAAAATTCTGCTTTTTTGAAAATTTAATTTTTTTTTCGAGTTTTAAATGTAGAAGTAGCTTCATTAGACTTACCTTGATGCTATAATCTTAAAAAGCGACTTAAATTCTACGTGCGATGTTTTGACTATTAGTAACAACGGTTATGCAGTCATTTTAGCTGAGGGATGAGCATAAAAGGTGGCCAGTATGCATCAGTTTCAAGCATGACTTTCTAAAATTTTTAATTAAAAATAATTAGCTCGTAGGAATCTTTACAAGGAATAAAAAGTGCTAAGGGTCACCCTATAGAACGAACAGCAAAGGAATGCACTGAAATCCATTATGAAATTTTTCGTGACTTTTGTTAATGCCATGCATCTACAGAATGGATTCAAAGGTTTGGCATCGTTGAAACAACAAAAGACTAGGATTAAAAATAAACTTTCTTTGTTATTTTGGAACTGTGGCTTAATGATTACGTTATATGTTTTATTAAATGTTAATTTTGTTCTCTATTTATTGTTACCGGCAGGAAAATTGTGATAATTTATGTTCAATTCAATGCGTTTGCATTTGAACTACCGAATTACTTCTCTTTTACAAGAGTGGCAGCGCGTAATGTATTAGTAGAAATATAAGCTTCAAGATGTTGCTATGGCATCTCTAACAAAAGTTATTTATGCATTGTTGTGATTAAATTTATACAGCTATAGAATTGTAAATAGTTGCTGACGTGAGAAACCTTTATTTAACTATGCTGCCAACCCGCATTCATCCTGAAGTAACTCAGCTGAGTGATGAGGAAGTAGATGAAGAAGATAATATCGAAATAACTATAACTGATAGGAAGAATATTGAAGAAGAATAATTTTTAAATTGAAGAAATTGAAGAAGAAGAAGAATAAGAATAGTTTTCTAGGTCATGGCCAAGATTTTTTTGTTTTAAAGGATAGCTAGGAGCTCCTTTATTTTTTGCTTTACCACGGAAAGGGTTGTGACATGAGGCATATTTCATCATGCCTAAGAAGAAGTATCACATCAGATATGCCTAACATTACCTCGCCTTCACCCGTATCACACTCCGTGGTTCAGTACCTAGAAATAAATTGGTACTCTATGTAAGTGTAGCTGCTAGTCTAAAAACAAAGGACTGAGAACAAAAAAAACAGGCATTATACTCCTTGACTCAAGAGCTAATCACACGAATGGGGAGTCGCGTACATTTCACTGATGGGGGACAGGACGATACCGAATTAAACGCTCCTTGGGCGTCCCCAAGGCGAACTCTTAAGTCAGCCCTTCAAGTACCGCAAGATTAAGCTGCTAGTCCTAGAGCTTTTAACTTCTCCAAAAAGTTTACAAAAGCCGAAATGGGCTAAACCCATGGGAGTTTCGGCTTTCGAAACAAATTTCCACCTCCTCGGCGGAAAATAAGGGCGACTAAGACGCGCACTCCTCGACGGTAACTTTGCTAAGCCAGTCCCTTCCACACTTTCATTCAAAATATCCAGGAGAAAGTTTCAGCTAAACATCTTAGCCAATGAAATAAACAATCAGTATGGCACTCCACGAGTAATCCGAAGAGTGACATGAAAGAAAGATCAATTATAGTACCAATGTCGTCGTCAACCAGCGATCTTTAGCTCAAGACACATAATCGTGAATGTAGAGTTAACATTTTCTAATGACCATCACTTTAGTTCCTTTTTTTCAAGTATTCTACCGGCTAAGGTAGGTTATGTTGAATGTCAGAGAATATTCTCCCGGATTTCTACTATACTTTCAGGGGCCTATCTCGCTCTAGTATATCCTTTTTCGCCTCCGCATACGATCTGCCCTTCTTCATCCGGTCCATGAAACCTATTCTCTTTCTTCCTCTTCCCCGCTTGCCCAACATCCTTACCACAATCACATTCTTGAGCAACCCCTCGCCCCTTGTTACATCCTCCAGCCAACTACTCTGCCATTCGCGAATTTCATTGAGATTTTTCCTTTTTTCGCCCCATATCATGCCTTTCCTCATTAGTCTTCCTCTCCATTCACCTCACCTACTCCATCCTTCTCCACACTCACATCTCAAATGCTGGAAGCCTATTCTCGTCTTTCTTTCTGAGGGTCCACGTTCTGCACCATACAACGCTAGGCTCCGTTTTAAACTCTCCACCAGCCTCCTCTTCACATCCTTATCCAAGGTTCCCGTCATCCGTCATCAGCTCTCTTCTATTACTAAACGCTTCCTTAGCTAGCGCTATTCTCTTCCGCATGTCTTTGCTATTATGTCCGTCTTTTTTAATAGCGTACTACCTAACTAGTTATATTGCTTAACTTGCTCGAGTTGGAGTTCTCCAACTTTAAAGACCAGCCTCGCTTTTCTGTTCTAGAGAATGCCATTAGTTCTGTTTTCTTATGGTTTATCTTCACTCCAAGAATCCCGCACTGCAATTATTAAGAATTATAAAGCAGTTCTCTTATGATCTGTTGAAATCAACCTTAAAAAAGAAAGTACATTCATATGATAAAAACTGTGAGTTTTAACAAGAAGGAAACACATAGGATCTAGGCGCAAACGAACTAATTTTAGCGTGTAATAAAATATATAGAATAAGCATTTCCACGAAAAAGTTACAATTAACTCTAAATGGAAAAATACAAAAACGTTATGGTTGAAATGGGACACTTTTAAAATATGACAGCATTTACAAATGTAGGAATGAGATCAAGATTTTATGGGAGGAATTAGGTTTGTGTGGCCGCCTAGTGAACTGGTCTCTCTTCAAGCGGGTCTCCATTTGAAATCAGGCGGTGGCAGGGATTTTTAAAATAGAAATTCCGATATCTGCTTGGGTGCAATGTGGAAATTATAGCAAGTGATGCACTCCATCTGCCGGATGGAAAACTAAAACCCTGTCCTCCTTTCCGGGCGCCATTCGTCAGGAGTACTTTAAGAATACGCGGACTCCGACTCCGGGTTTCTCCCTACACTTCCTCCATTCCACAATTACTAATCGACCCACCTCTCCATAATAGCGTGAAAGACTTTTGTTGTTGGTCACCTCCCCCAAATAACCAAACTAAACCAACTTCAATTGGTGATTTGCCTCCAACTCAAAATTCCCGCCACCGCTGAGTAACTTTCGATATAATTCGAAACCTGGGAACAGTATACCGGAAAGTGTCTAATTATACAAAACAAATAACAATTTTTAACAGAAAATTACCTTTCGTTAATTATTTTGGAGTGAAAAAATTTTTAAGCCACATTTCATGTTCAGAATAACCAAGTTTACCCGTTACTAACATGCAAATTTTTCCACCAGTAACGTTTCAGCTTACTTTCTAGCACCGTAAACAAATCTTACTTGTAGACTAAGATGAGGAGCCACTGTTTTCCTTCTAAAAAATAAAAATTTAAGCGATTTTAGCGTTGAAAATTACATTTCATACAGTTAATTCATACAACTTCTATCATAATTCGAAGGCATTGGCAGATAAAAAGACTGCTTTAAACGGTAGGGTAGACCGAGACACGTTTTGTACAGGGGCAAGTTTACACAATGCCTATAGCTCCTTTACGCTACGACACAGCGCTTCAATAGTTGGAGTGAAGAAGCGCCATCATCTTTTTTGTCTATGACGTTAGTGGGAGCTCAGACATTGAAGAAACAACACTTTTACTTCGCTTTTTGTGTTTTTCTAAAAGATGAGTAAATTTTTCACTGTTACATATGCCTTTGTATAGTGGCATATTTACTATATGAATATTTCACTACAATGTGTTCTGAAACTTTGTATTTTTGCCGTTATTTTAAGCTATGACATAGGTTTGTTATGTTTAAATTACGTCTTCCACATAAATTTGAAGGAAAAATATGGCGACGGGGCACGTTTACACAACGAACCCGGGGCACGTTTACACGCTGTGTAAATGTGCCCCAATGTTTATAGATTTTCTTCACACTATATTTTGAGTATGTAACAATCACGCACAGAGTACGATTGTTGTGGTAAGGCATCAAGGCTTCATTTATTAATCATGGAGTTATTGTGCAAGTGTTTTACTGTCATTCATAGACATTGTGCTAATTACTGTAATTGATGATTCAAAATTTTCATGTGAAAGTGAATAATGCCTTTATTTATATTTCATTGAGTTTTTTAATTTTGGTGGGAATAGTATTCCTCCATTCATTGTTTTTCCCAGGCTGAAATTTCAGCCTCATTTTATTCGTGATGGCTCTTTCGGTTGTGAAGGAGACGCTAACCCATCTGGTTGGATGGTTGAGAAGAATTTCTATAAATTTGCACAACATTTTGTGTCGTATGTTCGTTGCTCATGTGAAAATCTATGCCTTCTCCTCCTAGGCAACCATGATTCTCATTCATCTGCACAAGTTTTTGACTATTTTAAGGATGTGTTTAACAATGGGGTTACTCTGCTCTCTTTTCCATCACATACAAGCCTCACAAGCTCCAGCCCTTAGACCGTGGAGTGTATGGCCCATTAAAAAACAAATAAACACGGCTTGTGATGCATGAATGTCGACAAATAATCGTCCAATCACTATTTACGACATCCCAGCTCTTTTATGTAAAGTTATTCCCTAAGCTGTGACACCAGTCAACATTTTGTCTGGGTTAAGGAATCCATGAATTTTTCCTTTTAACAGAAATGTCTTTATTGATGCTGATTTTATGCCAGCATACGTGGCAGACAGGCCTGCTCCATTGTCACAAGTAGACGCAAGCCATGTTCCCTTAATTACTGCACCAAGCAACACACAAACTGCGCCTGATAATAGACCTGAGTCGTCTCATTCGAGATTAACAACTGATATTAATGTTGCAACATCTGACCCTTGTACGTCAAGACAAGTAAACCTACATCATTCTCCTACTCCTGTTCCAAGTAGGTTTATGACAACCTACTTGGAACAGGAGTAGGAGAATGTTATTTTTTTAATGAGACAAGGTTATCTGACTCCTGAAGACGTGAGACCTTTGCAAAAATCAGGACCCAGAAAAGAAAGTACTAACTAAGGAAGGAAAAAAAGGAAATTTGCTATCTTGACCGATACACTGGTAAAATAAATATTCAAAAACTGCCCAGCCTAAAAATCTGTAACCCAGTGACAACCCGATAAAAAAGAAGAATAAGAGGCGTCCAACGTAACAAACAAAAATAAAAGATCAAAAATATCGTGCGGACGTTAGTGACTCCGAAGATGACGAGAACTGCATATGTATTTACTGTCTGGAATCTTACAAGACATCTAAACCTGGAGAAGAATGGATTAGTTGCACAAGGTGCAAGAGATAATAGGTGCAAGGTGCAGGAGAATGAATATTGTATCCCGGGAGACACAATGCTCTTTGCTTGTAAAAATTGTGACGACATCGATTATGTTGATCGTCATATCATTGGTAATAAAGATGAATCCGATTCCTCTTCTCAATTAAATATTTTATGATAAAATTAAAGTTGTTTTCCAAGCTGACACCTTGCTTTACTTCTTAAATTAACTCACTTAGATACATGTGTAAACGTGCCCCACCCTTCGTGTAAACCTGCCCCGGTCAAGGGGCACGTTTACACAAGTGACAAAAAAATTGATATTTTTATTTTGTTATTAAATGTTATTTAACAATATTTGCCTGCACCAAATTATAGTATGATAGCCACTGTTTACGCTTAGGCAAGTAAAACAGTCAAAAATTTCAAATTAAAAAAATGCAAAATAAAACAATAAAAATTGTGTCAATGTGCCCCGGTCTACCCTACAACTCATTGTACAGACGAATGCATGAACCCTTTCATGAGGACAAAACCACCTCGTAAAGAGGCAAATTGTATGATTGTCTGAACGACTGAATAGGAAATAGAACTTGCTCTATTTCCATTCAATTTCTTAAGCCCGCTTTACATTTTATTGTATAAACAAATGCAA
The DNA here is from genome assembly GCA_963169105.1 of Ceriagrion tenellum. NCBI lineage: Eukaryota > Metazoa > Arthropoda > Insecta > Odonata > Coenagrionidae > Ceriagrion > Ceriagrion tenellum. The sequence continues at coordinate 64,115,630 of OY720635.1, forward strand.
CATAGAATGTGGAATAAAATGAATGGAATCAGAGCCAGTTCTATTTTCCGTTCAGTCGTTCAAACAATCATACAATTTGCAGCCTAACAGGGTACAATTTTCCTCGGGGAAGGGTTCATGCATTCGTATGTACAATAAAATGTACCATCTAAAGCGGCCTCTAAAGCGTGGAAATTACTTAGTGATCATTAATACTGTATTTTTCGACTCCAAAAAGTAGAAGCCTGAAGCACTTGTCTTGAGCACAACTTGTTTTGAGTGGGGTGTTAGCTATATCGACAAAATATTACGCACTTGGAACCTGTAGTTTACTTAGCATGCTTGAGAACAAACATATATTGTCACACCCGATGAGTTACTTGATTTCTTCGTTGATGAAGCAGCTTTCGAACAATCACGCTAGCTTTTGTAGCCGCTCTGCGATCTTCCCTTTCTTAAGTCAGCGCTTTCCATACCTCATTGCGGCCATCAGAAATTTTCAGAGTACAATATTCCTTACGAAAAATTTCATGCATTCGTTTGTACAATAAAATGTACCGTGTAAGGACGTAAATCTTCCGCAGGAGAAGTTCTCCAACACTCGTGAACTGACGTATAGCAACAAAAATTGAACCGAATTGAAAATTGAATTGATTTGGAAAGACATCCTTACGATGCGGCTACTCCGCTAGATTTGAAAATTAAATTGATTTGGAAAGACATCCTTACGATGCGGCTACTCCGCTTTACAGAAATGGTTTTACTATTGCCTAACTATAAGACAATACGGTCGAAGGACTGACCTGAAGGACGCAATCCGTCGTAACGTATCGCTGTAGTTCGCAGCCTGTGCGTGTTTGCAGGTTGCCCGGGGGGGCCGAACTCTATGGTAGTTGAGTGAACACATGATAGCAGGGACATCTTCCGCCATTATAGTTTTTTATCGTGATTTAGACCAAGCACATCATACCGGTAGGCCAAAAAATACCTTTTCCACAATATAAGCCACCACTCCAGCAAATCAGCTTCGAAAAATCTTCAATCGGATGTAAAAGACAGGACATTAACACAGCGTTCATTCTCTGAAGTCTTTTTCCCCATGAAAATGAGATGAAGAACATTTTCCCAAAATCTTGTATTTCCTAGAAATGATGATAACGGGAATGGAAATATTATGAAGAGAAGGGACAGTGATGATCCCTATGACGATCTTCAGCCTCATGATCACCAAACTGGTACGTTTTACTGTGTTATACTCTTGCCTTCTTCAATCATAGGGAAGGATTGTCTAATAATTGCTGTCTTGGTTTCATAAAGCGTTGTTGATGTCGACGAGCCAGTGGCGAGACAACGCAAGTTGGTGTAGTAACGAATTCCTGTTGTTGTTGTTTTTTGTTTTTTAAAAACTAAGAAATATCGCAATATATTTAATATTTTTAATGTCTATGAGCACCAGAAATTAAAGCAGTTTCTGACACAAATTCTACACTGTGTTCATCCTTTCCGCTTCACACTTATAACAGCGAATCTTTCCTTCTTAGAAAAACACTGGATAAGACAATCAAATTCCAGGTGTATTCCGGGCAGCCAGTAATCTGGACACGGTTAGTGACGACTTGAATGTGCCTAGCTTCATTCTCAATTCCATTAATCATGAAATCGCCGGGTACAGTGAAATTCGGGGCGACTCAATTAGCATGATGAATTCATTTCAATTCCAAGTTTTTCTGGATTATATATTTTCCAGTGGATCAAGAGTGAAATTTAAGACTTCGATTGCCTATGTCATTCAATTTCTGACAAAATGGTATAAAAATCATCGCTATCACTGAATTTTTAACTATTTTAGGATTTTTCCAGGAAATCTCCAGGTTTTTCCAGGTCTTCCTGGATAACTTCGCTATCATAGTCAGGAGCTCGTGGGAATTTTTTGGTAGACATCCTGGAAAGTTCCCGAAGACATTGGAAACGGTCCCTCTCGGGAATTGTTTTTGTTCAGCTTTGCGGTCAAATTCAACTAATTTTACCGGACTATCTGTCGGATGAGCACTCATATGAGTTCAAAAGGTTTAAAGGCCTTTTAAGTTTAAACTGTTGGTTATATAACCCTATATGTGGGGTGATTCATGAACCACATACAGCGGTCTGTACAACTACTAAGTTGGAATCAAATCTGAGACCCGGCTACCTGACACTCCCCTTGTAAGAGATAGGTAGGTAGCAGCCTTGACAGTCTGCCAAGTTTTTAGTTTATCTGAAAATCAGACACAAATTTACATGGACTGTATTCGTACATAATTTCACGTATATTATTGATTCTTTAATTCGACTTGTTTCATAAGACAACTTCTATTAAAAAGCTTGAAGTGAAACCGTTAGAAAATAGCCTGACGTAGTGCAGTGTACTTTCCTACCGCTACAATCACAGCCTAATAGATTATAAAAGTAAATCGTCTCCAGTTTCATAAATGGCAAATAAGATTTTCTGAACCTAAGGACGCTCAGAAGATACGAGAACGCAACTTGTGTTAACTGGAATGATAAACGTCCCTCTATAAATCCTCTGTTGCTCCAAACTTTTCATTTCATTACGGAATAATTTATCTAGGCTGGTGTTCACAACTTTGCTTCTACTCTGTTTAAACTCGATAAAACCGATTTAACTACTCAAGAAGCGCGAAAAACGTTTCAAAATTCACTCAGGCTAGAAGTGATGGTATATTTAACGCTAAATAGCTGCATAGAAGTAACGGGTGGAAAAAATTTCGCATCCACTTCAAAAGGTTTTATCCACCTTGAGAAGTAAATATGATGGGAATTCACGGAGACGTTTGAAACCTCGTGGCTGCAACGAGCAATGATTGAGGCCGATAGCGATTTTCCTGCAAGATATCCCCTCTGAGTCACTTGATATATAAGATTAAGCAATCACTGAGCTTCTTCACCGCTAAGCGTCTACTCCACTCCCTCTCTCTTTCTCTCTCACGCGCCATCTCTCTCATCAGAGCAAATTTCGCATGGCGTCATTCTCCTGTCACTGCCGATTAAATTCGCCTTTCGCATCATCCCAAAATCTCTGATGGGAGTGTCTTTGTATTCGAAGGAGAGGGAAAAAGCTACTCAATCCATTAAGCCGTTTCTCTGCTGATGGAAACTAATCCACGCCAAAGAAGGATTAATTTGCTAATTACCTCGCGGAAGATAAAATCGATTCCATAAAGAGATGGGTCTGAATCATCATGACTCCCGGAGTTTCAGTGTATATTATCACGATGATAATAAAACAAAGAAGTCCGATTCCATATGTAGAGGAGAAAACGAAAGGCCACGGGCTGTAAATATCCTGCTTGCATATAGGAAAATCTGTAAAATAAAAATAATTATTACTTCTGATTAAAGTAGTTTGAGCGAGCTTATTCTCCAATCATAAGGGAGACTACATTCAAATCAACTTGACAATTTCAGATGCTGTATAAATCATAAGGTAAATAAATAATGTTAATGATACAATAAAATACTTCCATATCACTGAATTTCTCAGTAATTAAGTACAAATGTCTCTAAAACTTTAACTTGGCTCTTTTTTCACGCGGCATGTTGTAAACTCTACAATGGAAGGTAGTTTTGTGATTCTGAAAAAATTAATACGGTGACTATGCGATTTATTTTTTTTTTAATTGTTAAGAAGCCACAAAAATAACACACTGTTAATTTTTTGACGAGACCTAGGAGTAATAAATTCTTAGAAATCTCCCTCAGGAGTACAGAGTCCAAGCAAAATGGCTGGTAATTTGGGCAAATATATCGGAATGTACGGCGGTAAGGGGCTGATATCATGGTATCTTTGGAAAAGTGAAACATTTCCAGTTGATAAGATATACTAGAGGAAGTTAGGCCACTGAAAGTGTAGAAAACCGGGTAGAGATTCTCTGACTTTCATCAAAACCTACCAATTCCTGTAGAACACTTTAAAAAATCATAGTGTGTGTATATAAGATGCAATTAAATATTGTTAATGACACTAGTGCCAACATTCATCCGTATTTAAAGGAAGTGGCGATTGTAAAATCTAGGAGTATAGGAAAACGATAAGCTGCCGTGGAATAATTATCTCTGGTAAAAGTAATAATAACACTCAGCCCTAACTAAAATGCTATTATTCAAATTCCATACGCCAACTTTCTCAAACCAACCCTTCAAAAATGATCAGCAGTGAACTTTTCACATCAAGTCACCCAGAAATTTCATTCAAGTTTTCTCCGTTTATTTTTTAGGAAGACTAGCGACTTGGCAAGAAGCTTTAAGAGACGGTACCGTGCGGAAAAGAAAGGAGAGGTATATCCGACCCTACTCCTGTCCCATCTCATTGTCCTCACGACATAGCCTTGAGCAGTAAAATGCCCTCATTCCTCCAAGCCCTCGACCCTTACATTCGGAGGAGTTTTACATCCACCCCATCCAACGCATCAAATCTCCTCTTTTCTCCTGCTCAGTCGTTTCGCTTACCTCTTCTCCAACCGCGCTCTCTTTACAGGCATTCTTTCTTTTTTCTTCGCTTCCATCCGACTGATTCCAAATGTCTACATCCATCCTGCAAGGCCTCAAATTTCTTATCTCCACTTGTTCACGTTATCCGCACGCAGGAGTATTTATTTATATATATTTTTTGGCCATCTCACTCGGAAGTTTTATATCTCCCTTCCTGTTTCTTCATAAACTTCTTCCAAGAAAAGAGGAGAGGAAAGCACGGTTGTAAGACCCCTCCCCTCGACTTCCACTTAGAGAAGATTCATACACCCAAGAGGATACAGAATACGCTTCCGTTATTGATCAGGAATAAAATTCAAGCAAGGAAGTTTCCCTCATAAGCCTGCTTCCGATCTTATCCTAACCAAAAATAATCTGTTGATCCAAGTCTTTAAGAGACGACATATTTTCATCCTTTGGTGCCAAAAATGTTCCACAAGGATCTAAATAAAAATGCTTTCCGCACAAATGGGAATGTAAGCAGGTTCTTTTTTCAGCATTAGTTATTCCTTAAGACGAAAAAGTGAGTTTAAAATTCCATTTAAAACCCTTGTCATTGCAACGTAATCACTTGTATGTCGAAGCAGAGGCATGGCTTTATCTATTATCTTACAATAGCCTCGCATATATTCCCAAACAGAAAGTGAAGCTATATCTAAACAGATAATTGGTTAAAGGATATCAAAGTTAGGCTGTTTTTTTAGCTATAGTTGCCCATCACTGCCAACGAGTAATAGTAGGAATAATAGATATATACTGCTCCGATGCATTAGTACTTCAACTGTTATCAATGCAAGCATAGATCCACAGGCTCAGACATCTGTTTCTTTATACGACACCTCAATTAGACCAGTCATATAGAGGTGTAGACCTCTGTCGCTCAAACCTATCATTACAAAAATTTTTAGCAACACGTCAAATCAATATATTTTGCGTTCCTCACACTTCATAGAGACACACAAAACAATTAAAATTGAACTTGCAGATTTTGAAAGCGTTCCAATTGTGATTTACATATCAATAATAAAAATATCACTATGGGATCATCATTGAATTTTAAAGAGAAGAATGTAGGCGATAGTTTTAACAACTAATGCTCAAGGAGAAACCACTTTCGCCTGAGTCTTTTTTAAACTAAAACTGCTTGCGATGGATTCCAAATACGTATGTCGAATTCCAAACATTCAAACGACCAATTCCAAAAACGTCAATATGTACGAAGGATCTAGTATTCATTTTGGCAGCCACAGACATCAGCTTTAACTACGACTATGTCATCAAGTTTGGTGGAGCAGAATTGATCAGCGGGGCCAAGGGATTATAAGATTGGATGACCGAAGAGGTCATCGAGATAAGACTAGGACAGAAGATTATGAACAAAGACGCAGAGTATATCCTTCGCAAATCATGGAATTCAATCCTTCATACAAAAAGAAAGACCAGAGGAAAAACGGCGCCAAACTCTGGCCAATCAGATGAGACTTAACCTCTACGAAAGACTATTTAAGTCGGGCACGACCCTTGGCCCCACATTACCCCCGATGACGATGGCAGAGAAATCCATCGAAATTCCGGCGGCAATAGCCTTCCTGACCCGGCTGGAAACCCGAGAAGACTTCATCAGCCTTGCTCGCCGAGAAAAAATCAAAACCTTTATCACTTCATTTGGACAAAGAATTTTTTAGTCGGGCTTTAAAGACCTATCTTACCAAGTAATCTAGCACAACGAGGAGGACTTCCGTAGTTCAGTGAAAAACCAAAACATCTCCTCGGCCATATAAAGACTGAATTAAGAAACTACAGCGCACTTAATGGAGATGATACTGAGGCGTCAGACGCAGAGTTTAATCACAGTAAGGTAATATCAAGTCACGGCAAACACTAAATTTTATTTGCAGCTTGGTGCTATGGCGCCGTGCAGTGACGAGTAAGAAAAACCTTATTTCTAAAAGTTACTAAAAAAATTCCCACACTAAACAGTCTTTCCGAGAATATTACGACATATCACTTTACCTCCATTTCGCTAAACATAAGATTTTCTGAAGATGGATATTGCGGTGCTGTGTAAAACCATATAACGTACAGAGTACATCTGGAGGAAAATACTAATGTCTGGGAAGAATAAAATAATTTACAGCATAACAATTCAGAATAAATGATACATAATTTTGCTGTTTATGAACATTGTAGTTTCCACTTAACTAAAGTGAATAATCTCTGACAGACATCTTAATAAATTCAATCCATTTTCTCTGCATACCTCTACGGGCGGATTAGTTTTACTTGCTGTCGGATAGAGGCGCTATCAGCGTCAGCTGGAACTTAGAAAAGGGAAATTAACAATGGATATCGCGACTGTATATAACTGCACAGTGGTTTAATAGAGAAAAATCCGTCACGACATTGTTTTGAATTGTGAATCTGATGGGCGCGAGATTTAACGAATAAATACCAGTCAGAATCCAAAGTTGTCATAGAAATTTCCAAACACAAGACGCTTATCAAATGCCAAATGAATATCCGAAAACCGTCAACAAGACGCTGGGTTTCTTCATCTCCACCAAATTTTTAAATTGATCTTCGAGAGGCGCTTTACTAGCATGCCATCATTGTTCGTATTTCAGCGCCTAAATACGTCTTTAAAAAGAAATAAAATTACTACCCATTTCTTTTAAGAATTAAATCTGCCCATTAAATATGTTTTGATGAAAGTCAGCAAATCTCCTACCGGTTGTCTACACTTTCAGGGTCATAACTACCTCTAGTATTACTCTTTTGCCTCATAATACGGTCTACTATTCTTCATCTTGTCCATGAAACCTATCCTCCTCCTTCCTCTTCTACACTTGCCCAACATCCTTCCCTCTACCAAGGTCTTGAGCAAGCCATTGCCCTTTATTGCATCATTCAGCCATCCACCCCATCTATCCAGGATTTCATTCATAAGTTTCCCTTCCCCACCCATCGTACCAAACACTTCCACGTTCGTCTTCCTTCCGTCCACCACACCTTCTCCACACCCACATCTGAAATGCCTGCAGTCTATTCTCGACCTTATTTTGGGGGTCCACGTTTCTGCTCCATAAAACGCTACGCTCCATATCACACTATTCACCATCCTTTTCCTCATATCCACCCAAGGTTCCAGTCAACAGCTCCCTTCCATTACTAAACGTCTCCTTATAGCGCTCCCATAGTTACGATGCATTGATAGAGCTATTATAGTTACGATATGCATAGAAAAATTACAACACATACATTACCGCATACAAATATATGGAATAGATTTAATACCATTAACAAAGTATGAACTGATAGGTCAGGGTCAAGATTCAGTCAGATGAACATGATGAGTTTATAATGAATAATTCATGAATTAATTTCCTGTTTTTGAAGTAGATATATCGAATACGTCCGAAAAAAAATTCCCAAACTCTTGATGGTTGATAATTACCGCACCCAAAAACCGTCACAATTTAGGGGACCCCTCCCCTAAATTGTGACGGTTTTTGCGGAACATTACATGAAACTCCGGAGAGTGCCATAACTACAATCATATCTATTCTAATAAGTCAACCATCAACTAAATGAACATGAAGAGTTAACCCATCTAACAAGTAGAAAACTGTACATCAGGAGCTTAATAACTACAGCAGATTTAAAAGTAATATAAGTGAAACGTCTGAGACAAGGATCAATCAGGCAAGCTGAGTTATTGATGGGTTTATCGAGACCTTTTTTTTAATTTCTGAAGTAACCTCGTCGAAAAATTCTAGATGGGAACCCTCTTCCACCAGAAGCTTTCCAAACACCGCGATTGCCTCAATATCACCCTTTAAAAAAACGTCAATATGTAAAGGGGGCTCTCTTCATTTCCGCTGAAAAAAATTTTAATTGGGCTTCAGATAGAGACCCATCGCCATAATCACACTCGTTCTAATAAGGGAGTCTCCTCACACCTCGTCCCATTCCAAATTTCCTCTTCTCTGCCTTTCTCACTCAAGGGGCGATATCCCACCCTTCATCCCCACCTCTTTTCTTTCGACCCTTTCTCTCTCTCTTTCAACCCACCCTTCCCCCCGTTATATACTCTCACCCCACAGTCATCCTATCAGGGTTCTTTCCGCAAATATCTCTCCTTCCTCTTCTGGGCGTCCTTTCTCATCAGGGCCGTCTCCTTATCACTGCCAATTTGGGCGAGGGCACGGACGAGTCCATAAACAAATGAAGGAGGAGGATGGAAGGGAAGAAAAAATAAGGAAATATGATGGGAGTCCCTCCATTAACCCTCCGCCGCTAAGACCTCAATTTTTTTTTCGCCCGAGTTATTCTCTGCGAAGCGTCGGCTTTCCCCTTCGGAGCATCAGTCGATTCCTGAGGAAAGTTCATTATGGACCATCCTCCTCGGTTTGTTTCGTTTCAACTCGGCCGTGGGAGCAACTCGGACGTCCCTCCGTCGTGATAATATTATCACATGCGGGATCAAAATTATGTCGCAGCGGCTCATTATTTTGCTCAATTTTATTTTATGTGATTTGGTTTTTATGATTATTCTGAAACACTCTCGTAATTCTTAAATGAGAATGCACGCAAAAAAAATGACCTGTAGCAGGTACTAAATTCTGTCACATTTTTTAAAAAGTTTAAAAACAGAGGTGGGTATCACTAAAATGTTTATTCACCGCATAGTCTAGCCATAATCATCCTAGAAGTAGATATATGAGAACCACGTAAGTACAAGGCTGAAGAACTAATGAAAAATAAAAAAAATACCGATAAGCCTTAGGCAAACCGACAAGTTCTTCTTAATTCCCATTTATACATACCGAGTAAAAATCTCTTCGAACTCTTCGAAGAATTACGAAAATATTTATTTGAAAAAACATGAGCATGGAATTAAATTTGTTACATTTTACCCTAATAATACAACAGATTAACTGAATTGAACTGTATCAGGCTGTACATGGTGGAAGCTGTCTTTATTCATTCTGAATAAAAAACACTTGGTAATCTCTCACAGATTTACTTGCTGGCACGCGTTTCACACTGTGGCATAATCATAAGGTTACTTAATAATTACGGTAATATTCACCGAAATCTCCCTAGAAAGTCTAACTTTCGATTATTTGGGAACAATTCTATTTGCAGCGCGATTATTAAATGAAAAGCTGTTTAACGAGGTTAAATTTAAGTAAATTACTAGTTCCATCCAAACATTTAAACACAAATTAGCTACAGCGTTTCAGTTTAACATGCTCTATTTCAAAATATTCAAGCATGGCGGGTGAATTTTTCTGCAAAAACAGAAAAATTCACCCGCCATGCTCGAATATTTTCACATGGCTAAGCACGGCAAATGTGCTGGTGAAGAATACTGTCTCTTGGTTGTGGCTTCTTTGAAGCACTCTTCTCCTTTGCGTTGCCATCTTTGATGGACCGCAAGGGCCTGAATCTAGTTGCCTTGTATCCACCAAAAATTGCCATGGGAATTAGGAAGCCTGGATAGCGTAGTGGTCTGCGCATTGGTTCAATTCCCGGTCCAGGCCGAATTTTTCTCACGGCAATTTATTCAGATGCTCTATTTCATCCATCACGGTCAATTGTGACATAAAAACCAAGAATTTCAAATTTTGCCATTCTCTACCACCAAAGTAGACAGTTTTAACGTTGTAAATTTTGAGTGCTTAGTTGAGTAAAATATATAATAGACGGACAAAGAGATTAATGGAGAAAAAATCGAGTGTTCCGATAATATCATCACAAACTTTTCATGCTTTATTCTGTGGAATTAAATTCTAATCGAACCTAAGGGATAGCGTTCTGGTATGGAGTGTTGATTTCCATTTTAAAATTAAGAATGTAGCTAAGAAGTAGTTAAGATTTTCATAATGTGAATAATGATGTATGTAAACTAGAGCTGTGCGCCTATGGAAAAACTATCGGCGGCGGACGCCGACTGGAAATGGGTCGGCGGCCGGCGGCGCGCAGATCCGATGGTTTTTACCGGCGGCGGCGGCGTGACCGGCGGCGTAATGTTAGCCTTCATATTTTCACTAGTATTGTAGCACTTTAGCAAATAATAGGATGAAGTATTATTTTTTTCTCTTTAATGAATACATTAATTTATATAATGTCATGTATAAACTTATTATATGAAATCCCTACTTATGTATGTCGCAAAAATATCTCACAATTTTAAGCGTTTAGACAAATGACGTATTTAATGGCTTTAACAAAAACTTTTACTATAACCGTGCCTTATTATGTTTCCTTTTATTTCAAATGTGAGCGAAATTCACATATTAGTATTTAGGCGTTGGCTGTGCGTAGACTTGAGATGAGCGAAAGTGTCAATGCAAATGATAATTTTTTTATCTATAATAAGTTTTGAGCTGTAGGGTGTACGATTTTTGGAATTTCACATACAAATTTTCAGATGGATGAACGGATAATAGGATGCGTTATGGATGCTATTTTCATCATTTAAATAGTATTTGATGGAAAGTTATGCCTCATCAATTCCGTGGGATATAAAAACTTCCTATGAAGTTTATTCCTTCTCTTATTCCGATTCCTTCTCCTATCCTCATTCGAGGCGAGGTCCTTAACATCCTCCTAGATACTCTCTGACTGCACTGTAGATTTACTTCCTTGAACTTCACTTACCATTACCAATGATCAAATGCAAAAGAAATATCGTTAAAATATTCTCCAAATATTTTATTTTGAATTTAGATGCATTAGAAACTCTTCAGGATTAAATAAACCCATTGGTTAACTACTTCCCGTTTTTCATTGCATTGTAAGGCTAAAAGACAGTGAACCTTGCAAGGAAAACAAGGAAAAGATAGATAGATAGTTTGCAGAATTGTCCTGGAGAACGTGGATGTCTTGCAGCGGTGTGAGGAGAGATTGAAGCGGAGACTATTGCAGTGCTAGTTACAGGGGTAATCTATAGTGGTGCTGATGACAGTCAACGTGGGATAGCTATAGTATTGAACGCAAAATTAAGGATGAGAGTGGCAAATATTGAACAGAGCAACAGCATACTAGTGGTTGAAATAAAAGTACGCTCAACATCTTTCGTTATAGTACAGGTGTACATCCCCACAAGCAACCATGGGTAGTAAGAAGTGGATGGGCTAAATAAACAGCTAGAGGAGATAACCAGAGAGTTCCGGGCCAAGAGAAACCTAATAGTAATGGGTGTCGGGAACGCAGTAGTGGGGGAAGGGAGAGATGGATGTGAAGTGGTAGGCTATGGATTAGGAACTAGAAATGATCGCGACGAGAAAGCAGTTGAATTTTGTTTGAATGCAGACTTGAATATTAACTTAGTTGTGGCCCTTTACGGGTGTGAAAGTTGGACTATCGGGAAACATGAAAAGAGCAGATTAGAGGCTATAGCAATGTGGTGCTATCGAAGGATGCAGAAAATCAGCTGGCGAGACAGAATCATCAATGAGGAAGTGCTGATAAGAGTACAAGAAAATATAAGTCTCTGAAGACAGATACAGACAAGGAGACTTAAACTAATAGGTCACATTCTACGATGCAATGATTCTATAAAATTAATAGCTGAAGGTTTTATTGAGGGGACAAATCGTAGAGGACGTCCTAGATTAAGCCATATGAAGCAGATCATCAATGACTCTGGATGCGTCTCATATGGTGAAATGAAGAGGAAAGCTGAGCAAAGAGCGGAATGGCATGCTATTGCCAACCAACCCATGGGTTGATAACCGAAGAAGAAGAATGATGATATGTGAACGTAGTTTCAAAAAAGTTGGAGAATAGTAAAAGTGGGAGGATAAACAGATGAAACTTTAAAGCTTTGGTAGGGGTAAAAAAGAAGGGAATACCAAGAGCAAGTGGAATGGAACATAAGCGAAGTAAAGGAAATCAAGAAAACATCGGAGAATATAAAAACAGGCATAGTAAGAGCGGCGGAAAAAACGAAAGGATGAGGGAAAACGAGGGGGTTAAGGAGCAGTGGGTTACGCAAGAAATGATTGGGAAAATGGAGGAGAGAAGGAGGTGAAAAAATGGCAACACTGAACTAGGTAAGACGAAGCACAATGAATATAATCATCATCTCCGGTGAATAACCAATCGGGCGAAGGAAAACTGGTGGAAAAGATACCTCATGGTAATGGATAAGCTGCTATAAGATGGGAAAAAGGGTGCGTTTTACGATGAAATAAAATTGCTATCGGGCGAAGAGAGAGGGAAAATGGTATCATGATCAAGAGCAGAGCAGGTAGGATATTAATTAAGCAAGAAGATATTCAAGGTAAGTAGAGAGAATACGTGGAAGGGCTATATAGCGATAGCAGACAAACTAATTTAGATGTGAAGGATGAGGGAACACTAGATGAGGATAAACTCGGTCCAATGATTCTCTACTGTGAAAATGAGAAAGCATTGAAAGAGATGAAGGCAAGAAAAGCTGTAGGAGTGGGGAACATACTTTCGGAGTTGCCAATTAATTTAAGTCAAACTGGCAGGAAAACTTTTTCCAAACTAATTTGATGGATCTACGAGGAAGGAGTATGACTAGAGTGCTTATTCCTATCCCGAAAATTAAGAAAGCGCTAGAATGCGAAGAATATAGAAAAATCAGTTTGATTTTGTAAGAAGCCAAAGTTGCACAGAGAATAATCAATAAAAGGTCGGAGAGTAAGGCAAATTTCTAATTTGGTGATGACCAGTTTAGGTACCGGAAAGGAAGGTCAACTCGGGATGGAATTTCGGTGATGATAACGATTATTGAATGAAACAGAGTGTAACCAGGATGTTTCCTCATGTCTCGTGGATTTCGAAAAGGTTTTTGACAGAGTGAAGGCAACTATAGGTCGCGGGGTAGACCAAGGCTACCCTTTGTCACCTTTGTTTTGTGACATTTATGCTGAGGAAATGGCCTGACAGGCAAGTGAAAAACTTCGTCGATGTGGGAATCAAGGTAAGAGGGCAAGCTAATACAGTTAGTTAAGATCACGGACGATCAGGCGCTGATTAGTCAACCTTCGAAGGGATTTCAAACTTTAGTAGATGCTTTAGAAATTCAGTACGGAAATTTATTTGTATATATCATAAGAAAACAAATGTAATGGGATTATCTAGGGTAAAGAAAGCGAGGCTGGTTATCATTAGGCAAGGATATGAAGAGGAGACTGGTGAAGGGCTCGATATGGAGCGTAACATTTTATGGAGCAGAAACGTGGACCCTCCGAAAGGATCAATAGATGATATCTGGACGAGAATAGGCTACAGGCATTTAAGATGTAGATATGGAGAAAGTTAGGTGGAAGACATCGAAGGCAAACGAGGAAGTGCTTAAGATGGTGGGTGAGGAAAGGAAACTTCTGAGTGAAATCCGGGATAGGCAGAGTAGGTGTCTTGTGGAAGTAAGTTGCACAACAGCGTGGTAGAGGGAAGAATTTTGGGCAAGCAGGGAAAGGTAAAAAAGGAGAATTGGTTTCATTGACGGATGGAGAACGGTATATCGTTTGCTGAGGCAAAAATGGTGGTACTAGAGTGAGATAGAACCCTGAAAGTGTAGAAAATCAGGTGGAGATTCTCTGGCTGTCACCTAAACCTATCTTTTACCGGTAGAATATTTAAATAAATTACTTTTAAAAGTCACATACAATGCTGAAACATAGCCGCGAGCAGGAATTGCTCTAGCTCGTTCCATACCTTCACCCGCCTGATGGGTGGGATCGAACTAGAGGTTCTCAGAGCTCGGAGACATTCAAAATGAGGACCCACGCTGGCGCATGGCCCTCAATGATCACGTAGCAGATATAGAGTTTCTGCGGTCTCCACTCTTTACCCTCAAGCCTCACCTTTGGCTGAATTAAAGTCGCGTAATACTATAAAACATGGAGTAGAACATAGGTATTTTACTGTGTATATTTAACATTTGGATATATCCTACAAATTTTACAATTCCAATGAGAGAGAATGCTTGAAAAAAGAATAAAATACGAATTTTTTATTTGAATGCACTGATTCTAGCTGCCCTAGCGAGAAAACTAGCCGATAAGCTTAAAAAGATATCTCGAAGTCTTTGAAGATGGTTCCCTTCCTAAACGCACGGACAACTGTCGCTATAATGGAAAGACTGTTAATACTGATATCAGAGTAACTGTAGTGAGTAATGTTTGACATAATTATGAAATATAATAATGAGTCAGCAAAAATTAGTGTACAAATATACAGGAGCCATGCTGTAGAGGCAATGATTCGTAAATGGCATATGACGGTGCGCGCTTTTTCATGAAAATATCATTTGACTACGCTGAGATACGAATGAGGAGCACCTTGTTACAGGTTAGGTGTGTTAGCTAGTTACCGCCAAAACCATTTTCATTAAAGGCGAGTCCTAGAAGGGGATTTTTATCGTCATGTAGCGCGCTATAGGCCAGAGACTTGGTTATTGCAAAAGAATGTCGTACTTGAGGCGCTTAAGATCTGGGTATGGAGAAAAAACGAGAGAATGGGCTGGGTGGCGAGATGGACAAAAGAGGAGGTACGGGATATGGTTGGAGAGGAGAGGAAGCTAGGAGCAGAGGTTCGGAGGAGACAAAAAAAATGGATTTGGCAAGATTTGAAAGGAGATGGAACGCTGAAGGGGACGATAGAGGCGAGAACACTGAGAGAACGCAGAAGAGGAAGGCTGAGGTTAGGAATGATGGACGAAGTGAGGAGAGGGAGACGATACGAGAAATTAAAGAGGGATCTAATTGTGGGCCATCTAAAGTAGGAAAACGGATTAAAATAAATATGATCCAAAAACTTACCAGTCAGTTGGTAGAATACTTAAATGAATGAATGAATCCCTGAGTCTCCTAAATTATCACTCATCCTACTCTTCTTACACAAATACTTGGTACTGTGATAAAAGATTTAACATTCGTCTACACTGATTGATGGACCTTGGACTCATCCTCTAAAAAAAACAATACGCTTAATTAAAATCAATCGGTTATAGAAAATTTTCAAGCACTTTTTTAACTTATACAAGATGGTAGACTTAGCTCGCAAAGTTTTCTAAACCCAAATGCTTTTTAGTATTCTAACAGCCGATTGGTGAGTTTTTGGAAAATCCTTATCCGAACATTCCACATTTTCACCCAACAGAATACTTTATCGTGGAATGTGTTGTGAAACGAGGCATATTTCGTTGAGTTAATGCAGAAACACCACATAAAATATGTTCAGTGGTACCCTTCATCGGTATCACTCTCTGTGGTTCAGCTCTGACAAAAAATTATAACTCCACGTAAGTACTGCTCTAAAAACAAAGGAGTGAATACAGAAAATCACTGAGGCATAATTTTCTTAGACTGAAATACTATACACTCCATCCTTCTTTAAATTCATATCTCAAACACTTCAGGTCTATGTATATCTTCCCTTCGCCACGACCAAGTCTCAGAAACAGCACCATGCTCTATATTAGCGTTTTCAGGGGCATTATCTTTATGTATCTACGCAGACCCCCCTCATCAATTTCCTCCTCTTTGAAAATTGCTGCTTTAGCCATGGTGATTCTACATCTTACGTCCCTTCCACTATATCCATCGTTCATCATCCTCATAGGTTGTTTAACCAATAAGATTGGTTAAACAATTGGTTTCCTATTAAGTCCTCTGTAAGCTATTAATTGTGTAAAATTAAAAATTAACGGAAAATTACTGCAATTTTCGCAAATTTCCGTAATTGACCGCAATTGACCGCAATTACCTCAAATGAATATTACGGTAGTTTACCCATCTCAACCGATGGGTTCACAGACAGATTCAGAATTAGACGTCTCTTACTTCAATCGACCCCTAATTTATTCAGCACTTCCACTAATTCCGTCCAACCAATCAAACTCCTTCTTTAAATATAAAAAGCAAGCAAAAACATCCTGCCCATAGGAGAAATAATGTACTTTGTAATATTCCACTGGATTTGTTTTACCCAACCGGTTTCGTCATTCTCAAGGGTACAGTCTCCAAGTTTCTGGGAGTGCGCGCCACATATATACCGAAATTTAAGAGGGGGAGGGAGGAAGTTTGGGGCAGGGAGGTGAGGAGGAGTAGTCAGGGTATTACGAGTCAACAACCGTCAAGGCGAAGGAGAGGACTGCGAAAGGTCACGGTGCAACACGGAGGAGAACGGAGAACACTTAAATTCAGAAGGGTCATGTAAGAGCAATACATCAGGAACACCTGGTCTCTTAACAATTTCAAAATTAACAACACTGTTTCAGGCGTTACATTGCGGAAGTTTTGGATATTCATGATGAAAAGACTGTATTTCTTCATCATGAATTTCAAAATTCTCTAAAAAATCCAGTTTTAAAACCTTTGTCATTTACATGTAAAATCACGAGTGAAAATTTACTACGGATTCCAGAATCGATAAGATGTTTAGCCTGATTTTGGGTCATTATTTAATAACAAGTACTTATACTCTTTTGCTCTGGTAGAGAATTTGCGATCAGTTTGCCCAACATAAACACCTTTACGATCATCACACTCCAGTAAATACACACCACCAGTAACAGTTGAAGTAATCCTGCCCATATAATACGTTTCTTCTACTGGCGTCCACATTATTCCAATTTCTTCCCATAAACCCCTCCCTCTCCTGGTCAAGTCAAACTGGTCGTCGCCCAGTTATTCGTTAACCTTCCTTCCCAGCGTTCAGTTTATGATTCTCATAACTATTTTGACCACGTGGGACAAAAAAAAGAGAAATATATCCTTACCTAAATTAAAAAAATGGAAAGAGCATGCTCTATTGCTTCCATGGGGAGATTTTCCATGTTTTATCATTACATAATGATCATCCATTGTTTTCGCCCGTGGAATGAGTAGAAACGAACAGAAATAAGACCCAGCTCGTCCTTGATCTCTTATCGCATTTGATACCACTCAAAAGCATCAATACGACTATCCGCTTTTTCTTTTCAAATCATTTCAATCCTTTCCCGTTTTTCTACGCCATCTTCGGATGATACCCTATCAAAGCGGCAAATGCCTTCAAAGCTATTCATTTCCAAAAGTGTTTGGGTATACGATGGCTTTACTTCAGTGTTTCAAGAGCAATGAAATAAAAGAAACGATACCAATTAAAATTCAACTGCCCACGTTGAATAACCGGTCCGCAGCCCACCAATCGCTAACGACAGTCATTCACTTGGCTCTGTTCCCAAATGAATCATATTTTTCAGTCGCGGGATCATAAAAAAATAGCAAAAATATTCATCAAGTACTGGACAAAAAAACGTACATACATACTAATTACGCCATTCCCTCTCGGGGCTGGCTCGGTGAAAGAGACTATTTATTGCTATTTGGACACGGAAACTGACTCTATTTTAATGATTTTCTTCCAAAATTCCCTATCCACTGGGTAGGAAAAGTAAAATCAATTAATTATTTCCCCAAAAATATAAAGTAATCAATGAAACAATAAAAAGAAAATAGGTACATAATAAGATTCTGGAATATTTGATCATTGATGTATTAATCTCACAGCCAACATTTTGCCACATATATTGGTATCATCAGGGCTTTGTAAACAAAACAAAAGGACATACAGCCAATAATTATATAAAAATTAGTTTAAAAGTTAAGGAATCGAAAATTTACCTATCATTGAGCTTAATATTGAACAATAACAAAGTAAACAACAACTCAGGAAATTAATATGAAAACAACCAACAATTACACTAGCATAAACCATTTACAATTTCGCAAAAAATATGTAGAATACATAAAGATACAATTCATAATTATAAACACATAAAATAAAAGTTAATATTAGCAATGATTATATTAGTTATTTTAAAAAAACAAAAAATATGGAATTCAATATGGGTTCATCCTGCCAAACCGATAAAAAGTCTACTCAGCTTGTCAATGACAGTTCTCCTATCGCAAGAATTGGAGTTTTTTTATGATATGTACCAATTCTTTGAATAGACTTTTCTGCAAGCATGATTCGCAATCAATAATTTTGGCTTTTAAAAATTTAAAACGTCTGTTTAGATAATTTTATTGAAGATCTGTCCAGTTTAATTTATCTCTGAAATACGGTGATGTCTTCCCGATATAAATACAGTCAGTCTGTACAAGGAATAGAACAATAATATTTGTATAGCTAATTGGCTGTATGTCTCTTTGATTTGCGTTGCAAAAGCCCTGAGAACACCAACATATTTGGCGAAACGATGGCTGTGAGCTAAATATATTAATGACCAAATATTCAAGAATCTTATTATTATCTATATTTTATTGGTCGAGAAAGTTGTAATTGAAATAACTTATATACGAGCTTAAAATTACGATGGCTGGTAGAAAAGAAGATATAATCACTTACTACCATAAAAGCTATGCAAAAATGGTAAAAACTACCTTTTTCTCACTGATTTGAGCTCCTTTACTGAACTGTTGACGGCAGTAAGAAGAAACGCTTTTACAAAATTAACTCACTTATTACGGTACAGAAGTGATATACGTTGCACACTGTGAACATTTTTGCGACACACTTTATAAATCAGTCATAAAATGGTCGACTTCACTAAACTTCATCCGCTCAATAATTTTAGGTAAAACCTGTTTCTAATGAGATGATGTGGGAAATAGACCAGCCTCAATTTCCAATTAAACGAACTCTATTGGAAGCTTCCAGTTCCGACGCATTTCGCTAGGTTTTCTTAGAAAATATTTGACAGGAAGCAACAGGCGTGAGAGTTCCAACTTTTTTTTAAAAAAAAGCTAATAAAACCTCGCAAAAGTCATCTGACGATCCACCTAAATGTAACCCCGCGGCTAGAACAGGTCTTCCAGGAATCACACAAAAAGCAATTTCATCTCTCTCGCAGAACGAAAACGCGCGAAGAAAAAGGAATGGGTAGACTCCTTTACTTTAATTCATATTTCATGGCCGTAAAGAACTCCGTATCGCAACCCAGAAACACCGCCACCTTGACGATTATGACAGCAATAAAACCTACGTAATATCACACAGATTTCCATCTCCGTACCAAAGAGTGCCACGTGTTCAATAATCTACATAGCCCCATCAAAATGCACTCCAGTGCTCCTGGCGGACGAAGCTGGCGTCTCGGTCATAAAAGCTCGTCCCATTCGAACCGCTCCACCTCAACCCAAGTCATAAACCTCCATAAAGCCCAAACCATCCAAGGCCCTGCTCCACGATGTATTCACCCTTGAGAGGACCCCGCTCGGTGAGTCGCAGCCGAATAAACGCTGGTGTTTTGTTCACCGCTTTTGCTACTCCGCTCAGAACCTCTCGTTTCTTCTTAAGCAAGACTCAACTCTTGCCCGTCTCGTGACATAATAATGCATTGGAGAATCTGCTTTCCTCTCTTGCAACTTTTTGCAATGCGCAGTAACGACGAAGCTCATTTACATTGAAGATCCACTCGAACAGTCAATGAATACAAAGGTGTTTTAACTCAAATGCACTTTAACGAGACATGCAAAATCACCCAATGAAGGCGATCCTGATTGCTTTTCCCATTGTTTTAATTTTGGTAAGACCGTACTTTTCTCTAGTCGGGTTTCACGCGGCCAAAATAGTTCTGAGATTTATTTATTTATTTGAGAAATAGATCACATACAGCATGAAGCCATTTAATATAGAACGTATTACAAACAAAAAAGGACACAAACGTAAAAACATAGCAAGAAGAAGGTAAAAAATAATAATTCAACATGGGGAGAAAGTAAAACTTACTTTTTTTGGAAATTATATACGGCTAGGTAAGCAAAGACGCTGGAAGATGAGGTGAAAGGGTCGATGTTCTCAGGAAGGGAATTTACAAAAGAAGAGATGCGAAAAATGAGGGAGCGCTGGGTAAGTGATAACCTGGGAGTAGGGATATGAAGCAACGAATGACTCCTGGTGTGTCGGTGGGGTATTCTGAAACTTATCAAGGAAACAAGGTCGGGGCAGTCAATGGTTGAGTTCAGTGTGCTATGGATGAGTTTAAGATCAGTTCTAAGGAAGGTATTATCAAATTTATTAACGGAGGGTAAGTACAAGACAGCATCAGAGGGTAGGTTTCAGAGATTTGGCACTCTATATTTGGCAATATGTGCAAAACTGAAAAAGATATTAAATTGATAATCAGATACAAAAAAGATATAAAAATTATAAACAGAATGCAAGAGAGGAAGGTTAACAAATATCGGAGTGACAACCAGTATGACTTTAGGCGAAGGAGGGGAACATGGGAAGACATTGGAGTTATGAGGACGCTAGCAGACACAGAGAAGGTAGCTTTCACTGATCACGCACCTCGGACGTCTAGGAGACCATCGGAAGGGCGAGTCAAAATTTAGTAAACCCGTTTGTTAACTCCGTTGGGGTAGACGGAGAGGGAGCTTGCCATGGTGGCCAATACTAGAAGCTGTATCGTGTGCGTGGCTGTACGCCATCTTCCTTAGCCCAGATTTTTCTTTAGCGGTTACGACTGACGTACTAATTTTGCAATTTCACGATGTTTCCATGGATAGCTTACCAGAAATCAACACGCACTTACTACCTTAACATGCGCTCTCCTAATATATATTTCTTATTTATTTAAATTTCAATTCAAGGCAAAAAACTATGATAAATTCGGATCCATAATACCGAAGAGAGAAGCGATTGCTTTTTGTGTGATTCCTGGAAGACCTGTTATAACCGTGTGGTTAAATTTAGGTGGATCGTCAGAAGACTTTTGTGAGGTTTCATTTGTTTTTTTAGGAAAGATGGAACTCTCTTGCATGTTGCTTTCTATCAAACATTCCGAAGAAAACTTGGCGAAATTCGGTGGAACTGGAAGCTTCCAATAGATTTCCAACAATTGGAAGTAGAGGCTGGTCTGTTTCCCACATCGGAAGACGGAATGGGTATCAAGAGGAACGTCCTTCAATTCAAGAGGAATTACCGTCGTCATTACAGTATTGAACGCAAAACTGGAAAAAGCATATCCACATTATTAAGACCCCGGATATTTGAACAGCTTCATATATTCGAATTCTAGATAAAATTTCCCTTTCTAGGACGACTTACTGAAACCTAAGTAATCATAAACATAGAACTCATGTTTGAAAAAAAACAAATGATAAAACACGTACAGCGATTATATACAGCTTAAAAAGGTTTTCTTGAGATTGCCAAAGCCATAACAAATACCACCTTTGTACGTTTATCATTGCGAGACAAATTCTTTATTCACCGATGACATTTTAATAAACCCTAATTCAATTATGATCCAACTCAAGTCCAGTTCCTTTGAGTTGCTGCATATATTTCTCCAATAACTCCATCCAATTGCAAGTAACTAAATACAGTAACATGATAAGTACTATTAATTTGATTGTGTTCAAACATTAAATATGAATTATAAATTGCCCAAAATTGTATCTTCATGTGATTATTGAACATATTAATTGAAAACCATCCTTTATATAAGCTATTTCATTTTGAAATTCCAATAAATGACGGTAACTATGTGTATGTAAGCTTCATAGATATGTTATAATTCGTGGGGCCAATTAATGAGTAATAATGACTCAACGGAACCTACCGACAAACCATATGAGGTTTGGCAGGACCGAATTATGTGTGAAATATTCTATTACCTAATTAATTCATTTTGAAATGTTGTTATTAATAAATATAAATTTAAATAAAATGCTAATTATAAATAGAATGCCAACGAAGAATGAAAAGGACCTCTTAAAACTCTTAAAAGGAAGCAAAATTTTCACCTTCAAGCGATGGAGCTAGAAAATTTCGAAGGAAAATGGTCAAAAGTTTTCAAAAAGGCAATGAAAGATGATATCCTCAGCCATGTGATGCGATAGTTTTACCCTCGTACTACTCAGTATACTCGATTCCAGCTCTGTAATTTCTAAAGAAGCAAGAAGGAAAAAGAGTTTAAGGAACCATGGAGCCACTTTCATTTTCTTGAGTAGGAGAAAGTTTAAGGGTAGCAAAGTTGTAATCCGATTTCCTAGCGCAGCAGGAATCGTTTAAAGAGATCTCTTGCGCCTGCCCTCCACATGGGCCCACACCGGCTTTTAACGAGGGCCTACATAACATTTAAGGTTTTTCATCGAAATGGAGAAGAGGCGGAAAGGAGAGGAGAATATTTTTTCAAAGCCAATAGAGCTAGGACGGAGGAAGATTTTTGAAGGCCAAGAGAGACTAATGGAGGTAGATCATTCTGAAGGAATACCGGTGGAAGATGCTCGAGGTCTCTCTGATAGAGGGAAAAGAACAGGATTCGAGCTGAGATACAGAAAACGTGATTGGTGAGGTAGATGTGGGGTCTAGAGTAAAGTCTTCCCATCGCGAGGACAAGTGTTTCAATTCCAACACCAATTGGGTCAGAATACAGGTTTACACCGCAAAAAATCGGTTTTCCCAAAGTAGGAAAGTAAACTGTTTTCACGGCCTTTTCCGTACAATATAAATGTAAAATTTTAAAGTTTTTTTTTAAATATTCAACTCTTTCAATTACTTTGAAGATTAGTTTAGTTAGTGTAATATTATTCTTAACATCAAGATCATAAAATATATTTCATACGGTGCAAATGACCCCGGCCGTCGACGTGGCTTGTAACCACCTTTAAGGCCCGTATCGTCAGATCCTCCTTGAAGGCGACCTTCACCTCCTAACTCTCCTTAAGGAGAGATTTCAGTTCAAGAGACTCTTCTCTCCTCCTATTAGGAGTCGAAGGAGACCTTCTAATCGAAGGTTACCATGGCCAATGCTTCTATTAGAAGGTCTCCTCCTAATTGTTTACAAATGGCCGCGGACTGGAAGTACCAGGCGACCATCTCGATGATTTATTGGAATATATTTGCAACAATTTCCATAATTTTATACCTATGCAACGCTTGATAGATGGTAGAATGTGGCGGAATCATCTTCAGATACAATTTTTAGGACTGGGATCAGGTTTTACATGCGGCGAATATTGGTATACGTATGCTAATGTTGTCGCTAGCGAACAGCAATAGATGTATATAATGTACGCCACCGATCATGAAGACATGGACAGCCCTGTGGTTTTCCCGCTTCCAGGAGCTTTCAGGTAGGAGAAACTTTTTTCTCTTTCAATACTATCGAAAATAATTAATGATGACATGAATATAATGTGACCTCTACGCTGTGTATGAATGTTATCAAACCCTAATGCTGCCCACAAGTTATTGACATTTTGCTTTATTT
Organism: Ceriagrion tenellum; assembly: GCA_963169105.1. Lineage (NCBI taxonomy): Eukaryota > Metazoa > Arthropoda > Insecta > Odonata > Coenagrionidae > Ceriagrion > Ceriagrion tenellum. The sequence continues at coordinate 64,139,394 of OY720635.1, forward strand.
TTATAATCCGACCCTGACAGTGTTTTGTGCCAAACTTCACGTAAATATTTGATGTATTGATGAAAATGATTGATTCGTATGATTTCAAATTAGATAATGACGTTTTATGAATTATTCTGCGAAAGTTCTAACCAAATCGCGAGGACGAATATCATTGATCCCCAGTAAAAGATAGTTTCTATTAGCTTATCGTAGTACCCAAAGTTCATTCTACGTAATGCATTGTTCATAGTATTTAATTTCAATAAAGTGACTTTTCAAGATAAGCTTTGTATTAAATACATGGTTTTTTTGTTTACAGATTGCCAACGCTGACTAATAACAGTTGACGATGTGCATTGGGCGCAGAAAATCACGGTGTTGATGATATGAAATCATGAATTGTCTTCATAAACATGTCAGCGGATATATGTTCTATCATTATTTGCCTATGTTGATTGAAATAACTCCTTGCCAATTTCAATTGGATCTACGAAGGCGGATCTCGGAACGGATCAGTCCGTGAACGACAACAATCCCTCCTCCTATTGGGAGGTGAAGGAGACCTCCATGAAGGTAGATCTCTTGATCGTAATATCGTCCTCCCAATAGGAGGCCGCCTTCGTGAAGGAGAGATTAGGAGGAGAGACTGACGATACAGCCCTAAGTCTACCAATACTACTATTCCAACACATATATTTTCTAAGTGGAGCTGCTTTCGGCGTTCCTCCGCGTGATTTTCATGGTTGACAATTGTTTCTCCAGCCATTCTGCTGGCGTCTTCAGTTCTGAAGCAGCGATGCATTGTTCTCGTCTGTCTTATATACCCGATCTGACTGGCATAAATTTCTCTGATTGACGCATTACTGATTTCCCGTATTTCTTTTTTGAACATCCTCTTCCAGGCGCTAGGGAGATTGTAACCGTCCTCCCGGTTTAAGTTTTTAGGATGCTTTGCAATTTCAATGGATTTCCCGGATTAATCTGAGGTAGTAGCGACTTTTCTCAGAATTCTCGGATTCTTGAAGTCCACCTTGTGGCCGGGTTCTGACCAAACGTTTTTCGCGACGGCGGAGAGACGGAACTGCTTCTTCTCCATAGGTTGTTCGTGTTATCTTAACCTGCATTTTTCAATTATATTTTCCAAATAATTCACCCAAATTTGAATATTGATCTCATTTCCCATCACGAAGCCAGTTCGATCATTATAAATTGATCCCTCTGACGTTCACGGTTCACATTCCTCACATTCCAACCAAATTCTGCCAAATAGGCAATATGTTTGAAGTTCCATGCATCATACCGAAGTTCGTCGGAGTTAAGACAGCGATAAAGTCGTCCTGCGCAAAACGCAAGGCAGCAATGGCCATCCTGATCCGGTTGGAAACCCGAGAAGAATTTATCAGCTAAGTTCGCCGGGATAAAACCCAACCCTTCACAACGATGGGGATGAGCTACAAAACAGCCTATCGTAAAATCGGCACGGCATTCCTTCCTGATTACAAGCAAAAAGAAGACGAGGCGCGATATGACAAGAATTTCCATTTTATAGGAGGCAGCAGCCGTGACGGGGATTTTTCGAGGAAATCCCCATCCTTACCTGCGTGCCATGTGATAGGTAAGACGGAGGTAACGTAAAACACTGGACCTGTCGGCGCCTTCCGATAAAAGTAAACTAAAACTTTATGAATTCAACTCTATTTTCTCGCGCAGCATCCCAACTGGTTTGAAAGCCTCCGCGTCACTTTTGGAGTAGCATATAAATTAAAAAGCAAGCACTCGCAATGGAAAAAGTAGCCTCATGAACGAGATATCACGATTTTTACGTTTCCTTTCATAATATTCAACGTACCTCTTTTATTGTAATTACCATTATTAAATATTTAAACTAATAGTAGCCCCGAAACTGGTATTCATTGCGACATATTCCTCAAAGAAGGCGAAAATAAGACTTGGGAAAGCGAATCAAGCATGGGAATGCTATCAGGGATCCCTCAAAACTGGGGGAGAGGGCTATTTCAGCAGGTGATATGGAGATAAAATGTACTGAAATTTAACGGAGCATTGAAACTTTCATTACCAAGCTTTTGGATTCCATTGAATTTAAAGAAAAAATATAGAGCATTTTCTAGCTTGAAAGTTAAATGGGGGCGCTGAGAGAAACTTTTTGTCCACAAACCCTTTTCGGGGGATGATAGATAACAGAAAAATAGACGAGAAACTCTGCTTTAGGGTCTAATTTATGCTTCATTAACACATATGCTCCGAGATTTTTGCAATAAATTCACTTAAATTTTATCAATTCGTACTGTCTAATAACTCGATCAAGTCGAAATCGTTTTGGGTTCTACGCAATGAAATAGTATAGTGTAACGTAACAACCTTCTGGCGCATTTCATTTGAGGGGTAGAAGTTCGAGAATATTCGAGAAGCTTCCAGTGGAGGGGAAGCTAACAATGGGTACAAACGAGTATCAATAGCGATGAATAACCGTGCCTGGGGAGTCAGCAAACAACAAACAAACAAAAGGCAGACCAAATCCACGGAAGTCATGATCGTAAAAATTTCAATTAATTGTGATTACAGTAAGAGAAGAAGTATTTTTTTGTTTGTGACTCACCGAAAAGTTCTAAGTGTGGGTTTAAAAAGTAAAAACTACAGCTAAGAAGGTTCTTCTTGGGTGTGTTTGGAGGAAGTAGACGTAAGACATTTCGGTGCCTAATTGACGACATCGTCCTGAATTAATACCATTTCCGAGTCCGGTACGCGAGGCTATATTGGAGACAGGATATTCTTCCCGGGACGCATGTGTGTCAAAAGTTAACTTTATCAAAAACAATATGTATGCGTATTTAATGAGTGAAGGGTATTATTTGTGTGAATAAGTGAAATTATCAGTGGCCGAAAGGCAAAAAAGTGAAGTGTACACAGTGAAAATTTATTAATAAGAGTGATATTCACCATTGTAAGAAGGGTGATTTAAATGTAGAAGAAACTACGGGCTAAATTTGAAAAATATCTGAGATAAAACAGCATAAATTTTCGAGATAAGCATCAAATTTTTGTTTATTACCTTTGAATATTACATTTTGACTACCGACGTAAGGTCACTAATTATTTTCACATTACATTTTGTCGCCCAACATGTGGCCAATCTCATTATTTTATTGCAACAGAGATCATAAAAGTTATTTCATTTATTTTAAAAATTGAAACTAACAGAGGTGGAACATTCAGACTGGATAACAGAGACGGTAACACGAGCGTCCTCAAAAGGGAGGGAAAGATGAAGGATTCAAGTCGAGAGAGGCAGAGAAGAAGGGGATGTAACGAAGGTAAAAGACCCCGCGTGAGTGGAGGGGACACACGTTTTAGAAGAGAGACGGCGAGATTCTTGTTGATAACCCCCGGGAAATCCAGGGACCTGAATTTCTTCATGATCCTCGGGAACGTTTCGCGAAATATATGAGGGGGGAGGATGAGAGCTCTCTCTCTCTCTCTGGAACGGCGGCGACGGCGAGAATGGACGAGAAACACGAAGAGTGGGCTCAGCTGTTGCTCGCGCTGAAATTTCGTCAAGAGTATTACGCAGAGTTTTGCCCTGAAGCGGCCGCAATTCACCCTAAACAGAGTGGAGGCTACGGAGAGGAGCTTTGCTCTCATAAAGGTCGCAACAGACAGCACCCATCGTCCAGTGGGTTCGGAAGGTAGGGAAGAGGAGGATCAGGAGAACACAAAACAGTTTTCGTGAAATATTGAACATACCTTTGTATCCATTGTACACTATTTGTAAACATTCAGTGTAGTTAAACCATAGGGTGATACTTGGCGTAAAAGTGTGATACCTTTTTTGTAGTAGATATCTTCATCATGATGAAGCACAAGAAGAATCAAACTAACCCATGAGGTTAATTGTGAAACTGTTGGTGATAATTATACGCGAAGGCTTGTGCAAATTATGCATGCCTATTATGTCGATGAAACTTTGGATCTATGAGGAGAGTATTACACTTGAGATCTTCGCATAATGATTTACACTTGGAAATGACGCATCGTAAAAGCACATAATAACGTCAACGGGAATATTATTCCCAAAAGTTCAACGATAGACTTCCATTTTGCCATTACGGAACATAATTTAGAAGAGGCAAGAGGAGCATTTCATCCAAAATATCATCATTAACCACCGCATTACACTACGCAGACTATCCGTCGTCCGATTGGAGCGCTGAGTGAAGGATGACCAGTATATAACATGAGCTTGACCCTGTGCATAGGCACATATTGACGCCACTGGAAATAATAATTCCTTAAGCCTGTCATTATGGAACAGGAGCAATGAGGAAGGAACAGGAGAATTTTATTTGAAACATCTGATTTAGCCATTACATTTAAAATATACTCAGCTACGACCTCACCAATTTTTTAGTGTCATTTTGATTACATAAAATTTAACGAACACAATAATGGAACGAAAACATGAACAGAATGGCAACTGCCAGATTTTTACGAACTGCAAGAGACATACTGCTCACAGGAAAGAGAAACGTCGGGCGTCCACGAAAAAAAAAAGGTCAATAACTTACATTAAAGAATAAATTGAAGGAGATACAGGCCAGAGGGGCAAATACAAAAAGAGAAAAATAATTTAAAGGAAACATAAGGTTAAAAACCTGACAAAAGGCCGTGAAAAAATATAACGTAATGAATCAATAAATTATCACTCCAAATGAGTTATTGTTGTTATATTCAGAAGAGGGATACTCATTCCCATGCGCTGAATTCCCTCTACAAAGCCTCATCATATCAAATTTCAATATTATTAAATTAACTCAACTGTATTTTTCGCGAATTTTTTTTTTAAATAATAAGAGCAGTTTGACAAAAACTTATAAACAATCCATACTCGCTGAATTAAATTCACTAAATACTATGACTTATCGTCTTTAGCCGTAATCGTCACCTGTCAAGTCTCGGGAATTCAACAAAAAATCAAATATAAAGCACATGATTTACAACAATAACTCCAAAATTAATAGAAAATAAGGAAAAGAACTTCAAAATCATGTCAGGTAAAAATATATTTAGGAATAACAAGTTTCTAATAAATTATTTATTTTATAAAAAGAATCATATGCCTGACCAACCAAATCCCGTCCTCAAATACAAGGGATGATTTTTACAAAATACATCTCAGTAAACTACCAATAGACTGATAGGTTTTTGGACAGTACTCATTCCAACGTCCTTATATCTGGCATATCGTTCTCCTTTCACTAAATGAGAATAAAAAGAGCAATTCTTTAACAAGTTAAATGTTTTAAATTGATTTTTTTATGCCACCTCTTATGTAGAAATTGCGCTAAAAAGGAAGGTTATTGAAGCTATGCTTTTGAGATTGAAAGAGATTAAACTCCTTCGAGATTCAAGATTACGTATCAGTACAAGGAATGTAAAGATAAAATATTCTGAGAGGAAAAAAAAACATCCCAGTTACTCCTACTTATTAAATCTCGAGTAGTTGATCTAAAAGAAAATTTGTGTACCTTCACTGCCATGAACAATCAGTGAAGAGGGGAAGACTAAGGGTTTAAAGTTGTGTCAATAAATAATGAATTTAATAACTTTCAAAAAGGAAATTCATGATGAGAGTTCTTCCCTCAGTAGGCTCGAGATACCGCGTTCAGAAATAAACGCAATTCTGTTAAAATGCAGTAAACGGTAATTTACGTAGATAACTCCATTACAAAAGAGAGAGGGAGGTTGATTGGTACACACAATATGAGAGAGGGGTTGATTGTTCTGGTTTCCAACGTAAACTCTGTCCGACTGCCCGCTCGCCGTTTTGCACACATTGTTGGGTATTTGCCATTTTCATTTCTGTTACTCTTCTCAATATCTATAAGACTATCATCCAAAATATATTAGAGGCCCTTCTTTAACATGAAATTTTAACGCACAGAATTACCTCTATATAGCCTTCGCTAAACTAATTTCAATTAATTTTGCGAAGACTCGTCACTCAACTCTCATAGCAACAAAGCTTACATGGCAAAAATCAAGTCATGGCGGTGGCGTCAATTGTCAGTGTCCATAGATACCCAAACACTCTAAGCCGGCGAGTTTGATTAATAGGCGAGAGGCCGTAACAATTAGATTTCCTCGAGTTTTGCGACCCGAAAGAATTAATGGTTCGAAAATGCATCTAACTTTAAGTTTACTTATTCCTGGCCTTGTTAGCTCTTTGGCTCCGGAGTTGCTAATCCCTGATCTTAGCACCGCTCTTAACTCACTATGCCTAAGCTGGTTGTGCCCCACAAAACTCGTCATTCGACGTTTCTATACGTCTAACAGATTAACGCACTCTTCCACAGATGGGTCCCATTGGCTCAATTGCTTTCTCTATCGCACCCCATGACTTTTGAACTTTCAAACTCGAGCAGTTGTACCGCAAGAGCTGGAAAGTTTTCAAAATTACACACATACAAGGCTATCACAGCAGTCCCTTTCGGAGTAGGCGCAGACAAAAAGCTTACATCTACATACTACCCTGAAAACCACCGCACGGGCGTGTGGCACGGATTATTATGACACCAGCCGGGTAAATATATAAGGCATAAGATTTTGGAAGGAGAAATGGTGACGTGTATTATGGGAGTGTATTCAGTGGAGCTCAGTTTTTATTGTGGTCGCTTATTTCGCGTGAAAATGACGAGTACTTCTACCTATCTGCTCGGCTCTTATTTTATCGCTTCCATCAGACCTAGAGATGTTGTGAGGCGTAATGATAATCTTCTCTGTATCGCTGTGAAACATAACAGTTCTGAACTTCTCAAGCAAGCTAAGCCTAGCGTGCAGCCTTCGAGTCTCTAGGGGCTCCCAACTTAATCGCTGTAAAAGTTTTGAAACACTAATATGTTCGCGTGTAGCGGTTTTTAACGAGGAGCGCAGATTTTCGTTGTATTTTATTTATATTTTGGTCAAATCTTTACGACCAGGGTCCCAAATGCTCGCGGCGTATTTGATGTGTGGCCTAATCAGAGCAAAGTAGCATCTCTCTTTTACTTTCACATCCGAGGGCCTTCCTATTATACGCTTAACAAAACATAGTTTCTTTAATGCTGTGCCGCATATGTTTCGCATATGCGTTCCGATTTCTGATTTTCTCTTCCCGATTATAGGTCTATAAAGTATACTCTGCTTTAATTATATTTTTTTTCCAGCTGCCCTGTACACACATATACCTAATTTGCTTCAGTTGAACTCATTCTTTGCTACCCAAACGCCCACCTAAGCTCAAAGAACCTAATATCCCTTCTCTAAATGGTATCATCCACAAAATTTAACCATAACTTTCCCGGTATTTCCATTCCTCTCATACCATTTGGTCTTCAGTTATAAACGGTTGCCATTATCCGACACTCATCTTTTTCCACTTTCTTACACCAGGTCCATTAGTGGCGACGTCTACCTATCTCTTCATCCCCTAGCTGGTCTTCCTGGCAGACGGTGACCTTCTGAAATTCCGCGTAATACAATCTTGGGAATCCTTGAGTCATCCATCCTTTCCAAAAGGTCTCTCCAAATTGTAAATTCATAACCATATTATTTCCGACGAATTTAACAATATCTTACGAACTAAAACGTAATACGATAGATCAGATCATAAAAATAAAACAAGGGGCATTGATTGTAGAACAGAAAGGTTTAAAATTTCGTTTTTTCCGAGATCGAGAAGAGACCATAACAGCTTTGTTTAAACTTTGAAGTAGGTTAGTTGACGGGTAGTGTAGCTGATTTATTCATATGCCTCCTAATGCATGTTTTAATCTGCCGAGTAGTGCTAACACCATGTTTTGCAAGTTCCCTGCATGACTCTTGTGTCATGTTTGCATTGTTATATTACAGATTAAATAAGTAGTTTCTCTTACATTTGTAGCATAGGTACCCATAGTGTGGTGCATGTTTGTGAAAGTTAATTTCTTTACCGTAGTTCATGTTAGTGATAAGTCACCCCCTGTCAAACACCCTTGAGATGGCTTGCTGGGTAATGTAAGTGGATGCAGACGGAAAGCATCTACTCTTTTCGTCCCAACTTACAATATCTTCCACGTTGAAGTTTTAGCGGGTCTCTTCATTCCGCATTCTTCCCCGTAGTGTTTTTCCTACCATTGGTCGCAGTGACTTCCTCTCAGTAGTTCTGAGATGGTTTCTCCGTTTGGTTGTCTCTGCTCTGGTTTCAACTCCGATTCATGTCATGATGGGTCGGATCGACACTCATCCATTCTCAAAAAATGGTCAAATCAACGCAGCACGCTCCAGTCATTAGTATCGCTTGTCGATTTATCCATTCCAAATTTTTCATGAACCACTACTTCCTATCCTTCCGACTTTTGCCGGAAACATTTAATCCCTGCCTTATACCAACTGGATTGCTTCTTGATGCTTATTCCTTACCCTGATGCTTACCTCGCATGTCGCATTTCCGGCGGGATTTAGTATTCTGAATGGTTTATGTCCTTGTAATAGCAGTTATCAATTGCATTAATAATACTAATCGTTAACTGTATCATAAATAATGTCACATGGTGGCATGTTAGTCTACGTAGCACTCTCCTAGTTTGACAGCGCATAGTTTACTTGACTGCTTTTGGCAGGGATCGGGTTGGTGTGGTGGCTATAGTACTGGCTAACCATACGGGCGGCCAGGGTGCAAATCCCTTCTGAGGAGGATGGTTTTTAGAGAAAACCCGAACCCTACTTGAGTGTCATGTGGAGGGCACTTCAATTGCATTATTCTGCATTGCATCTGTCGGATGAGACGCTAAATTGTGGTCCCCTTCGCGCCTTTCGTTAAGAGCAAGCTAATGCTAACGCCGGGTTTCTATCCACCCTTCCTTCCTTACTTGTCCCCGATGGCGCAAATAACCTTAGCTGTCGGTCACCTCCCCAAATATCAATCCTGCTTTTAGCCTGCGTCTTGCAACCGGGGGAAAGTGCGTGGATCTGATTTCAACTGGGATGAGTGTTGTATGCCTGGTGTGCAATCATCTCGTGCCACACACCCTAGAGAAGGATTACACTGTATTTCGTAGATGTAGATATACATGTTTTACTTTCACACAATATAGCTTGGATGAGTGAACAGGACAAAAAATTGCAAAATATCATATTATTTCTGCCAAACCAAACACTGGTCTGAACAGAAGGCACCGATGGCGTGGATCAAGACTATCAGACCGGTATCAACAGCGACAACTTCGGGCGAGAGTGAAATTCAGATCAGCGGCCAAGGTACTGCGATTTGGATGGCAACAGTAAACCGCTATAATAACATCCCTAGGAGATACAGCCCTGCATTCAAACTATATAGAACGTGATGGCAATTCTACCGGTAAAATTTTAGTGAGGTAAAATATTCCCCCAATCGGATCTCCGGGCTCCGGGGTATATCAGACAGAAAGAACAAATACAGGATTGGGGCATAACCATACATAAAAGAGCCTATCTTCAGGTGAAAGTTTACTCTTTGGAATTCATAATTATTTTTCTACCGGCAAAAGTAGGCTTTACTGAATGTCAGAGAATCACCTCCCGGTTTTCTACACTTTCCGGGGCCTATCTATCTCTAGTATGTCCCTTTTTGCCTCCGCATACGATCTACCCTTCTTCATCCTGTCCAGGAAACCTATTCTCATTCGTCCTCTTCCCCGTTTGCCCAACATCCTTCCCTCTATCACATTTTTGAGCAAACTCTCACCCCTCATGCCCTCCAGCCATCTACTCTGCCAATCTAGAATTTCATTCAAAAGGTTCCATTCCTGGCCCACCATCTTAAGCACTTCCTCGTTAGTCTTCTACGACGTCCACCTCATCTCCTCCATCCTTCTTCAAACCGACATCTCAAATGCCTGCAGCCTATTTTCGTCCTTCTTTCTGAGGGTCCACGTTTATGCACAATACAACGCAATGCTCCATATCAAACTCTTTACCAGCCTCTTCTTCACACCCTTGCCCAAATCATCAGCTCCCATCTGTTACTAAACGCCGTCTTAGCTAGCGCTATTCTCTTACGTATGTCTTTGCCACTATGCCCGTTTTCTTCTAGCGTGCTATTGAAAGCCATATCACGACTTAAAAGTAGCTAACTGACGGGGAACCTGACTGACTGAATTTCAGTTCACAGACTTTTACAATCTTTTTATCTAAAAGGTTCGGGCGACAGTGAATACTGAGTGACTTAGGATGGGAGGATCTCAATATCCAAAGAAGGAGGGCAAGGTCGACTACTTTACAAAGTGCTTTGTGGTGTTGAAGCATACTACAGTCTAAGTGCCCACTTAGAGAGGCCGAATTATTACGGCCGTCATGACCACCAGTACAAGGTGAGAGCAATTTTCTCTGCCCCCAACAGAGCATGAAACTCCACTTCGGCGGGGGCTATTTGTGACTGGAACAATTTGCCTTGTAAAGTATTCAATGCATTTCCTATATGTATATCTTTATGTGCTTCAAGAGAGCATTTACACCATATCATGAAGTTAACCAAGATAAATGTAATGATTTATTTCAATTACTGATTATATGATTTATTTTTCCTATTGTCTTGATTGTTTGTTTACGATTGTTATGTACCTTGATCAACTCCCTTTGCCCCCGGAAATTTAAAATTCATATTGCAAATGTAAAATAAAATTCTATTTTGTTCTGTACTACGTTCACCAACGTATCCCTTTGGAGACAACATAGGACCCATCACATTGTTCCAAGCAGTATATTAGACCATAATTTCAATCAACCGGTCTAAGTACGACCAAAAAATCGAAGAAGATAAATTTATGAAAATGAAATAAATGCTCGATAAATCGTTAAACTTCCAATCCGAGTCGCTACCTGCAAAAACTTTTTGCGAGGAAATTGAAATCAATCATTTGAATCGGTAAGATACTTCTAAAACTCGCAAATGGCTAACGCCCTTGAGTTGAGCCAGTGAAAAAAGGGACCAAAAAATGATTAAATCGTCTTCAAACTTCCAACTGGTCATGCAAGAGTGTACCACTCACAACGGCCGTCTTTAGAAGCCACAATGAAACGGGAACAAGACAAGATGAGAGAGGAATTTGAAAGCCTTAGTAGGAGTTTGGAGCTTTAAATCTCTGGAAAATTCGCTCAGAAAGAAGCAATAATCTGATTCGCCCAAAATACTTGAATTTTTCAATTTTTGAAACTCTTGCTCAAAGTCATTCGCAGTTGATGGAGAATATAAAAATGAATGAAACGTATCGTTTTAAGGAAAGGATATTGAAAAAGTTTTCTCCTACCGCCAGATAAAGACAAATCGATATAAAAATAAGAGGGTACAGACTTCAAAAACGTTTCCTACCAAAAGCATTCAGTCTTGTTTAAATGCCAACCTATCTCTTGTTTTAGAGATACCATTGGACAAAAAAGAATTGAATGCACGCCATATCTATTACAAAAACTTGCCTAGAATGCTCACAGATATAGAAAAATAAATGCCATGAAATAAATCATGCATGATATAAAACATAAAATTCATATAAGTACTAAAAATGTACATTCTTAACATACTATCATATGAAAATGTGATAAGCACGCGTTTTTTTATGTACATGAAAACAGCATTGAGATTTTTATCACCGAATACCGTGGTCTTTCACACTAAAGAAACAGGACGGGAGGTAAAAATATAATTAAACAGTAAATAGCTAACTTGACAAAATCAATGAAACAAGATCATTTCACCCAATAAAAAGAGCAAAATTTGCTAGACATTAGTTATCATTTCGAAAATTCTACATGAAAAGTTTCGTGAGAGCGTAAATGATTACAAATCATAAATGTCCCAGATATCATGATCTCAAAAAAAAAGAAATTTGTTATATTTCCACGCCTTAACTTCTCACACAAATACTTAGGTTTAGACAAAATTTATGTAATTTTCTAGGTTTATTGACAATTTATTCCAACACATCGACCTACGTGTCCACAATACTTATGTCATTTTCAAGGTTTTTAAGGTTTTCAAGGTATTTCGACGCGAGTAATGTCAAAACCTAGTTCTAGAACTCGATATTCGTTAACTTTGAGGTTACAAATCACAAATTTATTAACTTTGTAACTTTTAAAGACCACAGACTAATTCTCACTGCAACACGACTCGGGTTTTGATGGCTAAGCATCATCATCATGTCTAAAACGAGCATTTTATCCCAGGAATTAAAGTCCTTAAGCCTTGTTTCGAGCTAGACCACAAGCTTAGTCATGTACAAATATAGGTACTCGAAACCCAGGTCGTGTTGAAGTGTGAATTATTCTATGGCCTGTTAAAGTTATTAATTTAATATATTTTAGGAGGGAGGTCGATGTATTAGAATAAAATGTGCGGAAATATAACAATTTTTTTGGGATCATGATATCTATAACCAATTTCCACAATATATCACCGATTTCATTAAATTTAATACATGTCCCTGTGAAAATCAACAAAAGAGCATTAGGATAGTTCCATACATCCGACGTACCTTATCGAACAAGTGCCGCAAATTCACTTGAACGCTCTAAACAAAGGAGACGGTGACGTCAATGCATAGGGGCAGGAGTGGGTCTGGACCTTCAAAGGGCCACATCAGCCATATTTTTGCTCGCCACTCTTCCTCAGATCACGCGCGCAAAGAGCAATGCAACGCTTAAACGATTTTTCTTGCTGTGAACTTAATTCTAAAGCAGCATAATTAGGCCTTAATTATATGCTTATGTGAAGATGCGGTCTTTGCTATTTATCGAATTTAAAATACTATTCTGGATTCTAGCCTTCGCTACGTCCCACAGTGGGGCGGAATCTCAAAAAAACATCGCCAAAATTCCGAAATATTATTGTTTCAGCCTAAAAATTGGTGCATATAGGTTTTAAAGATTGCTGAATGCGAATTATACGTCAAAATTTTCGAAAACAAAATATCTGAAGCGGTAGGGCGAAGCCGATTATTGGCGAGTTAATTGCATTTGTTTCCACGGTCCTGGAATGTTTACCAGGTTTACGTCCGCGCCTATTATGACCTCTCGATCAGTCTTTTCAGCATCGAATCATACGAACATGTGCGCATTATTTTCCCAGTCAAATTTATTTTTAGGAAGTTGAAATACTGGCCAATTCAAAAAAATTATAAATTTACATATACATCGCACTAGCAATTACATGGACCCAGATATGAATGCCGAGTGTATTTCTTGGTGATTTAGCCACAAAAATTCGATTTTTTTACAGACTTTTTGCAGCTCTTCTGCAGTACATTTTTATAAAAGTTGCTGGCTAATGTTTTACTTTATAATATGCTTCGAATATCGTGGCACGAACTCGTTTGGAAATATAACTTTTCAGTGCAAAACTACACTTTTACATTAAAAGGATTTACCAAATTCCAATGATCATTAATTTATTATTATTATGCTCTATATGATCAAGTAAAATTTAAAAACAATACATTCAAATAATAGTTACTTTCATAGTTTGGTTCCGTATTTCAAAATTGAAATCGGGTTAATCAGAGTGCTGTGGTAACTGTTTGGTGTACTCGGTGAAATTCGGGCTCGGCGTCCGTAGCATGAGTGCTCCGCTCACCTTTCACTTCCACACTGATTTCGGCGCTCAGGTGCAGACCTGTTTACCAGTTTAATGAATCATTCTGCAGTTCAAGGCTCAGGCTACCCAACCTATTCTTTCAAATACTGAAATTCGAACATTTATTTTTGGATATTGGTCCGCCTAGATGGGCTCGCCTAGTTCGGCCCCACTGTGCGTCCCCTGCAACATTACCAAAAATATAAAATTTTGTTTGTATTAAAAAAACAAAGCTTAACCTCATTGTATAGTAATAATTCCATTCATAGCAACAACTAATTCTTTGTCTACAGAGATAAAATCCAGTTAGTCTTTAGCCAGAGTAAAGCCGCTATTGGGATTGAATTGAACGTCTGAAATGAGCTTTTGAACCCAGAGCCCTGAAGCCACGTTTCCAGAGAGACCGATAGCTTAGTCGAGCACTTATAGCATAAATATAGGTACTGATGCTGCGAGAAAACCTTTTTCCTCGGTAAACGATCGATATGAACTCATCTTCTGATGCCAATTATATTGGACGACATCAAGGTTCACGAGATTTTTTTTACATTAGCACACCCATGCATGCAGTGCCCGGGAGGATTTATACGCATCAAAGAGCCATTTATATCCATATCCGTTTATTTTGTTTTATTTTACCTACCATTAATGTCCGAGTGAGTGAATAATACATTTATTTCCTCTGCCGCAAGGACGCTTTAACCAGAGGTCGAAGTATTCCCGCACGAATAGATGGAGTAATGAGGGAAAGCTTTTCATCGAAGGGCGATCAAAGGATAGTGTAATTACCTCTTTTGCATGTTTAATGCATAGGTTCAAAGAGATCATTCGCAACTCCACTGCTTTTTACTGCGTCACGCAGAAAATATTCCGGGGGAGCGAGGAACGAGTCACAGAGCAAGAGTAAAATGAGTGATACCACTACTGGGCTGTCCAATGAAAATTGCAAAATTGATATTGTTTAATGGCCATTTGCAGGAACGACACATATGTATTCTATAACTTTATGGACCCATAAGCCATGGCAACTATTCAATAAGCCTTGCAGAAACATTAGATAAATGTAATGGTTTCGTAACTTATTGCATGGAGCATAATTGGGAAAGTTAAAAAAAATAAAATGATTAAAGTTAAAGTTAATCTCTTTAAAACGTAACTAGTTAGAGTTAAAATTAAACTCTTCGAAAAAGTAACGGTTAAGTTAAATAGTTAACTACATTTTCAACGATTACTTTTAATGGCTAATTTTTTCAATCGTTAATCCCAACAATGGGCCATGGAGTAATGAGTTACATAAGTAACCAAGATGGCGGGTGCGCAATGAACCGCTTGGATACTTAATTACTTGATAAAAGAGATTTTTTTTAGACAAATGACCGGTTTATTTACTCATACTGACTAATTACTATGAGCATTAGCAATTATTAATTGGCTAAATTTTCATCAATTTTACCTGGCGATAGAAGATTTGATCGAATATTCGAAACTAATGACTATTGGAAAATAAGTCATATAACTAGTAGATGTGTTTCTGCAACACGAATTTATTTATGAGAATTATAACTTAATGGATCTCATTACTATTGATTTTATAACAAAATGTTCTTGCTACCGGCTATAAGTATTCAAATTAATCAGTTACTCCGAAACAAAACGATGGATATAGTAATTAAGATTTTGAAGTAGTAATTTTTTTCACCATGAATCAAGGCTTCAGGCTGAAATTTAAGATCTAATTCATCATACAGCGTAGTTCAAGATGCGTGCAATATTTCTTTCATCATCAACAAATAGAAACACATTCTCACACAAAAACGGGTTTCAAATCGTAAAAGGCAATGCCGCGTCAACGTATATGTTTACATAATTGACATTGGGGCTGTCGGGACTTGCTCTGAGTAAAATAGTTCTAAATGGTAAGAAAACTGCGGAAGCTTTCGCAACGAATAACCTGATGGCCCAGATTACTTAGCGAAACAGATATCCAACGACTTGAGAATCCTTTGGCAGCGGTGATTAATAGGTACGTATGCCACGGACTCTTTAAAACCCCAAAAAATGACAGAAAACTATCACACACACATCTGCGGCAAGGATTTGTCGATATTAAACCAAAATGCTTAAGTTGTATTCCGCTAATTATATCTTTTAAATGTCTATTGTCGAGAGGGAACTTTGACAAAGACACAGCACTTTGACAAAGACACAAAAACAAACTCCACTACGCCCCGAGTTACGATGTCTAAGCATCTACATCAGGTGATTAGAAAACAGTGCAATGATCCACTAGATATTGACAACAAGTGGAAGGGAGAGGGTGATGGGTAAGTTCGATATTTGAGAGATGGGGAACAATCATAAAATAGTAAAGGATAGGACGGATAAAATGGCAGGTAACAGACATTAATTTATAAAATTATAAGATTCAAATCAAGAGTCACGACATCGTTTTAAAATTTCAACTAGTTATACCGCACTGAACTCTCATCGATCACTTCTAAAATGTATCGCATTCAATTTAGAATAACGATGGTAGTAACAGGCTCAAAGATGTCTGGAAAATTTACTCTTTTGGTCGCGACGAAAAGAATAACTTTGCCGAATACATAAATGAGATAAATTGCCAGAAGTCGCCAAAAAGCATATACCAGCAAGATTTCTTCTTTTGATTCTTGATAAGCGACCTTTACACATTCTAACTGCATAAAAATCTTTGTGCCGATAAGTATCGATTGAAAACATTTTTCACACTTTATGTGTAACTCACGTAAAAACGCAATTAAATTTATAGACCAAAGTTACTGTGTTAAACTATGGAAATATATTTATAAAAATACGATTCCTCATTCAATGAAGATGCATTTTACTGCGAAGTATACATTTTAATTGTAGTTCATAACCTAAAGCATTAGCCCAATGATACATATTTTAGATAGTACCTCATCACATCGCCGCTGACTGCCTTTTTTCCCCGACTTTTAGCTGATTGCTGTCGCTTAACAGAGAGCAGAATGAAGCCAATTTTTGGATGTACTTACAGAAGATATAAAGGGAAACAATGAAGCAACTGTCGAAAAAAGAGGAACTATCGACACAATGTGTCGAAACCATGGTCGGGTCGGATTAAAACAATGTGGAAATTTACTATCGAGTTTTCATTCTCACCACTGTGAATATTGAGTATTTCCAAAAAGTTACGCCAGAAACTCTTTTCAGGAAAAGAAAATTTGTATTTTGGCCAGGTTTCCCCGATTTGGGTCCACTGTGCGTCTTGATTGTTTCTAAAAGCACTCTAGTGTTCCTTTGATCTAGTCTGAACAATTCTCGACGTCATCCCCACATGAATCCCCTCATATTTTCCACTTCCGCACAAAGCGTCCGCCTAATCTTTGCACTGTACTACAACAACTAACATTAAAAAGATGTAATAAATATACCTGATGGAACACCACAACGTTTGAGAAGGTTGTGGTTTATTTTAAAAGTATTTTATGAATTATACCCAACGCATTTTTAACAGACATTTAAAGCATTTAACTGACTTTTTTCGCTCCATGAGCGGGTGTTTAAACCACAAAAAAAAGGTGAGGCCCTGGGGGGCGAAACCGCACCACTCATTCCGCGGTGTTTTTGTGGCACCGTTACGTGGGAGACCCTTGAGTTTGTCCCGTAAAATTTCATGGAATCGGCCGGGATGAGGCAGGATCGATTATTTATTGACGCTCAGACCATTTTCCACGGAGAACAGGGAGGCTCAGCATCGGGGAGATTTTGTAGCATTAACGTGGGATATTAAATGCGACGAGAAACGTGCGTGGACCTGGTAGCATCAAAGTGCCATATTGGACATAAGTAGCAGATGATTAGTATACAGATACGCATTTAAAACCAATTCTTTCTATCTTCCGATTCCAATTATATTAGTGAAGCGCCACAATAATCTTTTCTTAACAGTTTTACAGTTAACTAAACGTATTCAATGAGAAAAAAAATTACCAGCAGATTTTTTTCTTTGACACTACCTTTAATAAATCAAATCATTAAACGAAACTAAAGAAATTGGCAGGTAATAGGCATTCATTAACAAGGTTATAACATTAAAATCAGGATCAAGACATCGTTTTATAATTTCAGCCTGTCATAAAGCACTGAAGAGTTTGGCGAGGAAGTAGAAGTAAAATTTTTCCACGAATTCACCCAGGATATAGCATTTCACGAAGGGTACGAGTACCTTCATCACAAAAATGGAAACAAAATCAACGTACCTATATCTACGCTGTATAAATACGAGCCACATCAATGACAATAAAAATTTACATATCTTTCAAACCTAGTCGCATTAAAATGCCGATAAGAACACAAGTAACAGAAGATCAATTAGTATACAGGTAGGTAATTAGCAACAATTCTTTTAATCATACTTACATCTACGCTATAGAAATACTAACCACATCACTGACAATAAAACTTCACATAAAATGTGAATACTTGCACAAATAGATTTAAGGAGGCAACTTAATTGAGGTAATATTAGACGGAGACAGAACTCATGTTATCTTAATCCACCGAGCAAGATACGAACTACGCGTATCACTTCGTCCCGTTCAATTCGAGGTGACTTCAAGGAAGGATATTATTGGCTGTTAGGAGTGAAACTTAATATAGGCTCACTTTCACGCTACTGTACATTAAAGCGGTAATGTTCAATCATAATCAGAGCCATTAAACCAAATAATAAGCGTTTTATTGGCGAGCATAAGGCACGAGTTCCACGACCGTAGAGAATCTACTTTCCTTCATAGAACTTTTCAATATATACTAATAGACTTACAGTTAAAGAGTTATATATAGGGCACGATGTAATTTCAGGGGTGCTTAAATATCACGTAATTTTTCTATTTTTTTCATCAAACACCGGAGGCCGAAACGTTAAACCATATTTTACACATAAATACACTACCCTCAGACAGAAGGACAAGAATAGGCGGCAGGCCTTTGACATTTGGCTGTGAAGAAGGATGGACAAGGTACGATGGACGAAAAGGAAGACAGACGAGGAAGAGTTTGAGATGGTAGGCGAGGAAAGGAAACGTCTGAATGGAATTTATGATAGACAGAGTAGGTGGCTGGAGAATGTATTAAGGGGGGGACAGATAGAGGGAAGGAAATTGGTCAGGCGGGGAAGGGGAAGAAAGTGGAGAGATTTTATTGACGTGATAAAGAAGATTAGATCGTAGGCAAATGCGAAAAATGAAATACTAGAGATACAAACCAGAAAGTTGAGAAAACAGGGAAGTGTTTCTCTGACTTTCAGCGAAATCTACCTCTAAACGGTCGAATACTTCAAAAAAATACTACCTTCCCACAAATCCAGTTCACATCCATTGGGCCGGATCTACATTGCACATAAATGTTCCTAATATCAACTTTAACTAAATACTACCCTGCAAGATGCCATATGGGCGTGTGGCAGGGGATATTAGGACACCAGCTATGTAAAAGATAAGGTTTCGGACGAGGAATGGTAAAGTTTATTATGAGTGTGTTATAAGTAGAGCTCTGTTTTCATTACAGCCGGAGGGAAACCTAAGAATAATAGCTGTTCATTTCTTTACTCACTCTCTACTTTAGGTCCTTGTCAATGTAATTTTATTGGTTGAAATAACAGTGAGGAATGATGTACTTTTACTCAGCAATTTATATTCTTCCCCTCCTGACTATGACCGTCCCCATGAGGATCCCATTAAATAATATTGCCCCAACGGATTTTTTTTTCGATTATTTTCTTCTCTCTGATAGTTTTTCGTCCTCCTGCTTCGTTTTCTTCTCCTCTTTTCCGTTCATTTGTTATTTCATCTTCTTCCGGAAGCCGTTAAAGTGTTTTATCAATAGTTTGAAAGTATTTTTATCCTCCCTCATACCTACCGTTGTTCCCATCTCTTTCGTGTATATCTTTAACATTACGCCCCGATTTTGGTCATTTCAGCTCTTATATGCATGAGTAAAAACTATCTCAATATGATAAAATAATGTATGCAGTTTATATAAACAGAATTATAAAATCAAATACTGAAACTTTTAAAAATATCATTTCGTTGCTATAAAATAAGAAATATGTAACTTATCAAAACGTTAACTTTTAAATGATCGGAAAATAATTACCTCAATACGTTTTTGAGGGTTTAACTACCATAAATGCAGCTTCAATGTACAGCTTTAATTAAACCTTACCAAACCAGGCTATGAAAAAGAAATAAAACAAAGGAAACAAAATAAAATAAACTATTTTTAATTAAATAGAACCGTTAAAACTGAAAAAAGAATTATACCTACATTATTCAAGTTAACTTGGACCATGAAACATTTCAAACAATCTCTAGTAAAAATGATTTTACGGCAATAGCACTTACATTAAAAAAGACAAGAACGACTCCCAAGTTCTGATATGAGGTGTAAATCATACTCTACCTATTACTCGAGTGGGTAAGGTAAACGATACTCAGGTTTAACTTTAATTTTAAGAGAACATAGAAAAATGTATAATCATACAATTTATATACAAGATTTTCTTGCAGGTAAAGCTTGAGTCTTAAATCCAAATTTTATCCTTACGCAAATGACATGACCTAAATCCTACTGAGGAAACTCCAATTGCTATCGCTTCGAGCAATCTCCTAGGAGCAAACAGAAAGAGCGACACAGCTGGCAGTAGGACTTATGTTGAGTTCCTTTTGAGACGAGATGGCTACACGCTAGGCTTGAATTACTTGAACAACAGATCAGAAGAGTATCAGTACGGCACGGAGAATATTATTTTGACCCCTCGATGCATCTTTAAGACTAATAGATGCGCCTAATTAGAGAGCTTCTCGGCCGAATTGAGAGGTTTAAAGTTCCCTTCTTTCCTCGCACGTCGAATACGCCGCGAGCATTTGGGACCCTGGTTAAATAGATTTAACCAAAAAAATTAATAAAATACAAAGGAAAGCAGCGCACTTTGTCAAAAACTACTACGAGCGTACATATAGTGTCTCACAACTCTTAGAGGGATTAAGGTGGGAGCCCCTAGGGACTCGGAGGCTACACGCTAGGCTTAGGTTGCATGATAAATTCAGAATTTATATTTTTCAGAGCGATATACAGAATATTATCATGACTCCTCACTGCAACACTAGGTCTAACAGACGCGATAAAATAAGAGAGATACACTGCCAAACAGATAGGTGCAAGAACTCGTTCTTTCCGTGAACAATAAGCGATCACAATAAAAATTAAGCTCACTAAATACACTTCTATAATTCATGTTACCGTTTCATCTCCAAAAAACTTGCACCTTTACACGGCTGGTGACTTAACACCACCTGCCACACGCCAATGCGGCGGCTCGCGGGGTATTTTGAAGATGTAGATTAGCGACTTGAAAAATAGCTTGACATTAACATAAGCACATTCCCTGTCATTCTCCCCATACCTCTTTCTCCTTTCCCTCATCCCTAAACCCTCCACTATTATGTTTTATTTCCCAATGTATCGCCGCAACAACCGCCCGCCTCTGTGGCGCCTCGCAGGCATTGGCGGACCCAAGGAGGGGGGAGGGGGAGAAAAATTAACCCCCCTAAAACTCGGCCTAGTTTATTTTTTTAACAAACCTAAAGGCCTAAATTATTTTTGTGCTGAGAAGCACGATGGTAGAAAAGAATAAACTTTAATTACGCTCAAAGACAGGTCCCTTAGGGCAACAATACGATACAATGAAAATAGCTGCAATATAAATAAAAAATTATTAAGTTCATATCAGAAAATAAATGGAGCGTAAGTGTATTGTTAATAGACCCGGAAGGCACGAGAGACCCGGAAGTCATGAGAGACCACCTTGGCGCGGGAACTATGCTGAGCGGTGCACTTTCTGGACAGAGTAAGAGAGGAGTCGTTTAGATTGTGCACTATCTCGCCTCCCATTGCCCAATGAGGTTGTGAACCATCTCATCTCCCATTGAGGACCAGAAGAGTCATTAAGATTGTCCCTGTAAGTGTGCATGCCTCCTTAGCTGACTTGAATTCCCATACTCAGAAGCATCTCCCCTCCTACTCCTGAGCTTGCAAGAACTTTCTGCCTATCTGAGGTCCCAACCCCCTGCATCTGGTGGAATGACAATCGGATGGAACGGCAAAAGGAGGTATGAAGTCAGTCGAGCTCTGGACAAGGTGATGCGTGGTTGTGTCTATGTTTTAGAGGACCGAATAAAGTCTTTCTCAAGGGAATGGTTTGCAATTCTTACTCTGATCCTCTACCCGCGTTCCCTCTTCGTACTCCGGTGGACCCGAGAGACTAACATAGATAGAAAAAGAAAGGGAAACAACTACTCTCAGTGAAAAACAATAACTGTACAAGTTATACGATTGAATTCAAAGATAGGCATAGATATGATGCAACGTAATAAAAAAATTAATAGATTAAATGAAAAAAATATTTGTAACTACAGATAATAATGGGCGATGAGAATTTAATACTGGAGAGGCTAAACTATTCAGGAAAACATTCATTAAATTAAATTCCATACAATTTAGATTTGAAAATCGCTAACGAACGAGATTTCCTCAAATCAATTGGGATAGAATTCCAGAGTTATGAGGCGGCCACGACAAGCCACTTGTGAGAGGTAGTAGTGGTTCGGTGGGTCGGAAGTAGAAGGTTACTAGGTTCTGTTCTAGTAACCACTGCATAATTGATAGTTCTTTTAGGAAACATATCAATTAGGTAGGAAGTTTCGTTGCCGGCAAAGATAGAAAAAAATAAATGGTAAAGAATGTGTCTCAAGGTTGATTAGTATCTTCATTCATTTTGTGCGTTTTTATAACAACATAATTTTTGGGTGAGTTTGGCGGTTACTAAAAAGGAAATAAGCATACAGAAAAAATCCTTTCTCCATTAAAAAGGCAAGATTTTGCTTATAAACCACCAAAAAATGAGCAAATTTTCATATAGTTACTGAAAAATTTCAAGAACTACACCCTCGGACCCCTTTTTTTCCGAAGGGATATTGCATGCCCCAGAGCCACCAGTTCCCCACCCTCCAAACCTGTGACCCGGAGCCGCCACTGGTAATATGTAGGTGTCTGTAAATGAACGAATAATGGCCAGATACAGGAACGACACACATGTATTCCATAGAATCATGGGACCCATAAGCAATAGTAACCAAACAGAAAACGTTGCAGAAACATTCGATAAGTTTATTGGTTTCCAAAATGGCTTCATAACTTATGGGATGGAATTGTTAGCTGCATAAGTAGCCAAGATGGCGGATGCTCAATGAATCGCTGGGAGTTTTAATTGCTAGATAAAATAGTTGTTATGAGACAAATGTCCCTATTTGTTTAATCCGACTGAATAATAATTGTGTGCATTAGCAATTATATATAGGATAAACCACTACAAATTATGTCGAGGGAAGGAAGGTACGATCGAAAATTCGAAGCAGTTAAATGATGATTGTCTACGTGGTTAAGTTATCTACATCTACATAATACCCTGCGATCCGCTGCATGGGCGTGAGGCAGGGGGTGTTACATCGCCAGCCGTGTAAAGATGTTAGATTTTGGCAGGTGAAATGGTGACGTGAATTATTGGAGTGTATTTAGTAAAGCTCAGTTTTAGTTGTGGTCGCTTATTGTGCGCGTAAAGAACTAGTTTTTGTGCCTGTCTGTTCGGCAGTGTATCTCCCTTACTTTATCGCTTCTTTCAGGCCTAGAGATGTAGTTAGGCGTCATGATATAATTCTCTGTGTCCCTCTCAAACACACCAGTTCTGAATTTCTCAAGCAAGCTAAGCCTAGCGTGTATCTACCGAGTGTCTAGGGACTCCCACATTAAAAAAAATGAATTCTACCGGTTAAGGTAGATTGGTTGAATGTCAGAGACTCTCCTTCAGGTTTTCTACACATTCAGGGGCCTATCTCCCTTCAATATAACTTTTTTCGCCTCTGCACACGATCTACCCTTCTTTATCCCGTCCATAAAACATTCTATTTCTTCCCTTCCCTGCTTGCCCCGCTTTAATCCCTCTAAAAGTTATGAAACAGTATACTTTTGCTCGTAGAATTTTTTAACTAAGCGTTCTGTAGTTTTTTGTATTAGATTATTTTTTTTGTAAAATCTTTAGGAACAGGGTCCTAAATGCTCACGGCGCGGCTTATCTACATCTATATAATACCCCGCGAGCCGCTGCATGGGCGTGTGGCAGGGGGTGTTATGTCACCAGCCGTGTAAATGTGTCAGTTTTTTGCAGATGAAATACAGAAACATGTATTATGGGAGAGTATTTAGTGGAGCTCAATTTTTATTGTGGTCGCCTATTGTTCACGGAAAGAACGAGTTTTTGCACCTATCTGTTCGGCAGTGTATCTCTCTTATTTTATCGCATCTGTCAGACCTGGAAATGTAGTGAGGAGTTATGAAGCAGATATATGTGTTCCTGCAACCCAAATATTTTTATGAGGCTCATTGCTCATCCATAACATTATGGATGTCATAACTCTTGATGCCATAAATAAATGTCCTTGCAACCGGCCATGAGTGTGTATTATAGGGGATGCGGATGAGAGTAGGTACAGTTACGCGAGTCGTGTTGCATGCCGAGTGGGAGAGAGATGTGAGCGCACGAGAGGCAAAGGATAGTGTGTGCGGTCAAGAAGGTCGGAGGGGGCGGAGGGGAGGGGGAGTGTCGGCGGGGACGAGAGGCGTTGTATCGATTAGCGACGCGTGGTCTTTGACGTTGGTGCGTGCGTAATCCACCTTTGGCCGACAAACCAATCCCACCTGCAGAGAACGCCGCACTTCCTCTCTGCTCCCCCCCCCCCCCCCCAGCAGTCCCCCTTTTCCCGCCACCCCCCACAGAGTTGCCCCCCCACCCAACCCCTTAACCCCCCAAATGAACCGAAGAGTAGAGTTGGCCTTTCTCTCTCCTCCACTTTCCGAACTCACTCGCACGCTCTTCCCACCTTGATCTATGCTCGAGCCCATTTTACACGGGGTGCGCATTTGCACCAAGAAACAGTATGTGAAATCATTCGTGAGGAGCGTGGCACACTATGGATATGAAGCATGGACTATTGGAAATATGACCAGAAAAGACTAGAATTCTTCGAAATCTGGCGCAGGAGGAGGATGTTGGAAGATAAAATGGACGGACGAAATAAGAAATGATGAAGTTTAAAGAAGAGCAGAAGAGGAAAGGACCATATGGAACACCATACAGAAAATAGGAACAAGATGGATTGGACACACTAAGAGACACAATGGGTTTCTGAAGAACATAATTGAAGGCAAAATAGAGGGAAAAGTCACCAGAGGAAGACCCAAAAATAAGTTCATGAACAGAATAAAGACGAAAGTGTATAGGAAGAGATACCAGGAGGAGATAAGGGAACTAGCATTAGATAGGGAAGATTGGAGGACTGCAGTCAACCACATCTTAGGATTGAACGGCCAATGATGAATATCTCCCTCTCATTTGTAAGAGATAACTCCCTCTCTCCTTACCTTCGGCCACTGCCCTAAACTTTCGCCCAATTGGGCGGTTGACGCGTCCCTAATCCATATGGTGGACAAGAAAAGGAAAGGGAGTGTTCCAGAGGGGTTGCTACACCACGTCGAATCGTTACGTACGATTTTATCATATTTTTGTCCAATTTTGCTGGAAATCGATCCTTTTAAAATTGCCGAGAAATACAATGGGAAAGTAAAATAAACATACATGCACATCACGCCATTCCTTTTCGGGGTAGGCAATGTGATTGAGTATAATGGAATTGCCATGAGAAAAAATCGGCCTGGACCGGGAGTTGAACCACGGACCTTTGGCTTTCGCGGGCCAATGTGAAGACCACTACGCTACCTAGGCTTCCAAGTCCTCAGGCAATCTATAAGGATGCATACGAATTTGACGTATGAGCCGGCCCAGGCCGATATTTTCTTATAGAAATTGCATTGTATTTCACTGCCGTATTCGCTGCAGGCCTGAATACTTTAATAGAGAACCAAGCACGGCATTAGCGCTGATGAAGGATACAGTCCTCATGATGTGGCTTCCTTGAAGTCCATTCTCCCTCACGTTGCCATCTTCAATGGACCGCAAGGGGTTAACTCCTAATTCATTTGTATCCTTATAAATTGCAATAAAGACCAGGAAGCCAGGGTAGCGAAGAGGTCTGCGCATTGGCCCGGAAAGCCTAAGGTCCGAGGTTCATTTCTCAGTCCAGGGCAATGCTTTCACATGGCAATTTCACTTTATTTCACCGGCGAATTTGCGGCAGGCCTGTATTCTGCGATAAAGCTTAGTTTTTGCTGTTAGACCAAAGTAACTGGTTTTCTTTTATTAATTTCCTCTTTTCTGCTCTCTTCTCGTATAAGTCGTTCGCCTCCATTACATTCGTGAATTTCTTTGTTTACAGTTTCTCGAGTATAAGACTTCTAATATTCTTCTTCTTTAAAGTCTCTTTAGCAAATCTCTCCCATGACTTTCTAGGTCAATCTGTTTCTATCGCTTCATTTTCACAACCGTCATTAATCTGCTTCGTATTTCTTTTCCCACCCGCTATCTTGGCATGATTTGACATGGTCCATTGTTGAAGCATCCAACCCACATGCTTTAGTAGTCCACTAATTTATTACCCAATTCATCCAAATTTTCGGCAAATACTTCTTAGGCAAAATAAATGAATAAATAAATACAGAAACTAACGAAAATACGATAAAAATTCACAAATTTTCCTGAAAACTTCTTACAGAAAACCAATAGTGTAACACGGCTGATGGAAGGACTAGATTGGGAGCCAAAAGAGATATGGAGGCCACTTGCTAGGTAAAATTGCCAGTGAGAAAAATTCGAAAATATAAGGAGAGTTTCAGTGCGGCTTCAGTAATTATAAATACAATCTAAGTATCACTAAAACTGATAGGATTGACGAAATTAAGAAGACACCATGCCGCAAGACAGAACGAACTCTCTGCCTCCTGTGCATCATTACTTTCTACAACAGAGATAACGAGACACTGAGATGCTTCTTCAACGTACAATTCACTTTCCTCCTTTCTGTTTTCCAATCGCCGGTGTCCTAACACCCCCGACCACTTGACAATTCGGTGGCTCGCAGGGTAAAATGTAGATTTAGATGTAAAAGACAATGCGGATCCGGCCTAATGACTGAAAACTGGATTTTATTGAAGTGATCAGTTGGCTCAAGAGAAATTTTTCTGCGCCGCGTTTCTTCTTGGTTTAAAAGTTATATGAAATAAGCTCACCAACTTATTTGACATCAAGCATTTACTTTTTCTCTTCCTAAGTAAAAACATGACATCAACAAAAACATTATATTTTGACCGAAACTTCAAAATCAGACATCAGGCGTCACTTCGTAGAGAAACTTAATACTGGTATCCGCATTGAAAAGAATACTTTGTACTTTACTATAAATCAGTATTTGTACGATCAGTTTGATAGCTTTTCTACATCGTCGGGTACAATTGTTTGCATAATATTCATTCATTTATTGTTGTGATAGTAACATGATGTCGGAGGATTTCAAAAGAGTAACTTTTAGGAGGGAAGGAAGGGAAACATAGATTATGGGCTTTTTTGTGATGGAAAAGGTTATCATTCAACAAATAAACTTGGTCCAAAAGGAGAGGGATGGTTGCGGAAAAAGTCGCACATTACGAAGGTTGTTTGACCGTCTATTAATGTCAGTTGGTTCCAAATCATCCAACTTTTTATCATTCCAGAGAATGTGTAAAATTTTTGGGTCAAAATTGCTTGCATGATCACTTTCAAATAAATTCTTGGCAAATTGGAAGCTGGAATCCAAATTTATGAAACTTTTGGTGTGTTTTTTGATGCTTGTCATGAAATTCCTACCAGTTTGACCTATGTAAGATATATTACAGCTAAAGCATTCAAGTTCGTAAATCACAGGCTTGAATAATATATCCTGTTTGTCTTTTCCGTTTACTATGAATTTCCAGAGGGTAAGGGTCACAAATAACCACCAACTCGTAAAAATGGCAAAAACTACAACTCAGCAAAGCATTTTTAGTATTATAAGCACTTTTACATTCACTTACCGTTCAATGCCTAACGCAAGCCGTCACATACCGCAGCGGTGAATAGCCGAATATTATGGGACGGGTGGGGTGTTGAGGGATTTTCCGGTGAGCAGGTGTATTTGAGGGGGCTGGAGACATTCACGGGGGGGGGGGGGGGAGGATTCGCATTCGCGTGGGCGGAGGATTCGCGGAAAAAAAGGAGTTCAGCAAGCATATGAGGAAGGCAGGGGGATTCACGAGCAGAGTTTTGAAAGGGAAGGGGATGATTCGCGGGGGACATTTTCGGCTAAAACAACTGGATAACTGACGATGAATTATCGCAGACGATCCGCTTTTTTCAGGAAAAAAAGTGAATAACAGTAATCCGTATTTCAATATTGGCGGAAAAACGAAGTGGCGAATCCATGGCATTCGGCTGGACACTGATGTTTGAGCCGTTCACGGCCATCGAACGGGATATGAGCTCCGCCATCACGCCACCAAATGAATATTACATGCTCGCAGGAACTCTCTGCGTCGCTCGCACTTAGAACAAATGAGTGAATGCATGAAAAGCTTCATTTATGTTCTGGAGTAACCCAATGGAGCGAGTGAACTAGGAAAAGATTACACATTCTGCTCAAACAATTGAAATGCATGTATTAAATAAGCAATAATTAAAGCAATTCAATACCAAATGTATATAATCTTTGATGTAAACATTAGGAGAGCTACTTTTTGGATACCCCTCGCATGAAAATTTTATATTTCAATCATATGTATATGAGTACAGTGTTTTGCTATAGTTTTAGGACAAAAATGAACACTCACGCTTCTCGGGGAAATTGAGTTTCACTAACTGAACGATTGTTGTTGGTTACACACCGCGAACTATTTAATTCATTTAAAGGCTCATTCTAAGGTAAAAGCGGAAAATTTAAAAAAAAAATGTATTTTCAAACACATATCGTTCTTTCCGCACACCGTAAATATTACATAAAATACTCAATTTTAGTATCCATTGAGATAATAAATATTGATTTCCCACGCACAAATCGCTTAACCAAAGAGAAACAAAAATTTAATAACAAACCACATTTTCGTTTCAATTTGGATACACAAACAAAAGGATGTCTTTTGGTTCCGATCCGCAAAACACTCGAAACTGTTTGCTTGGCCATTTGCAAAAGAATAAAAACAAATTTTTTGTTGATTCACGGGTGATTGAAGCTGGTATCAAACTCTTCTATATTACGAGTCATTTTTTGATATTTTATAAAAAAAGAAAGCTATCAGATATTTGTAAATAATTTACTGGCACACACAGTTTTTAGACTCATGTCATTCCTGTAAAAATTATTACAAATGCAGTTTTGTAATTTGATTTATGGCTTTATTATGAATCCTATTATGTATTTACTAAAACACATGCAACTCAGATGAAGCGCATCCACTAATTAAATCAAAATGGCTTCAGACACGGTATTCTGCCAATTATTCTCCTCTAATGAAACTCCTAAACCACATCCAGCCATTCCATGTTACTCGAGATTCCTTTTTCCATCATAACTATTCGTTCTTTTCGTGATATCATCACTTTCTCCAAACCTCTTCAGTCGTCGTGTAGAATATGCTGCATCGTTCTAACTTTTTCGAAGCCCATAACGTATTGGATTTAAATTTGGGCGGTTGAATTGTATTCTCTACAGTTGGTGTGTTTCGATTTCCTAATTTATTTTTATTTTAATACTTTTTCTTAGTGTAATAAAATCTGATTTACACCAACAAATTTTAATCAGTCATGCAAACGTTTCTAGGGAAAGCAAGCAGCAGAAATGAAGAGGTTATAACGCTCACACCAGAGATACACACACATTTCGTACTTTTCCACACTACTAAATACAAAATACACGTGACTTATCGGCCTAAACTCGCCTCATGAGTTATTCTTTTGGCAGGATGACACATATTCTACCCAAACGGTCTCCCCAATGAACTATCGCATCATCATGAGAGCTTTAGGAATAGAAGGAGTCGTATCTAAGGTTCCAAATATCAGATTTCGGGTCCATACCGATCAGGATCCTGAATTTTAGACACCGGACATAGGGCGATACATTCCTACGGGCACCGACGGGTGTCGAGAAGATTTTAAGGTTTTGGCGGCGTCACGACTGAGGCGGAGTGGGATGTAATGTCCTCTCCTTGTTTCATTCTGAGAATTTTTTAACCATATTTCTCAATCGGCCATTGAGAACAATAAGAAAAGAAATTGATAAAAACTTCTCAAGGAGATAATGCATGTTTCTCCGAACGATACGAGGCGGCCATATGTATACCTATATCTTCATTCATTTAAATATTCTATCAACAGATTGGTAGTTTTCAGGATAGCAATAATCCTTAAGTCCTAATTTCTGGCATATCGTTCCATTTTCCTTCCTTTGAGTGATCCACCATTAGATTCCTCATAAAATTCTCACATCGTCTCCCTACTCTTATATCGATAGATCTGATAACCGATATATCGGAGTATAGGCTTAGAGAAGCAAGCAGAAGGGCTCCAAAGTGATAAATTAAACCGTAAGGCTTACACAGTTGCGGTTCTCAAGTGTTACGATATATCAGCCGCGACAGCCGATATTTAGAGGTCGATTAGGAGGCCAGGGTGTGACTCGCACCCCGAATTGAAGCCTAAAACGGGAACTGGCACTCGCGAATCGATCTGGGTTACGGCATATAGTCCGTTTGCGATTACACTTTCGATGAACACAACGTAAGACTGGAGATTGGGCAGTATTTGGGGAGTGTTGGAGAGCGTATTTACACCACATCCATCAGGCACAACGAGAGACAGGATTCATAAATTTCTAGAAGTGAGCATTACCTCCGGATGAAGTTCTCTCTGGTTTCCCATCGGGTCAGAAAAGTTGCCGCCACCAACGTTCCCACGGATTTCTCAGAGATCATCATTAGGGCTGAGGTCAGGTCAAGAACTATTCATTTCATATATCTTCAGGTCAGATCAATGGTTTTTTTAAAATATACTCTACCGGTAAAGGCAGGTTTTGTTGAATGTCAGAGAACCACCTCCCGGTTTTCTACACATTCAGTGTCTTTTTTCGCCTCTGCATACGATCTACCCTTCTTCATCCCGTCTATGAAACCTGTTCTCTTTCTTCTCCTTCCCCGCTTGCCCAACATTCTTCCCTCTAGAACATTCTTCAGCAAACCATCACTATTTATTACATCCGCCATGTACCCTGCATATCCCGGATTTCATTCAGAAGCTTCCTACCCTCGCCCACCACCTCAAGCACTTCCTTGTTAGTCTTCCTTTCCGTCCACCTCACCTTCTCCATCCTTCTCCAAACCCACATGCCTTCCTGTAGCCTATTCTCGCCCTCCTTTCTGAGGGTCCACGTTTCTGCCCCATACAACGCAACGCTCCATATCAAGCTTTTCGCCAGCCTCTTCTTCACATCCTTACCCAATTTCACTGTAATCAGCTCCCATCTATTGCTAAAAGCCTCTTTAGCTAACGCTAGACAATCATATTTTGATAAGCAAAAATACATTAAGTTGGCTGTATACTTCGGCCGAGAATGCCCTTTTAGTTCTGGCTTCGGCCACAGCCTAGGGGAGATCTTCGCCTATCCCTTCATTCCCGGACCCGGACAACACTGATGGCACAGTGGAAAATACGATGCAAGGGTTCAGGAGAATATTCACAGTGATGATATCAAACACAATTTTTAACACTTTGATGGTCCTACACAGAGATGAAGGAATCCCATTAATAACAAGGGCAAGGATTTTAAGAAATATTTGTTGTGCGCGTCATGGCGATCACCAGACTTTCGAAATATTCTAGTTCCTTCAAGTGGAAAAAAGCGAAAGTTACGACACTTATTGTAAATAGAAAAACTTACTATAAAGGTCTGCGGAAACAGTTTTACTTTAAGAATCAAAGCAGAGCCGTAAAATAAAATCACATAGACGTTACACATAGCGGAGTCGTTTTCCACCGACGCATACAGCCCCCTTAAATTGTGGTGCAGTGAGAAATAAACATGTTCAAAGAGGAAGTGAAGAGACGGGTTTCTGGGAATTGTTCCAGGCGTGTCACGGTGGCATTTTCATTCTCGTGACGTAATTTTGATCGCCTCCTCGGTCACTCAATGCCAGTAACCTTTAGATCTGCCAAGTATATTAGGGCCCCCACTTTCTATGATTGACTATCCTAGCAACGCGGTCGGTTTCCGATAGTCGGCCAGTTTTTCGTCATTATTTTTCACCATTATAAGTTGAAGTTAAGTTGATTATAAGAGCCTAAGAACCTATAAAATCCCAAAAATTGATTTCAAAAGATTACTTACCATCCGCTGTATACCGTTCTCGACGAGGTACGTTCTTGAGGAGGTAGGGAAGATGAACAGCAACCATGGAGGCACATTTGCCAAGAAGATCATTCCGCACCAGGAAACCACGACAATATGGGAAAATGGCAGGTCGGGCGAAATCAATCGTGCATCTGCATAAAACAGGAATAGGTAACTATGATACTCATCTCAAGGAAAAATTACTTAAAGCAGCATGTTCTGAGGGCGAAGGAAGAACTGAATGCAGCTTTTCGCCGAGAAATATTTAATGCAACCTTTTTCCGGTTTTTTTAATTATTATCAAGCGAGCAATCTGGATGTAACCTCAACAACCTCTTGACAATGATGTACAACGTCCAAAGTGGTCGCCATAAATATTTCTTAAGAGAAAACTGCGAAGAGTTCTATTTCCGTCTTCCATAAATGCAACCAAATCAACCCCGAGACTACAGTATAAGTATTCATATATTTTTTTTCGATCAGTATTCATATAAATAGTATAGATAAATTAGTATTCATATAAATTTCATTCGATTAGTGGTCACTTCTGTTTCAACAAAATGCGTATTCCGCGGAAGATACTCGACAATATAAGGGCGTGTTAATATCATACGTAAATTCGGAATGTGTAAGTCTGTGAAGAGTCCTGCCAATATTTCCTCTTCACAGTGGCATTCCAAATATTTTCTTCAAAAATCTATCTTTTTTTCCAGTGTCATCTGTTCAAACTTTTTCTCATCTTTGCATCCCTTCATTTAGCCAAAATTCCTTTTCTTCCCCTCCATCTTAGATCCATTAACCAGCGTTCTGAAGAAGCTGGCCCTCGCAACACTCTTCAGTACACCTGTTCGTAGCCCTCTCAAATGGCTTTCCATTCACTTTTGCGACAAACTTAGAACTTTCCATGTAAGCCTCCTTTCCTCCACCAAAATACGAAACACTTTCGCATATGATTTTCTTTTACCCCACCTAAACCCCTATATCCTCGTCCAAATCCACAAGTTAACCAAATGGAATATTTTCTCACTCATTATCCTACATTTTCAGGCTAATACAACGTGCAACATAACGCTATTTAATACATTTTACCATAATTTTATTCAATTAATTGCTCGGGGTTCTATTCATAATCTTTCTATCGGTGTTCTGTATAATGCTCGCAAAGATGGGGTGATGTTATATCGATCCCGCACTACATCTCTTAAACTGAGAGATGAGAGAACTCTCGGTAGACGGCCGAATTGACATCATCCTCCTAAGCCAACAATCCGAAGATTAGTCTTCAGCAAGCTCTTCGTTCCACTCCTATGCTGAAATTAACCTAACCTATAAACTTGCTTCCCACAAGTTTTATTCTGCAAGAGCCTGCAGGGAATTGTACTCTGATGAACAATGACCACAAATCGGTTGCAGTTTTAACTGGTAATATACGCTTCTGCAAGTGACTTGCAGTGATGCTTGCATTTGGAATATACGCCAAAGTTCTCTCGCGCCAACTAACTTACGCAGTGAACACGCTTCCTTCAGTAAACTCCTCAAGTTTCTCCCGCAGGAGCTTGCGGAGAATTTTACTCTGGTGAGAAACGCTCACAAGTTACTGTAGAGACATACTGCTTGCAGTTTACAAGTATGGTATGCCTAAACGGTTAAAAGTTCTGCACGCTAGTCTGCAGAGCCGATAACACGTGGAAATGACGCAAAAATTTGCTAGCGAAAAGTAATTTACGGGATAAAGGTGCCATTGCAAACCCACCTCAATGCGCAAACTTGGTTATGCGGTAGAAATATACTTGATTATGAAATCATTTCAACTGCCGTTCACCGTTAATCTACCGCCTCTCCCATAGTCTCACTCGGAAAATTTCCCGCTATCCTCTGAAATCGGAAGGCCTCTTCGGATATCTCGAGTTACGTTTCTCGCCCTAATTTTATCATGCCCTCCATCTCTCAAATCCTCTTATCGCGCTTCATTGAACCACCCGAAAAAAAGGATTAGCGAGAGGAAGAAAAACTGAAGATAAAACCTGAGCCTCCGGAAACGGCGGCTTCTTTCGGGAAAAGGGTATTAAGACATCCGGCAGAAATTGCCTTTAATCTTAAATAATTAATGCCCACACTCCTTGCCCTCCTTGAAGATGGTTCTCCCATTTCAAGCTTTAAAATTAACTTTCCATTTCTGGCCAGAGGGATCGGCATTTTCCGCAACCGGATTAGCAGCCAATACCATCACAGTCTGTTCATTGCGTTGCGGGTAATGGTTACAGCAATGAGTGACCATGGCACCTGATGCAGAGCAGAAAGAATCGTCAGATCCAAAATGATAAAATTTTAACGGCACGAGTTCCCGGGATGGGTTCTACGTTAGAAATCAAATTTAGAATTAGATAATAATAAATACTTGACATAAAATAGTTTTCTGTTACACAAACGATTAATAATTGGCAGTAAATTAAGTCTTTTAATAATTTTTGAATAATTTTATGGCAAAAATATTTTTAAATGTATAACACTACAGTAAAAAACTAAAAAAACACAATAGTTCAACAATTACACTACGATGTTAATTCAACATATGAGTTTAGATAAGTGTGCATATTGGAGCATTATGGAATAAATCAAATTTCTCGTAATCAAATAATGTTGATCCGTCCAGTATCAACATTGAAATTGAATATGAAAAAATAATTTTTTATGATGATACATGTGATAACAATAAAAAACTTCTTTATTTACTACATGAACAAGAAGTGACATCTATAAATTGAGGAGTAAAAAACACAAATCTTCGATCGCAATTTCAGGCATCATACCAAACCTCCTTGATTCACCGTATCTTCATAAGACAACCACGCAATGATTGGCTGTGACTATGCCAACCCTTGCCAGGGTTTTTCACACAATACTATTAAACCATGATCCAGATACTTAACCCGAATAAATAAGCCAGAGATCGATATATACTTCGAAAGAAAAAAATATTTCAATCCCAAATGAGTCATAAGGAGTGTTATTCAACACAAATCGTGATTTTGAGATGGGAAATAACCAAGAATTGTGTGACCTCATTCACTAAATAATGGAGAGCATAACAATACACGCAAAAGGTGTAAATATAAATGTCGGGGTATGACTATCTTTCATTGGTGGATAAAAGAACAAATTTTCTGCCAGCATGCAGGAACCATCAGACATTCCTTTAAAAATTGTTGTCATTTTACTCCCCGAAATGGACCCTAAATGAATTACAACCGTGTGAACAGGGAAAAAGAGCTTATACACTAATAACTGACTATTAATGTATTCTAATTCAGAAAGGGCGTCACTTTTAAAAAATTACTTCTTTAATTCGAGATAAGCTAAAAAAACTCCGGGTGGATATGGTACTTCGCATTAAAATGCTGCATTCCATGCCACTGCGGGGATAAATACGTAAATCCTTTTTATCCTGGATAAAAATTTTGGGGAAATTGGATGAGATATAATTTACATTGAGCTATAATTCGAATGAGTAATGCAGTTGCCGTCTTTCTGCGTCTGATTAGCAATTACTCATGGATTACTAATTCCAATTTCGATCAACACACTTTAATTTTGCCTATCTATAATGCTCATAACATTGGGCAATGTTACAGAGTATTTCAAACATGTTTTCATACATAATTCATAAAATACAATAACGACTTTTTACTGAAAGCGATTGAAGGCATCATCTTTCGCGTTGATCCGGATGAGTCGACGCTCGATTTAATAAAGCAGGTATGCTGGGATTCATGAGAGATTAAGCCGGGGAGAAAATTAAAGTCTTACGATCAGCACGTGTTCCTGAATAGATAAAGGACTGAAGCAGTTAACGAACTCGCCAGCATTTTAATATTCCATGACCCAATTCCATCTCCGCCATCAGCCCGGACGTGTTTCCGTCTTCTATTTTAATGTGCGCATCACCGCGCAGCATTAAGACTACCAACCCAACCGCATGAGGAGCGAAATGCATTGCGTGATGCAATCACCACCGCAGAGCTTATCGGGTGAGCACCGATAGGATCTTTTGCACCGTGACGGTCATAGGAACTTATGCACGAATGGTGCGGTAAGTTGGTGTCTATCACCTCCTACTGCATAATGAGATAACTTTGCCCGGTGGAGATTGGTGTTTCTCCACACTGGCATTAAAAACGTAGAAAAGAAGATTGAAATTGCGTCGCATTCTACAAAAGTATCTCGATAATCATTTAAAAGCTCCTAAACTCAATAATGATTAGTTGACATTTATTTCTTAATGGAGAACTTTCAATTCGATGTTCTAACCCATAGGCCACGTCCGAATTTATTTCAGATCAGTTTCATTTAATTTGCCCCTAAAATCATAAATCTACTTCAAATGACAGTTAAAATGAAAAAAAAAACAAAGTCAATTCTCATTAAAAGCAAGTTTAAAAATGGCTATTTGACCATGATGATATTGAAATTCTATTCGCAAATGTCCAATAAATTGTTAGTTTGAAAGGAAACTATAAAAACTTATGTAAATTGTGCATAGTACCATTTGAAACTGAAATATTCTGTTATGTTCCTTTGCAAATGATTCTTGGTTAACCCCACACAGGTTTATAATCTTTAGGATAACTTATAGCTTCTCAACTTTTTGTTAAATTGGAATGTACTTTGTATATACTTAAGAAGGAAGGAATTAAAGAAATTATATTCTGCAGTTTTCGGGATTAATTTCACAAATGATTCTGGATACATACATTTTTTTCAGTAATCTATAGAATAATTATGCAATTTAATTAAACAACGTCCCTAAATAAAGTAATCATAAATTAATAATGCATAGCCATTTGATATTAAATTACATTATGTTGTTTGTTTGTTAATCAAATGAATTCACTGAATATTACAACAATGCATAAATAACTCAATGCCGCGCATTGTTATCTCGACACTCCTGTCACTTCTTTTGTTACTGCTTTCGGCCAGCACCAGACTGCAGGGGAAAGTGCGCGGACCTGAATTAAGCTGGAATGAGTGCCTCGTGTGGGATCATCCCGCGTCACTCACCCTGGTGGTGGCTTGCACGGTATTTCATGGATGCAGATAAGAAGAAGCTAACGAAGAATTTTATCGGGGCTGCTTACAATATACTGAAACAAGCCATAGACAACAGATAATACCTTCAAAAAGGCAAGTGGAATCATTGAAAAAAATATTGAAATATTTTATGCTGCGAAAATAAAATTTTCTCCAAATACTGTTTCAAAAATTGAGTAATTGCATCTGTCATAATTTGGTGGCGAATGAATTATAAATGAATCCTTACATAATGAATAAGTCAATCCTGCAGTAAACCTTTATTCTGTAGTGTATTATAAATAACATAAGCCAAAAAAGTTTCACTTTTTTCGCTACGATATAAAGCTAGGCAAAACGTGCGCTGATTGGCTGACGTCATCTCCCTTACTTGATCGGCTCGTATTCACGATTTTGCTGTGACAGGAGTGACAACGAGTCATAATTTCTTTGGAATATAAGATAATTGTTTCGTCTCCGGACCGGTTTTCGTCAAACATGAGGAAGAATACTCCAAGGCGTTACCTATCAACCTGCCCACGGTGGATGCATTGATGGTGGGAGATTTTATGAAGCGAAAACCACTTTTCGTGAACTCCAAGCAGCGAGGTGCAAAAATGTCCCAGTAAGAATGTCTCCTTAGCAAATACTTAGCAAATAATAACTTACTTTACGAATAATATGTAAATCCCTATCCCCATTATGACCCTAACATTACTCCACGCTGAAAATGCCAAAGCCTTTCCCGTGGCAGCTTTCGAAACTCACGGCGGCGACTGACGAAGTTAGGTGTTTCTAATTTTTCCACCCATGGTTCTCCACCTAAGGATAATTTTTTTCATATTTATGTTCCATTTTTATGTGAGGTGTAAAAAAAACTCAGATGAAACAAATTTTGGTAACGTGCTAGTCAAAAGTGACGTGTTACCATGAAAAAAGAAGACGAAAATTTCAGACTCCAGTCACATGCTATCCTTCTGCCTTTTCGAAAATCTGTCTTGGAGAAAATATTACATCAATGCTGTTTTGTGCAGTTAAAATGGAAGAAAACAACAGCTTAACTCAGACTTCTTTGTTTGGAATCGCCCGGACCATTCAAGTGGTCCGCATGTACCAGCGATTCTGATAAGCTTATCCAACTTGTCAAGTTTTTCCGGGGCGAATCGCTACAACTTAGCAGAAAACACCCACTTAAAATTGATTTGAACCCAAGCTCCAACAATTCCTTTTTCGCAGACGTAATCATTCCTATTATGTTAACATGATCACTGAAATCAATATTTAACGGAGCTTCTCTTGGAGATCTTACAATGAAAACTAGCTAAGAAAAATATGCGCTACAAAATTTTTTGATTCCGCAGAGTACACTTTTTCGATTTCAACCAGCTTTGCTACAATACAGCATCTTCAGGAAAACTAGTACGCTTTCAACCGCTTATTCCTACCTTTCCGCACCGATTTCCTCTTTTGATCCTACATTCATTAACTCTTCATTCGCCAGCATTTAAGCATAGCTAACTTTCTAAATTTTACTCCTGACCAATAAATCAATAACCTCCAACCTAAGCACACTATCTTTCAATGAACACCAAGTTTCAGGTCCATAAAACGCTAATCACCGCAAAAACAGCCTCCCCCTACCCACCACATTTAAATATACATGAATGAGAAAACTATGTTATGTACCTGATGATGCCGGCTATTCGACGAAACCGGTTGTCCAGTAAGTATTCTCCATGAAATTGGTACGGTGGCTTCCGCGGTGATTTATTGAGTTCAGATTATTCGAGTTTTTCCCGCGTTGGTTCATTGCAACGGACAACAGTTTCGCTAACGTTACAGCTAGCGTCGTCAGGTCCTGACAACGCTATATTCTCCGCGAAACTTACAATTTTCTGTTAATTCCTGAGCATTATAGAAAAGTTTTACAAAGTTAAGGTTGAAACTATTGAACTTGTTCAAGAGATCTATTAATCCTTTCTCCTAATTCTTAACACGAAGAAACCCTTAGCATCCTCCACGTTTTGCAATTCTTCCCTGGTTAGAGAAATTCTACCTTGACGATTTCGACCACTTATTTCACCTTTCTTCACCAATTTCTTCACCTGACTCTACGTTTATTAACTCTTTATCTGCCAGCATTTAAGCATAGTTATCTTTATCAATTTTTCTCCTCATCAATAAACTGATAGCCTCCAACCTAAGCACACTATCTTTCAATGAACACCAAGTTTCAGATCCATAAAACGCTAATCACTGTACAAAAGTTCCATTCGTCCTTTCTCCAAATTTTTCACACGACCATTCCCACCTTTTTGCAACTTCTTCCTTGGCTGGAGAAATTATAGCTTGACGCTTTCGACCACTTATTGCACCTTTTTTCATCAATTTCTCACTTGATCCTACATTCACTACTTCTTCATTCGCCAGCATTTAAGCATAGCAAACTTCCTCAATTATTCTCCTCCTCACCGATAAATAGCCTCCGACCTAAGAACACCTTTTTTTTTTAAATGAACACCAAACTTCAGATCCATAAAACGCTAACGATCGCGCAAGAGTTCTATTAATCCTTTCTCCAAATTATTCACAGGCAGAAACCCTTAGCATTCCCACCTTTTTGCAACTTCTTCCTTGGCTAGAGGAATTCTTGCTTGATGCTTTTGACCACGCATTCCACCTTTCCTCAACAATTTATTACTTGATTCTACTTTTATTAACTCTTTATTCGCCAGCATTTAAGCATAGTTACCTTTTACAAGTATTCTTCTCATCAATAGATTAATACCCTCCAACCTAGGCACACCTTCTTTCACTAAACACCAAGTTTCAGATTCATAAAACGCTTATCACCGTGCAAGATTTCTATCAATTCTTTCCCCAAATTCAAAGAGGAAGAAACCCTTAATTCAACGGTGGAATTCCCATACGAACCTCAGTTCAAGGGTCTGCTATTTTTCATACACTCGCACCTTAAGAGTATCTTTACAATAGGGGACGCGATGGCTATCCCCTTAGCATCCCCACCTTTTTAAGACTTCTTCCTTGGGCTAGCGCAATTTTTGCATAGAACAACAAAGCCGACAATCTAGGATATCAAGGGTATACGAAACGGCGAATAAATGAAAGCGGGTCATGCTCACGCCGGAAACCCAACTTCACAGCGCACAACGCATCGAAAAGGCCTGGGCATAAATATATCGGGGATACGGCGATAAAAACAAAAAAAATCGGAAGGCGTACTTTGCTGTGACTTAATCCAAGACTTCGGGTTCGGCCTACAATATGATATGAGAATGCATCAAAAACGCATATATAATTCAAGTCTCGGGGGCCTTTCGGAATGAAAATAAAACCCCCGGCGGAGACTGAGAGAAAACTTCAAGAAGACTCCTTTCGTCGACCTGACTCGCCGTGCCTCTAAAAAGCTTCGCCTTGCACCTCAAGGCGCACGCGAGTCCTCCTACGAGAAGCTCGCGGCACCGTTACGAAAAGGGGATCTCATGCATCTTTCATCCCGGCCATGACGTCACAGGTATTTGGTCCACATCATAAATTTCCCTCAATATGACACCGAGGGATGGATAGAGTGGGAAAGAAGGGAGAGAGGGGCCCAATACATGAAGGGAAGGGAGTGTAAGGAAGGAGGCGGTTTTAAGGCGAGTTTATACGAAAATGGAGGTTTAACATGGAAGTACGAGACGTACGCGAATTTTTTTTCAAGGCTTCTTCTTTAAGGCGCGGCTTCTCAAGAGCTAAGTCGTGGATACGCGAGAAAGGTGTAATATCAGCTGAGGAAAAGATATAGCCCAAGAGGTAACCATGAAAAACTAAGGCGCGCGTTTTCTCATCATAGTTACCGTTCTTCCGGATAAAAGGTGAGTCACACGTAATATAATCAATAATTGACAATCTTATTCACGGATTGGTTTCGAATGAAACGAATAAATGAAAGTGATCTGATTAGAGGATGACGTAAGAAATTCAGAAATTACAACAATAGTTCCCACTTCACCATTAGTTATCGATTTCCCACTAATGGTCGGTTTGAGGAACATTTAGTTATGTGGTCCATAAAATTATAGATCTCATAAAAAATGCTCGAGTTGCAGGAACACATCTACTAATTATAACAGAATTACAGGGTGTCCAGCAGCCGGGCATTTGAAAATTCCCTGAGATTTCCAGGTTTTCCAGACATCCTTTTTATTTTTCCAGAGGAAATATGGATTTTTTTCTCGTTAGTTATAAGGGAATGTTCGCTATGTTTTTTGGGTGATTAAACGTAAGGATTATTTTTAAACTTGCATATTTGGAGGGAAGTAAACACAAAACTTTAAAATAGTTTTAAAGAAAATCACATCACCACCCTTTCTTACATTTAAACACTGTCACGCTGGTTCTCAGGAACAAGGTTATATTACAGCCAGACTTAGCTATGAATAGCATTGATACAAAATGATAAAAAACTGAAAAAACTGAAGAAATTGACTTTTTTCCTTCCAACGCAAGGGAACTTTGACCTCGCAATTCGCCGAAAAAGGCACATTGCTTCAGTTGCCGTTTTATATATTGACACCACAGAAAATTCCAGAGTCAATTCGATACTTCCCTGAGATTTCCCTGATATTTCCAGTCAAATAAAATTCCCTGAGATTTCCCGGTCTTCCCGGCTCTCCAGAGTGCTGGACACCCTGGATTTACCAACAGTCAATGGCTTCAAATAATTGATATAATCTTCTACCACCGAATAAAATGTATTAAAGTTTAGCCCACGAACAATTGTTAATGAACATAATAATTTGTCAGGAAGAGTAAACAAAATGGTCATTTGCCTCAAAACAACTAATTTGTGAAATAATTTAGTTTCCTAGCGGTTCATTGCGCATCCGCCATCTTAGCTACTTATGGAACTCATAACTTTATGCCATAGGTTATGAAACCGATAAATTTATCGAATTTTTCTGCAACACTTGTGGAATGGTTGCCAATACTTAAGGATCCTATAGCTTTATAGCATAAATGTGAGTCGTTCCTGTGACTGGCCATAATTAAAGGGAATACAGACTGCGAAGACAGTCGGTGATTACGGAGTAACAATATCCGGATGAGTTATTGGTGCTCTCATTCAAGCGATTTGACGAAATCGACCGTAAGCGAAAAAAGTTCATTCATTTGGGAGAAGTAAAGTAAAAATACATAACACCATTGGATGTCCAACCAGTCGATAAGGTTTTAGGACAATCCTTCTCAAACTACTCGTATTTTTGGACATCCACTTACTTCCCCCTCCATCGTATGGATAGTTTGCCCTGAGATGTCTCTTTTCCCCTAAAACATAATACCTATTCGTAAAAATAACTTCTACACTGCACTGTTAAGTTAACAGATCGATTTATTGCACAATCCGGATTCATATACCAGGGATTATCTTTAGGTAAGCACTTGAAGGTGATGCAAGGATGCCATTGATCTGTGAACTGACCAATGGACTGTAGAAGTTATCTTTACTAATTAACATGGAACTCCACAAAGTTGAACCGAGTCTTATTTCACTCCTCATAACCTTTGTCCCTCCTATGAAGGAACTTGCACTTCCAAGTACTGTTTCCTTATAATATAAAAAATATGTTGCAATGAGCAAATTTAGGATTAGTGCTGCAATCAAATAAATAATGAAGATGATTTAGTAACTTTTCACAGGTATTTTTATTTTTACGACCGGTTTCATTGCACAGGCAACATCTTCAGGAAGTGAGATAGGCAACATCTCACTAAGAACTTTGGTAAACAATGTAAACAGCATAAGTTTCCCTTGGCAACGTTACATAATTCATCGCATTATGTCGGTTATGTGCTCCGATGAAATCGGAAGTCTTTAATTCAAACCTGAACTCACGTATTGTATTATTGATGACTCATGCTGACAAAACATATTAGATGTCTCAATATCTAGTGCATCTTGTACAAGTTTTTGAACAATATTATTCGGACGAGAATTTAGATTGAAAAAGTTCTGAGAAGAGATGCCATTGCACTGCCAGAATGACAAGAAAATATGAATCCTTGGAAAATGCCATTCCAATTGTTGCAAAAGGTCAGTAACACTAACAAGACTATCATTACGGCCTTACACGTATCTTGCTGATCTTTGAACGCATTTCAACTGTGTTTTTAAACTTACCTCGTAAGGATTCCAAATACTGGCAGCGAATTTCGAGTGAGTTCTAACTAGGGACAAGTAGCCGATTTCTCTGACTTCATCGTCGCACTTTCCAAGTACTCTTTTAACAAATCCTAATTTACGATCAGCTAGACCAGTTATTTCCCGAATTTATTTTCTCCACGAGATATCATTTGTTAGTTTAACTCTAAGGTATTCAACAGATTCTACAGTCTGTAATTTTGTATGCTAAAAGTGACTCATGATATTCATATCCTAATAGAATTGACTCATGGTATATCCCTTACATGCAATGATAAGTCCACTCATGCAATACCAATAGAGAAACCAGAGGGGTTGTTTTTTAACTACTCGAGATAATCCTGAACACGTAACTAAGGAGTCACGTGGTACGATCACGAAAGATTCGAGATTTTGGTGTATTGGAACCACTAGTAAAAAAAATCTCACGCAGCCTTACGTATCGAGTTTTTCTCGAGGTAATATTGCAAATAGATTTTTACAACGCGATTAGAGACACACTAAAAAAACATACCAGACACTCAAGCTAACCATCCGGGTAGATAAAACACCAAAATCTACAACCGTTATATGTTGTACCACGTGACTCCTTAGTTACGCGCTCGAGATTATCTCGAATGGTTCAAACACAACCCCCCAGGAACTGCCATGCAATACAACAAGAATGTGACGCCATTGTTCCGCTTCACATACACCATCACATTTTATTAAGGCCCCTGAATGAAATACATCAATGCCTGACGTGTGATCCTGTTGAGCGTTGACTTCGGCCCACGTAGCGTGACTCGTAAACGCACGAATACACCTGCGACGTCGGATGTACACGTGAATTAAGAGCCGGGAGTGGTAGTTTGTCAAAATGAAAATCGGATGCGAACCGACAGGCAGGGACGAAATTGATGACCGCGTTAACCCGATGGAGGAGGAGAAGGAAGTGCCAAAAACGGAGGCTAAAACTGCAATAAAAAAATTCCGTTCACGCTCACCGGGGGGAGGGATGAAAAGCCTTTGCCACCTCCACTCTGCTCCGTCGACGGCGGACGAATAGAACAATTTGCGATGCAGGAGAGGCTTCAATGGACGTCGTTCATCTTTCACGTACCGTGAAAAGGGCTGCCGCGCCACAGATACAGCGGTCTCGCAGGGGGCGCGGCCCGTAGCTACACGGTGGGAGTCGCGAGACGCCAGAAGGGTTTAGCGCTAGGCTTAAACGAATAGAGGCAGTCACGTGAATTAGAGGAAAACTGTTAATAGGGCTCT
Source organism: Ceriagrion tenellum (assembly GCA_963169105.1). Lineage (NCBI taxonomy): Eukaryota > Metazoa > Arthropoda > Insecta > Odonata > Coenagrionidae > Ceriagrion > Ceriagrion tenellum. Next base: position 64,184,014 of record OY720635.1, read on the forward strand.
CTAAAAACCATCAACGGTAATAACCGACTACTTCGGATTCGATGGAAGATTCATACGAAGCGTGTGGGGCTCATATCATTCTAAATTGAAAGGAAACCACCGATGCCAATTCCCAATTGGGAATTGAATTTTGAGTTTTTTGTTTAATATCTTGTTTCGCGGATCAGATGATGAAACTTGTATGATTGCGTTCTGCGATCTCTTTCCGGGAGCATTTCAATCGTGAAATCATGTTTTGTTAACATTTAAATTGCGTGAGATCCTGCAAGACCGTTTAAAATCAAAAGCGTTCCGACTGGTAGCTACTGGCCTCAAGAAGTTCAAGGTTTTACCCGGTTTTATTTATTAGAGACGCCCAGGTAAAAAATTATAGTGCATAACTAAAACCTTGTACGATAATCGCTTAAAGTGCATTAGAGTACGTGATTTTGAAGAACACATCCAGCTCAAAAATCATCAACGCCAATTGCCTGCTTCGAAATTGTTAGGAGATTCAAAAAGAACGGTTATCAGAGCTATGAAGAGACAAAGGCTAGGATAGCATGCTGTGACGCAAACTTATCTAGGAATACGATTCCTTTTATCTTCCTCTTTCGGGGAACGCTATCATCTATAAAGTTTTTTTTACAAAAGCAAGTCACTGCAAATCCGTGGAACGCTACGACTATGAAAAATCTCACATCGTTTCAATATGAAGGTTTACATGCTCATAAAAGCGGAAAAGCACTTCTCATTCGCTTTTAAATATAGAAATGCTTGATTATATGAATGCTGAAAGCATATTAATTGTATAATCTTACAAAATATGTGGTGAAACGGAACAAGAGAAAAATTCTTCCTATATGGCATAGAAGTTACAAAAAGAGAGCACCTAGTAGAAGACTTCGTACAAATTTATTTTTATTGCATTCTTGATGTAGGTGTAATCTTATAGAATGGTGTCCTTTTCCCGTTTCGTATATCTTTAAAAATAAAAAAAAATACCAGCAACGTCTTACTCGCAAAGGCAATTGAAAGTAGTGGTATGAGTCTCCTATTTTCAATTCCTTCCTTAATTTAGGCAAAGTAATATCAAGGGTATCGCTTGCATCTAACCATCACTGAAATAAATTACCAACTCACAAGAATCGAGGATTTATCGCGAGATTCAATCATGATACAGGCATTTTCATATGAAATACGTTCAAATGCTCACCAGTTTCCAACTCCCGGGAGAAGTAACTATCAAGGCAAAAGTAAAAGCAGCAGTATACGCAGTAAATGCATTGCTTATATAAACATGTATATTTTTAAGTATGCCACCGGTAAAAGGTAGGTTTTGTTGAATGCCAGAGAATCTCCTCCTGGTTTTCTTCACTTTCAGGTTCCTATCAACCTCTAGTATTTCCTATTTTGTCTCAGCATACGACCTAACTTTCTTCATCCCGTCCAAAAAACTCTTCTCCCTCTTCCTCTTTCCCGCTTGATCGACATCCTTCCCTCTATCACATTCTTCAACAATCCATCGCCCCTTATTACTTCCTCCGGCCACCTACATTGCCTCTCCCGTATTTAATTCAGAAGTTTCCTTTCCTCACCCACCATACTCGGCACTTCCTCGTTCGTCTTCCTGCCCGTCCATCGCAACTCCTCCATCTTTCTCCACACCCACGTCTAAAATGCCTGTAGGCTACTCTCAACCTCCTGTCACTTCTCAATTTTCAATCACCTCTAAAAAATGCTTCTTCTACCTGAGATCGAGATATGCAACCAAAGAGAACACACAACCAACCTTCATTCAAGTCCTGAGCGGAGAAAAACCCACCTAGCCATTGGAACATCGGACAGGGATATAAATGAGGACTTGTATCCGCAACTCCTGAGTCGGTAGTAGTATACAAGTACAAGTACTTGAGTAAGTATGCTCGCTTCCTTACAAAATATTTAGAGGTAGGACATTCTCCGATTTGAATATAACGCCTCAGTAGACGTATCAGAATATATGGAGACATTTCACGTAAATTAAGATATCCACTGTAATATTTCACGGATACTTACGTAAGTGTATACCTATCACGACGTTCCCTTCCGGAAAAGGCACTGTCAAAAGGAGCTTAATTATAAGCGTCAGATCAAGGAAACTAGCACCTTAAATAATTTTCTCCGCATTGCCCTACCTTCCAAACAAACTTCCCTTCTGCCAAATTAATGCAATGCGTCTAAACAATATTTGACCGCTCATAAGAAATTATTACATACTTTTTATGAAAAAGGGAGCCTATTCTCTTATGAAATACTTAGTGTCAACGGTATAAACTAAATGGTATTCTTCTGATCAAAGGGTCGTGGGTTAGAGCCTCTTCCACGTAGGTATTTACTTATATCGGCCCAGGGCTACGTATATGTATACATCTACATCTACGTCATACCCTGCAAGCCACCCAAAGGGTGTGTGGCAGGGCTTCCACACCAGGCATGCATGAATGATACAGTAGAACACCGAAATTACATTGAAACCCGCGTACCACACATGCAACGCGCCAATTAAAAATCTTATACCCAAGAAACATTCTATTGTCAATCGTTCCAACATGCAAGTGATACAAAGACTACTACTATATATTCAAAATATCATGCATAAATAAGAACATCAATATTTACATCATGCAAAAATAAGAAAGAGGAGAATATAAAGAAAAAGATTTACTGTCTGCCTATTGTCACAATTCGAACTATTCATGACGACGATCACAGAGCTAAACAAATCGGTTTTATAGCTTAAATGGCCTTTAAGACCTAGCCGTTGGTTTCAACGTCTTTGAATACGGATTGTGTGGTTATAACCTTCGAGGCACCGCAATAGGCAATCATTCATTTCAAGCAAAGAAGTTAGATACGCACATTCACGGCTAAATTAGCGGGGTAAGGTACATCACGCGTGAGGCGCGATGAGACCGGTTTTTGTGTTTGTATGGGGAATGCCTGACACGCACTCGGATTCGGAAAACACGAACATTTCTTCTGATTGGAGAAAGGTAACGGCAGGAATTGGAACTTAAGCGCTAAAGGGAATCCGGCTGGATGTTAGGAAGAGATTCATGTCATCGGAAATTCTTCTGGAACATCGGCGCGCAGGTGTTCCAGTCTAAGTGCATTTGGGGACAGAAAGGTTTGCGAGAGTCGTCCCTGAATAAGCCCAATTTCTTTTAATAATTGAGACTCGACGCTCCGCTCAATTCCCCTTTTCCTTTATTTCGTTTTCGTCATGCGCACAAGAACTTCTCAAATCTAAGGTGAAATCGACAAAAAAAACAAGTATTATGCATGACCGATTCATTCGTCAATTTCTTCCATCTCTCCCTATCTCTTATTTCCTATTAATTTTACATTTGGTAACGTTCAGATTCAAGGCACGTACTCGAATAGAAAATTACCGACAGAACCGACTTTGAAGTACATTGCTTATTGGGTACTTTTAAACTTGCCTCGTGATAAATGGGTTTCAGACTAAATCATGGATCGTTGAATATCTCAGCCAGATCATTGAACCATGGATCATATCTCAGCCTGTGTGCAGACCACTAATTGGCTCAGGGTTTTTAACTCAAAAGACCAGTTTTCAAGAATCCAAAGAAACTAGTTGTTTCGCATCATTACCGCCCATTTATAGCACTTCAAGAAAAAAATATTCTTCACCGCTACCACTCTTGGCTTCTGGAGAGGCCAAGGAAAGCATAGCATTTACTTTAAAATGTGACCAAACAAAATGAAATACCAACTGACTTCACATTAAATCACTTTCAAAAAACTTATTTTACGGACAACTGTCACTTTATTCAACACATTCTGTCATCGTCGTAGTTCTTGAAATGTAAAGAATCAATGGGTGAAATTTAAAACGCTTCTTTATTATAAGTTAACATTGGAAATTTTCACACAATTATATCACATTCCTAAAATGAATGTCTGATAGTTATCAAGCGAAAGCTTTGTATAATAAGAGCGATGATCCATTAAAAGATTTATTTATAAACAATTGACCGTTCATAACTGCAAAATCCTTAGTTATCGCGACTTTTAAGCATTTATTCGTAATCTAATCAAAACAGCAAGCCCGCGGTGATGTTCTTACGACAACTATCTCACCACGAGAAAACATCAAGAGCAGGTCCTTGGCAAGATGCTTATCTCAAAGTGTGAGTAAGGTGATTCTACCACTAATTGGCTCAGGGTTTTTAACTCCAAAGACCAGTTTTCAAGAATCCACAGAAACTAGTTGGTTTGCATCATTACCGCCCTTTTATAGCACTTCAAGAAAAAAATATTCTTCTCAGACAAAACGAAGAGTTGTGATCTAAAATAACAAGAAAACATGCCAAAAACAAACTACCTTGCACCCTTCGAGCCAGAATAAAGTTTAAACCATTCAATTTTTTCAACATAAATATTTTCCTTTAATCTAGCGACCTCTTGGGTTCACTAAACGCTCAAACGTTGAAATTTGGCGGGATTTTTCAAAACGTCTTCCTTTTTTTTACAGACGCCATTTAATAAATTCAAATGCTTAAAAATGCGTACACAAAAATACTAAAGGACCATTTCATGTAGATTCTATGAGAAAAAATGATAAATACGCAACTACAACTCATTTCAAGCATTACCATTCGCAATCCATTGCTTGGAAGCGCGAAAACAATACTTCGATGCATCAATTCTGAAAGCACAGCGGGCACTAATACCGGGAACTATTTTTTAGTCCAGAAAAGTGGATATTTTAACTGGTTCCAACATGTTTATATAATTATTTAGTTAATTTTTGATTGACTCTAACGAGGGCGGAAGTAAAGGCGTACTAATTATGGAACATAAGTATGGTTAAAGGTAAGATAACGGAAAGAGAACCACTGTTCGCAAAACTCAGAATCACGAAATACATGCAGAACAGAGAACGTTCTTATAACCCCACAGAAACCACAAGACGACATTTCATTACATAGAAGTGGTTCTGGAGTGAAAATGAGTCCATTATTATTTTTTCAAGGATGACTAGAAAAGATAAAAACGCAACAACAAGAGTTCCTTCTCGGATGAAAACTTCGTAGATAATTTCGGATTAACGGGCACCTCGCTAAAGTGTTGTACGCAATGAACGTTTATTTTTTGAATGAACTGTTACATGCGAGGAATATTTAAATTAGCACCGATGGTAACATAATAGGAAGAAGACTTGAGAAATGTCCAATTGAATCCGTCGAAGAAAACGAATAAAGTCCTCAACACGAACATTCCCAATAATTCCGTTTGCTGATGAGAAAGCCGTGTTTAAATTTGGCAAGTGCGAGGCCAAGTACTTATCGCCTGCGAGGCTAAGCTCTAACAATAGATAACAAGTCGAGGAATGTTCCTTTTTTCAAACAATCAACTGTGTAGCCCTTGAAAAGGCGTACAAATGGAAGCAGATACGTACTGAAGGATAAATAATACGTAAAACATAGCACCAGTTTTTACTTTTAAGAGTTCAAATTAAGAGTATGTTTCTCATTCATGGAAAGCATAGCATTTACTTTAAAATGTGACCAAACAAAATGAAATACCAACTGACTTCACATTAAATCACTTTCAAAAAACTTATTTACAGACAACTGACACTTTTTTCCACACATTCTGTCATCGTCGTAGTTCTTGAAATGTAAAGAATCTATGGGTGAAATTTAAAACGCTTCTTTATTATAAGTTAACATTGGAAATTTTCACACAATTATATCACATTCCTACAATGAATGTCTGATAGTTATCAAGCGAAATCTTTGTATAATAAGAGCGATGATCCATTAAAATATTTATTTATGAACAATTAACCGTTCATAACTGCAAAATCCTTAGTTATCGCGACACTTAAGCATTTATTCGTAATCTAATCAAAACAGCAAGCACGCGGTGATGTTCTTACGACAACTATCTCACCACGAGAAAACATCAAGAGCAGGTCCTTGGCAAGATGCTTATCTCAAAGTGTGAGTCTCTGAGGAGATGGGATTAGTTTCCACAGAGGAACGCTAAGAGAGCCTTCTCACTCCTGGAGACAAAAAAAAAGGAGGAGAGACTTCAGCCCGAGTTCCAGACAGCAAATTTCACGGGTGAGCGATGTTGGGAGCTGGCACACAAAGTCTCAAGTTGCGAGACCACCAAGACAGACACAAGCGCAAAAGGGTGAGAGTGAGAGCGAGAAAGGGAAAAGTTGTTTTCGAGGAAAAGATTTATCAGGAATTGAAGTGAACAAAGAGTAAGCAACGTTGACTCGGGTGTTTATTTAGAACGGTCAAATGATAAGAGGGAGAGAAAGACGTGCGTACTTTAATTTCGTTCCTCGCTCGTCCGCAAGACAAATCAGGGGCGTAAACGCATTAAAATAGACTTCTGGTGATATACTTTACTGAAGTAATCTACCGGTTAGTCGGCAAAGTTCGGTTAAAATGAAAAATGGAAAATATCCCCAATATTTATGAAAGCGGATGATTCCATTTCCAGTAGTAAAATTTAACTGGTTGCATGATCATTTTTAAAAACTGCCCGCACGTAGCTATTCATGCATTCGTAATAAAATGCAGTGAGTTTAAAAATTTAATTCCCTCTAATTTTCTGGCGGCAACTATTTTTCAAGATGGACCACGCGGAGTTTTGAGAAATTAAATGCTTATGCCTATGGCGAAAGGGTAGCGTCATCGCCGGCCAATTCGAGGGTAGCGGTTTCCAAACCTGCCAAAGTGGGTTTTTCACCATTCTAGATAAGTGAGTTTGTGTTCGACCGTCGTTTATACAGTCGACGTAATATTGTGCTGTTTTCGGGGTAGTGAAAATAAATAAAAATATTAAATAAAAATTATATTGATCCTAATGTCCTAATAATGATACGGAGGGGATCGGGTTGTTGTGGTGGTTGGAGTACTCGCCTACCACACGGGCGGCCAGGGTTCAAATCCCTGCAGTGGCGGATGTTTTTCAGAGGAATCCAATCCCTACTTGAGTGTCTTGTGGAGGGCACTTCAAGTGGAGTACTCAGTCTGTCGGATGAGACGTTAAGCCGTGGTCCTCTTGGCGCCTTTCGTTAAGAGCAGGCCTAATGCCGACACCGGGTTTCTATCCACCCTTCCTCCCTTACCTATCCCCTAAGGCGCAAATGACCTTAGCCGTCGGTCGCCTCCCCAAAAATCCAATCCAATCCAATGATACGGAAAAGAAACTGATACCACAGTATTTTACGCATAAATTTCAACATTCCCTTTATTTTTTCCTTTTATCATCCCACATTCCTTCATTGTTGGAATTGAACTATAGGCCAACCTTCTTTTGTACAAAAAACTGGTTTTCGGTTAAATAAAATTGGAAGAAGAAGAGTCTCACATCCGAGATGCTTTGTACATAAAGTAATAAAGTAGCAGAATATTCTCAGAATGTGTCATTCGTGCCTTTATCTTGCAAAGGCCAACAAACATGGCTTTTTGCTAGATATCAGTCGAATTTCAACTTCATTTTTAATGTTGTAGAAGCTACTAGAATAATATGCCTTACAAAATAACAAGGTATGCAAAAGCCCGTCGCAGAGTAAATACTGGGAGTTTGAAATTCTACTCGTAAAAGAACTACTGCAGCAGTAAACTAGCTTAGCTTCAAGTAGCCCTACTCGGGGAGTCCACCGCGTGGGAGACTCCATATAGGTGCCAACGTTTCGATGGCCGAGTCGTCCGTCGATTTCAGGGCAGAATGAATTTCCCTGAAAACGATGACGAACGACGACGGAAAACAAAGGCAGGATGTTCAGCCCTGAAGACGATGGACGACTAAGCCATCGTCTTCAGAAAATGTCGGCACTTAATGGAGTCTCTCACCCGGTGGACTTCCCGAATAGAGCTTCTCAACATCTCAACAACCGGGAAAACCTAATGTCTTACTTAGCTTAGAGTTAATAAGCCAATTTTGAACTTCATTTTCTCCGTTGGAGGAGCTGTGGAAAATGTATGATTAAGGGAGTAAAAAGGTATGCAAAAGCATTACATAATGCTGATACGAGAATTTAAAGATTTTACTCATACAAAACTTATGTAGTTGACTTATATAAACACAGAAATAAAGTAGAGGGATAATTAATACAATTACACAGTTGGCACATACAGTTTTGAGTTTTCGCAAGGGAGGCCAGATGTTAAGGGATCATTTGACTATTTGACATGCAACGACCAATGCATGTACAATGCCTTGTCAACCAAACCAATTTCTTTCTTGATCTCAGCACATCTCCTATTCTTATTCATTTTGTCCATAAAGCCTATTGTCTTCCTTTCGCTAACCCGCTCATCCAACAACCTTTCCTCCATCTTCTGGAGATATAAAATTATGGAAAAGAGTTGGGAGTTTTGCCGCCGTAAAAAACAGATGTAAGTGAATTCTTCGCCAAACATTTGTTTTAAGGGAAAATGAAAGGTAATATCATAACAGAGTGCCAAAAGAGATAGAGAAATACGTTATATTTTTTCTTTTTTAATTCATTCGTCCTTAATAGTAATCTACCGGCTTAATTTAGGTTTAATTTTAGGTCAGAGAAAAATCTTCCAGAGGTCATTATGTGCTAGGCCCTCTCGAGTTCCAGTGCTTCTATCTTCATCTCAAATTACGTCTTAAACCTTAGGCATCCCTTCCTAAAAAACTTTTTCTATATCCCTCCCTTCCCCGCTGACACAGCATCCATCCTTCCCTTTTTTACGGCCGCAACCAACCCATCGCCTCTCATCACCTCTTCCAGCCGCCTACATTGCCGCCACCAAATTTCATCCACAAGTTCTCTCCCTTCACCAGCCATGCAAAGCTCTTCCTCGTTTGTCTTCCTTTCCGTTAGCCGTACCTACTCCATCCTCGGCCAGCCAGTACCTAGAGCGCCTGAAGCTTACTCTAATTTTATAATCTCTGAGTCTGCGTTTCTGCTCTATGCAATCCTATACTCCATATAGTAGAAATATGAGCAGTTAAGCCAGAAATTAGAAATATAAGAGAAGGGCAGTCTTCAAAAAAGTCAAGCAACTACTATCACACAAGTCAATGAACGTAAGTTTAAGGAAAAGATTTGCTGAATGTTTTACTTGGAGTGTAGCGCTTTTGGAGCAGAAACGTGGACAGTCAGGAGGAAAGACGAGAAAATATCCAGAGGGATTTGAAATGTGGCAATGGAAGAATGGAATAAATAAAATGGAGAGATAAATGAAGAAAGGATGAAGTGCCGACAAGGATAAATGAGAAAAGGAATATTCTGAGATCGATAAGAAAGATGAAGTCGAACGGGATGGGACAGGTTCTAAGAAAATATTGCCAGAAAAAAAGGATATTGGAGGGAAAGATCGAGATGAAGAGAGAGAGAGAGAAAGACGAAGAAATAACATGTTGACGGACGTAAAGAATGGCAGGAGTTACGAAGAGCTTAGGGAAGCAGCATGGAAAATTCAGTTCGGTTGAAACCTGTCTTAGGACAAATTCAACTTAGAAGAAGTGTGCTTAGTTGAAAAAAACGCTCCATGCTATACGCAGATTAATCTACTCAAGCTAATTAGAATTGCTGACGCTACTAATTCATAGACATAAAAAGATACAAATACATGGAGAAAACCAAAGCTCACGGGACGCAAACAATTGGGGCGAGGAGTTGATAGTAAAGGTAAAGTATTAAACGCTAGCGTAAACTCTAGCCTATCTAGTAAAGGGGGAATTTCATGGAAAGGTATTACTGTAACCATTATGGTCCCTCTATGTCCAAGAAAAAAACTATCCTAAAATACCTGTCAAGTTTTAAACTAGCTTATAATTAAATAGACCATTTTGGACTTCATTTACTCCGCTGGAGGAGTTGAGGCAAATGTGTTGTTAAAACAAAAAATTTAAGATTTCACTCATACGAAACTAATGGCAGTAGTAAAGTATATGAGATTGGATAAAATTTTACGGCACGCACATACAGTTTTGAGTTCACGCAAGGGTACCCAGCTATTAAAGCATCATTGGGTCAATGTTAACTAACCATAAAAAATAGAATTTCATTCGAATTCTCCAAACACGCTCAACTCGTATTTAGACGTAAATAGCATCGTTCAAGAGTTCGTAATTCCATTGAGTATTAAAAAGTAATATCGCTGTTGTATATTTAGATATTCCAATCTTCCATCTCAGTCTCTCAACAATGCTCCGTGTTGTCCTCTAAATATTTACCTCTCTGGTTGTTACCACGGCCATCTCCTGAAATAAATCTAAGCATACAAAATCTCCCCTATTATATTTTTTACAAACCAACAAATAAAACAATCCAAATCAAATACAACAAAATAAACATAAATACAACAATCGCAACCGTTGAGGCCCCTTTGTGTCCGAGAAAAACACACCCCTACAATGCCTAATAAGTTTAAAAATTTGCTATTAATTTACATTCATATTACCCAAAAACGCTCAACTCATATTCTGACGTACATAGTGACGTTTAATAGTTTTAAATTTCATCGAGCGGCACATTACTCGCATGACGCACTCCAAAACACCAGGATATCCGAGGTTAACACGGACTTGAGGCGAAATTCCTGATTATTATGCGGGAAACGAAATTCCAATGATGGATGGCTCGGACGACAAAGACAACGAAGGGGCCACCGTAAACATTAGACCTTGAGAAAATATACGGGCCGGAGCCTGAGTAAACATCATCGGAAGAGATCAATAGACGCATACAGAGTTTCCGCGAAAATCCTTTCGAATGGGGATTTCTTACACGATTTTTCCCTTTCCCTGCTCTGATGTCGTCACATAACGCGGCTTGAGCCTTTTCATGGGCTTTTCCCGTACTATCTGATGATTGATGGAATTGAGGAAGTATCGCTGTAATACAAACGATGTATTTTACACAATAATTTGCGGTTAACGCACGCATACTAACTTAAGTATGGATTTAGTAGAATTGGAAAGAGTCCCGGAAGTAATTTGGTCAGTAAACTATGTTGCAAAACCCACGTCCAAAGCAAAAGAGGAGTAAACTTCCAAACTGACACTTGGAAAACATCTCAAGCTACATCTCCAACACCTCGAGTCTAAGTACATCCTTCGCAATGACCAATACCCATACAATGCCACGCACCATATTAGAGTTTTCAGGCTTTTCTTTACCCAGTGTTAACCCCCCCACCCCCAACTATCAAACCGACACTGGGTTTAGAAGCTTAAAGGCGGATTTCCACGTGGAAGTAAACTATCACAACAGTAGCCAATAAGCCGTCCGAAATTAGCCCTTTCATGTGTATGACTTTCCAAACAAGTTAATTCAAATGGCTGTCTGTGTCCTTAAGTGTTTTCTAACATATGCCCTCAACCATTGAACTGACATTGGTTTCAAAGGCTACGACTGATATCAATTGGATCTGAGGTGGCTCCCATGTGGAAATTATCTTCTATTATGGTAGCCCATTAGTTGTGATATTGGCACTCACATATGCCTGCCTTTCCCAGCGAGTTAACGCCAATGGCCTTTCAATTTGTTAGAAATTCGGCGATCACTACCATCACCTATTAGAGCAACATTCCGCTCAAAAGGCTATGACAGTACCGATTAGCTATACGGCAGCTTTTCTCATAAAAGTTATCTCACAAACACTGGCCTGTAAGTGATTAGCAAGAGAGCGGAACTTTGATATAAAAACACGGACTGCAAAGACAGCGAGGGATCGACGATGAGGACACTAATTGGTACACTTAGCTACTAGACAGCCTTCTATTTTGCATTCAAGAGGCATTTCGATTGGCAATAATGTCGAATAATATTCGGGCGAAATCCTCATCACATGCTTCTCGGTGGGGATTACTAGTCGCAAAGTAGTTTGAAGGATGAGGATTCATCGTTGAGTCCTGTACACTCGGCGAATTAACCAGTGAGACCTCACACAATAATGCATGAGCACCTAAGTGAACGAAATCACAAGGGGGTTGAAACGCTCGAAAGGCCGTGACAGTCATTGAATGTGAAAATAAAAGGTTATCGCACAATATCGCAGAGATCCAAAACCTGCGTCTGAAATACTGTGCTGAATTCCGTCGTCCAAATTTACTACAATAATGAAAATAAGTAAGACGAAGACTTAAATCCTAGTAAGCGGAGGAGAAAAGCTGAATGTAGAGGTCACTAAAAGAGAGGAGAGAAGTTATAGCAAGTGGATTCCAAAACCTATCAAGGAAGTACCATCACGTGGGACGAAAGAAGTACATCGGACATCAAGCGGAGAATAGCCCAAGCCAAGAAGTCGTTCATGGGAAAAAGACAGTTGCTATGCTCAAAAAAAAGATAGGAATACAAACCAGGAAATAGTAACTATTTGAAAACATTCGTGTGAAGCATAGCACTCTAGGGATCAGAAGCATGGACCATTGAAAAATCTGACAAGAAGAGACTCGAAGCCTTCGAAAGATAGTGCTGGAGGAGGATGCTAAAGATAAAATGGACGGACAAAATAAGAATCGATGAAGTTTACAGAAGAGTAGGAGAGGAATGGACCATATGAAACACCATACAGAAAGGAAGACTAAGATGGATTGTGCAAACCCTGAGACAATATGGGTTTGTGAAGAACATAATTGAAGGTAAAATAGAGGGAAAAGTTCCCAGTGGAAGACCCAGGAATGAGTTCATGGACGAAATAAACAGGAAAGTATGTAGGTATAGTTACTAGGATGTGAGGGACCTAGCATTAGACAGGGAAGGGTGGAGGGCTGAAGTCAACCAATCTTAGCATTGAACATCCAATGAATGAAAATTTTTAACAAGAGTATCTACAAGCTGATTTGTAGGCAGGGCCTAATTGTACCACTATCATTCACTGTTGTACGTAACTACCACTCACAATTCTTCTAGACATCGGTTAAAAAGCTCCTCGAATCTTTTCCCTTCCTTTCCAGGTGGGTCATCTATTCACCCTTTCTTCCCAAATTTTAATTTAGAAGTAGTACAGTTAAAAATGGAATTTAATCCTTAATTAAATACAGCATTGTTTCTAACGAGTTGTGATTAACTGATTTGAAATTGGCATCGTCCATAATTTTAAATGAGGACGCTGAAATCGGTGAGATAGCAGATATGAAACAGATATTAAAATTTGTCTAAATAGGTGTCTCTTTATTGAATCAACTCAACCAACTCAACGTAATGCCCTTCACGATTTTGTGCGGTCGAAAATCGCCATTTTCGCGGTTTTGTCTGAGTTAAACTCAGGGACATTCCAAATCATATCTTTTTGTAAAGCGAGACAATTCATGATGAATTGGAAATTGCGCAAGGGTAAATTATCGACGTCCATATAAATCGACGTTCACTCAATAAAATGTTAAAATTTACATTTTTAAATGTAGATTTTCTTTAAACTTCCCTCGAAAACAAGTGATCGAGTGAATTCGTTCAATCGGGGACTCGATGAAAACTTGTCTACGTTCTTATCGAATCGACCATCTCAACGCAATGATTAATGCTGGGAAGAAGTTCTAAGATCCGGAAGGAAAATACGAAGAAAAGTCCATAGGTGCAGAATTTGACGTTTAGAAACAGGACATAGTGTAAAACTCATAATGGACCGCCCAGATTTATCCAACGGAAGGAAATAGGGTTGAAATCACTTTCATACCGTCTCAAAATATGATAGATCACTGACCGCACAAAAAACCCAATTTAAAGGTTCACGCACGAAATACGGCTCACGGTTTTTTCTTTGCTGTTATCAAAATTCTCGGCAAATAGACAGTTTCCACCCCTTCGCGTTAGAGTGACCATCCTGTGGAAATACCGCGTAGTAGAGAAACTCTCGATATCTTTAAGCCGTATATTGAAACCTGTATTAAGCGGCCACCACCAGACCCATCATTTAATGGCCACTTAAGGAGGTGTGACCTCTGAAGGGAGGGAAAATTTGCATTGCATATAAGGGTGGGAAATTCATTCCCTGTCCAAAATAATTGGCCGTTAAGAGAGGTGACCGCTTAAGGGAGGAGGCCGCAGAGGCAGGTTTCACTGTATTTCACTATACTTCGTCTTAGTACCATATAATGCAGGAATATAAGCAAAACTCGTCGAGTAATTAACAATAAAACAATCAAATAACCAAAAGTAATACGTATTTCATTTAATTATGGGTAGTAACGTTCAAACTTTCTACGAAGTGAAGCTAAAAATAGTGAAGTTGTTGGCTTCAACAGTTTCGAAGAACAACCGATGCTGATGTAAAGTGGGCAACTAATGAAACTATCACATGCACTCAGCCTCCGCACCAAACTAGCAAATTCCACCTGAAACTCTTCGAACACTATTAAAGACCATTTCGTTTTGTTTTATCTTTTTGAGCCAAAGAAGTCATTAGAGTCATTATCTCGCCTTTTATCTGTTGATGCCGTAAAATGGCGAAGTCCGGGGTGCAATTAAAAGATTAAACTCTTGAAAAGTACAACTGCTTTAGTATGATTGAAAAAAAGCTAGATGGTGTGCCGAATTTTCAGCACAAATTTGGCTATAATTTCGCCGCGGACATTTTCGCTCGCGGAAGTGCGGTAGGGAACTTTCAAAGTGCGCACTGTCGGCGATATTGCGCGTTGTCGGCGATATTGCGCGACAAGAACAAGGTGCCCTACCTTTAGAGTGAACTCGCATCTGGCGGCCTCTTTTCGGAACTTTATGGCAAGAGTGATCCTCTACGCCACCGTCTCAACCAATGGCTGGACGAACAGTTCCCCTACTTCCCCCTTCTCCACTGATGCAGAGCTACCTCCCCTCCTTTGACTGCGCCGACCGGACGTTTCATCGCAGCGGCCCTCTCCTCTACCGGCCACCGAAGTGTGTACCGCGTCAGCACCCGTCGTTCGTCAAGTTTCGGCGGCTAGCCTGCGGGCCTCGTTGTTGTGTAATCCTACTTGTAATTTAGTATGTTAAATATAGTGTGACTGTTGGAAATCATTCCGTATTGGTCATTTTGACTCCTTTCCCACTGTGTCAATTCGTTTTTCCGCGACGTTCGTCGCAATGGGTTTTACAAAAAAATTGATCCAAAACAAATGAGCTCTGGTCACCTCCAAATTACGGATTACTTTGGCCCATCTTTTTGTGTGGATAAAAATAACACTACCGTTCCCGGTGAAAGTGTACGCGGAGAGTGGAAGTGACCTGTGGAAAAAGGCATTCTTTTTTAGAACTAAAATGAGATAAGCAACAGAACAGAACCTCCACAATCTTGAAAAAAAGTCTGCTTTCGGCCAACAAGTGGTAAATCGTACAAGTTTTGCACTAACTGCTTTGTGTTCAAATAATGCACGATTAGAATCCAAATATTTGTACTTATTTGCAAATAGTGCAGTTTTTTTATGATCCAAAGTCATTCTTCGTTCCAGTCCTTTTAATATAAGTGTGAAAAAAAGCACCTATTAGGCCGAAGTAACCCAAAAGAAAGGGTACTGACCAACTCACCAAATTAAAAATTTTTTAACTGGTGTAAAAAAAAACTTTCTCAACAAAAATTCACCCAGCTAAATTTAGAATTCACAAAAATTAGAAAAAAATAATGACTAAAACAATATAATTTCCATTCACGTTACTTTCCCGTAGAATGAGGTTTTTTCGACCATATTTGATGGGTTCTGCATCATTGGGCTTTGCTAAGTCTATAAATATCCGTTGTCTCTCCATATCTTGTTCAATTTTTTCTGCAAGTTATTTCAAGGAAAAACTATTATATATATACAGAATCGTCCTGCTGTAAATCCACTTTGCTCTTTCCTAACGCCCACTAAATGCTCCACTCCTTTATCAGACTCCCATTAGGGTGGACCAAAATTTCAAAGTGTCGAAAATGTAAGGTCTTGACACTTAGTTTTTTTCCTTTCAATACCAACATAACGAATATGAAATTTGAAGACGATCAACGGCTGGCAACCCCTGCCGCAGGGGTTCCAAAATTCCGTATTTGAACAGTGCAAAGTTGTTTTTTCTTTATAATTCAGTATCTATTATATGTATTGTGACGGTCTCGGCCCGTCCCAACCTGTTTCGTAACCCCTCTTATCCCCATAACCTTCCCCCCTCTCTCTCCCTCAACCCAAGGTTTCAGCGGCAAGGGAGTGAGAAAGTGTGCGTGAGAGAATGAATGGGTAACAAGAGTGAAATGTGCCTGCGAGCACCAAATCAAGTACGTGTTTCACTGTGAAAAAACCATATGTGTAGTGAGTGTTTCCCCATTCTTCCCCCCCTTTGAACAGCAATGCCCCCTCCTCCACCTCGGCGCGAGTATAAAAGCCGGCGAGTGGAACCAAAAAAGCTCTCTTTACGAAAGTTATTACAAAAGTGCACACCAAGAAGGCAGAAAGGGAACGAGAGGCGGGCAGTATTGTGTCAACGAGAGGCGGAAGGAGGCAGAACAAGCCGGACATCCGATTCCAAGTTCCCGGAGCAGTGCCACGAGGGTTCTAGGGGCAACCATTCCGCACAATTGCCGTCCTCCACATAATAGGAGAGACCGTACCTAATAGACGAGCCGGAATCCAGCCCGAACCGCAGCACCAGGGAGCGGAAGGTTTCGGCGGTCCACCAGGTCACGTAACGTTGTTATACCCCGACTACAGTGTCGTACCGCCCTCAATTAGTCCGAGCAAATAGTAATTTTCCCCGCCCGCCTCATCGCGCACCAGTCTCGGTGGCCTGCGTATCGTACCGATACCTCAGTGATTCGTTCTCTACTTTCATGATTATCTGTGCCTAAGATTGCCAAGAAACGGAAATCCGTTGTGTTAACGGGATGGACTATATTACCTCCCAACTGTTTTAAAGAGGACGAAGATCCTCAGTGGAATGTGCATACTCGTCACAATTGTTGGAGTAAGTCCGCTTAACGGCCAGAGATGTTTATCATTGTTTAAATACTTTTTTTTGAGAATTATAAATGTTCATTCTAGGTGGGTTCAATTTTCACCTTCGCATTACTAACACGCTTGAATCATCCCATTGTTACTCATCAGGGTTAAGTAAATTCTGTAAGATATTCATGGTTTTTCTAAATACATGTTACTTAATTGTTGAATGAAAGGAAATTGTTTGTTTTTTGTGTGGAATTGGTGCCCCGACGAAACCGTTCCTTTCAACCAATTCCCTACCCTCATCTACCGCCAAGCCGTCATTCGCCCCATCTCGACTCGGGATCTCTTCACACAGGGACAAACTGTAATCGGGAATCCCCCGCACTAAAAAAAAAGTATTCTTTTGGTACGTCTTCCATCGTGGCAATTGGTCAGGAGTGTGATTTATCGTACGGATGGTTCTCGCGGCCTTCAGCCGGGCGACCGACGGTGAACCATTACAGTATCGATACAATTTTCTCGTGATAGGTATACCATTTTACTGTGCAAACTTTGCTAGGTTAATAAAATACTGCATTTCTGTTTAAGTGGCCAAAATAATGGTTTCAAAAAAGCGTGACGACACCTGTATGCTAGGAAACACGCAGAACACATTTTTTCTAAGTCTTTTGTTTAAGTTCCGAGTCTTTTCCCGAGTCACTCTTCATTTTTTGGGTTTTCCATGTTTGAAGTAAACAGAGCAACAAAATGAAGTATGCGAAAACAAAGTATTTCATTATCTTTAATGTTAATTATGTTATCAGAATTATAAATATAACACAACAAATTTCATGTACCGAATGGAGATGATACATATTAAGTCAATATGGCGCCTTCATCGTACATTTTTTTGCATCAGGATATTTTTTTCTAAAATCTATTTTTAAGGTTTCCCACCCTTTCACACCTAAGCTTGGCCCTGCCACGTCGGTATGTGCTAATGCGCTCTCCTTTACTTGCCGAGTGCAGTGCAGGAGCCGACGAAGAACTTGGCTCCTTGTCTTTCAAAAAACGCGGTTACTTTGCTCCCATAAGCTTCTCATCAACACTACCGATCAAACAATAAGCTTTTCTGCTTACAAACATGCCGTCCTCGAATTTCAATGATGAGAATATAAGTGACTGACGTTAAAACTATAGGGAAAATTGAGTTATGGAGGCTTGTCTGACAGTGGAGCGGAGAGAATGAGAAAGATCTGCTGTTTGTGAGTCACTAATTTGAAATAGGTTCAAAAACTAAACAAATATTTCTTCAACTCAGCTTTACTACCTTCATTCAAAGTATACACAGAATTATACTTCAGGTAGATGCGGAGCGTGCTTTTATGAACAAGCGTTTGTTAGGTTAAGCGTGGCCATGGCGAAAACAAACGTTGTAGCGTACTGAAAACAAGGTCGAATATCCATATACTGTATACCGCTGGAAAGCGTTTTTTTTTAGAAAATGTAATGACTCGACCACATAGTTTCGTCTGCGGCTACGTAGTTGAAATCGTTAGGTGAGGATTTGCAACTTTGCCTTAGATTTATTTTGCATGAAAAAGTGTGGTTTAGAGAGGACAGCCCCTATTTCTGGCATGTCTTCGAAGAGTACTAAAAAGTATGTCCAGTATTCAAAACTCTGGCCGTTGCCAAAGGCGCTATTGAACGAGCAGTCATCCTGTCTCTCACTTAACAAACAACCAAACAAACAAAGTTTATGCAAAAAATCAATACTACTGCAGAGTATCGATGAATAAAGAAAAATTGTAGGTGCAAACAATTCTAAATTGAAATATCCATATTGATTTTTTTAATTGTCATATGGTTAACCTTTGCAGTGCTAATGCCAACAATAATGTCAATAATATCCTGATTGTACCAATCAACAAACTTCCTTTTATTTTTCTGTTAACTCCAAACATGTAAAACCCGAAAAATGCGGAGTATTTCGGTAAAAAACTCGGAACGTCAACAATCAAGAAAAATGAGTTCTGCGTGTTACCTAGCAATCAGGTGTCGTCACGCTTTTATAAAACCATTATTTTTGCTACTTAAAACAGAAATGCAGTATTTCATTAGCCACGCAAAATTTGCACAGTAAAATGGTTTACCTATCACGAGAAAAAAGCATCGATACATACAATAAATCCTGAATTATAAAGAAAAAAACCACTTAGCACTGTTTAAATTTGGAGCTTTGGCACCCCTGCGGCACGGGTAGCCAGCCGTTGATCGTCTTCAAATTTCATATACGTTATGCTGGTATCAAAAGGAAAAAATTTAAGCATCACTTTTAGGCTGTACAACACATTTCTTATGAAGAAGTTTATAGTATCGCGCTAGCTTTAATGGCATACACTACTCCCTTTGCTTATCATCGAACGATTCCCGCCTGTTAGACGCTAATAGCGGATGGCGTGAGCGCACGTTGCTACAGTTCAAGTTCGGACGGAAAGCTTTCCGATTCCATTAGGATCGGTGGAAGGAGACAAGACGGGAAGATCCCCGACCAAAAGGCCTCGCAAGGAGTCCAATACGTCTTCATCCACCGCGCCTCACAATTACATTTGCGTCGGGGAGAGGGGACGAGGAGTGTGGGAGGAGGGCGGGGTTGAATAGTGGAGGAGGAGAACAAATGGAGAGATATTGGCGCGGCAAGAGAAGAGAAGATGGATGGGGCTTGGGATAAGAGTTGGATAGAGAGGCGGTTTCGGGGTTTTTGAGCTGTTTCTACTGCTATCATCATATCACACCACGCAAATAAAACGTTTCACGACCAAAACTTAATACCCATGAAAGCACATGGAACAAGGCCGAATACTTAATCTTATTTTTAAAAAATTAAAACGTTAGATTAGATTAAAACTAGATTAATTTGCAAACAGACTTTAACATACATACATAAAATACGTTTATTTGCCGACGACTCTGTCATATACCGCGAAATTAGTGATCAATCTGACTTTGAAATTCTGTCATCGGACTTAAACAACGTTCATGCGTGGAGCAAAGAGTGGGGACTAGAACTTAATCTGAGCAAATGCACGGCGGTGCATTTCTTGCGTAGGTCGTCCAACTATCCCCATGTATATGTTGTGGATGGCGTTAGCATAAATGCGACAGATGAAGTGAAATACCTGGGAGTTACGATAACTTCGAACCTATCGTGGGGGACACATATAAGAAATATTTGTGGCAGAGCCCTGAAGAAGTTAGGATTTGTCAAGCGTGTTGTGGGAAGATTATCGGATGATAAAGTGAAAGAGAGGTGCTATTTCGCACTCGTCCGGCCACACCTTGAATATGCAGCGAGCATATGGGATCCGGCGGAGAAAGACCTAGTCCATGAACTTGATAAAATACAAAGGAAAGCTGCGCGATTCGTGAAAAACTGCTACGGCCGTACAGAAAGCGTTACACAGATTTTGAAAGATTTAGGGTGGGAGCCGCTAGAGACTCGGAGGCTACGCGCTAGGCTTAGATTGCTTGAGCAATTGAGAATGAATATCTTTCAGAGCGACACGGAGAACATCATATTAGAACCACATTATATTTCCAGGTCCGACAGAATCGATAAATTAAGGGAGATATTTTGCCGAACGGATAGGTATGGGAATTCGTTTTTCCCCCGAACAATTAAGGACTTTAATAAATGCTAGGCGGAACTTTGATTTTTTTTTGTTGACGGCTGGTGTCCTAACACCCCCCGCCACACGCCTTTTGAGGCGGCTTGCGGGGTAGTATGTAGATGTAGATGTACCCATCACGCCGTTCCCTTCCGGGGTAGGCACAGTCAAAATGTTTCACTCGTTAATACATAATTGTACACCTAACTCTGCTTCAATAATTTCCTCCATACTGACCTATCCTCGCAAACCTCTTTTGCCTCATTCACCCCCATACACTGTTTCATACACGCCTTCCTGTTTTTAAGACTCCTAATATTCCTCCTCCTAAGAATTTCCTCAACCACATTCAACCACAACTTTCTCGGCCTACCTCTACCTCTCACACCATTCATTCTACTCTCATATATCTGTTTCGTTATTCTACTCTCATCCATTCTCTCAATATGGCCAAACCAACGAAGCACACTCCTTTCATACACGTCCATTACTGGAGCATTTAACCCACATTCATTCATGACCCACTCATTCCTGACCCTATTCATCCTACTTTTGCCACAAATACTCCTCAGATAACTCATACCCACGGCGTTTAGTCTACTCTTATGTCTATCCTGACATACCCATGTTAGGGTTAGGGTTAATGAAAGTTAAAAATCTGTTTATTTACAGACAGATTCATTATGATGCCCGTTTTGCGTAAATTGTAACAACACTTCACGGATGAGAACCAAACGAAATAAGAAAAGGTTTCGAAAAGAAAGATGCTCTTGATAGCTCGTGTTACAGGCTGTTGCTGAATATAATCTGGAGGAATACACTACGGAAAGAGAAGAACGAGGGACAATGAAGGAAGAGAAAATTATTTGGCGCACTGCATTGAAAAAAAATTCCAGATAGATTTGCTCAGCTCAGATTAACATTGCTTCATTCAAAAGGCTCAGAATAATGCAACAATTCAAAAGTCTCGTCACGTGCGGATTCTGACACTTCACTGATTTGATGAATGGACCTTAAGAGAATTGGGTTGGAAGCGATTGGATACTTCTGAACCCGGGCGTTTAAACTATGTATGATATTGATATTGTTTATTCTTCCATCAAATAATGTACACAAGTACATTAACATCGAATTTGAAAGATTTAGGTAGTCTTTAAGGTTATTACTGAGGTAAGACTACCTTCAAAAACAAAAACATGCGTCACCCAGACAAAAAATTGAACAAAACACTATGCGTACATGACATTATATAATACAGTCTCTAAAGGACAGCAACATAAGACAAAAATACCACTATGCGTTTAGCAAATTATATACACTAGTCTCTAATAAACAGAAGCAGTCAATTTTTAATTCTTAGAATAGAGTATCAATGTTTTTTTGTGTAAACAGCCAAGTTTTAACTAAACGAAGAAACTTTGTGAAAACATTTTCTCTTTTTATAATTTCAGGCAGTGCATTGAAAACCTTTGCACCCATGTACAGAAAAGACCTTTTATACAATGTTAAATTAGGTTTACAGACATACACATTACATTCTCTTCTCAAATGGTAAGAAAACCTTTCGGAAATAAAGGGCGATATGCTGACGATGAAAAGAAAGGGTAAGTTCAGTCACCAGACATAACTCAAGAGCATAGAAGAAAAAGAAACCGTATGACGGACACACTAGAGAAGACATAATTCAGATGGGCTAGTCCTGGGACAACATGAGATCGTAAAGAGAGAAATTTGACGGTAAGTTCCAGCGGCACAAACAGAAGGAAAAATATATCATCGGTGGATAACAAAGTGAGCATGAGGATGAAGATGATATAAATTACATGATAAGGAAGCTCAATAAAGAGAACGCATGTCTGGATATAAATACCATTAAAACACAGTACATGGTGATGGAAGGAAATGGACTCTGAAATCAGCGGGTAACATTAAAAGACAGCTTGACACAACCCACTGGGTGCACACTTGAATAAAAAGAGGAAAGGAAATTAACGGCATGATAAGCAAAATACGACGAAGAAAAGTCACAAGAAATGTGCTGCATTCAGTACTTTGGAGTAAATAAATATCTGACAAATCAAAAAAAGAGAAAGTATTAATGACCGGTAGAAAATTTCGTCACCTATGGCTGGGAATTTTGGACGAATACAGAGAATTTGAAAAGAAGGCTGAAAGCGGTGGAAAATGATTCAGGAGGAAATTCCATGGCGTACCACACATGAATCATGTTCCAAACAGCAAAAAAATAGGAAAGAATGGATGTGCAAAGGTATTGCCTAAAAACATTTAACAAAAAAATCCGTTACAGCATGAACAAATGATGAAAATGCTAAGAGAGACTTCCCAGAATGTGCTTTGATTGGATATCAATTTAGCAGGACTAGACAGGGACTAGATGGATGGAGACGGAGAAGAGAACTGTGGAGGAGATGGAGATAAAGAGACAGTTCGGTGTAGACGACTGGTGGAGCAGAGAGATATGCAATAAAGGATGGGATAAACGGCTGCTATAGCTGTAAAAAAAATCGCTACACACTTAAATATACCTACTCCGCCACCTCTCTAAGCGGTCGATTTTTTCGGGGAGGGAATAAATTTCCCAAATATAATGGCAATGTGAATTTGTCTCCCTTTAGTGGCCACAGCCTTAGCCCGCCATCATTTCATGGGAGCGGTGGTGGCTATTAAGCACAGGGTTCAATGTATATGTAGATTGAATGTGAAAAATTGGGATATCGAACACTTACGATGGTATGTTTCATCAAGTAAAATTGGCAGTGATCATTATTCATTTGGGACCAATTATTATCGACCGGAAACAAAATATTTATCGTAGATTGGTCGATGCCAACGTATAGAATCATCACCTTGATTATGAAAGTAATCATCAGCACCACGATATAGATTACAATCACTAAGTTAATCGGACAATCGATGATGATTATCAACACGCGATACGTAAATGTATTCTCACACTCAACTCCGAATGAGATTGAGATCGATCAGTTGAGGCAGCGAGGTGGCAGGGATGCTGGCTTCGGTGGCGTGTTGCGTGTGCGACCAACGAGACTAATCCCACTATTTTTAGCAACCGAATCGATCTCCTGGAAAAAAAAACCCAAAAGGATCAAAATAAAAGAGAAAGACCCATGACCTTGTTCAAGAATGAAGTTGACACGGTGGTGGCAGTGGAGGTGAGAGGGAGGGAAGGAGAAGTTGACGCGAAGGAAAGGACGGATGGAGAGGGGTTGAAGAGGAGGCGTATGGCACCTCAATGGCACCCAATTCCAGTTGATTAAGGAAAGGAAGGGCGTCCGTGGATGAGACAGAGAAGAGGGGGCGATCTCGAGGACACGAGTGGGAGAGAGAGAGAGGAGATGAAGAGAGAATTGAAGGGGGAGGAAAAGATGTGTGAGAGAGAGACGAGACGGAATAGTACGTGGAGGGAATCACCAAAATGGGCCGAGTCCTGTCCTTTGGGGGACCCCGTTGGCTGCGGCTACACCCGCTTCGCGCCCGTCTATCTGTGAGTGTGCGCGCGCGTCAGTGGAGTCCTTACGGTTGGATGGGACGTATTAAAGGGTAAGAGTAATCAACGCCGCCTTTGACCACCAAGATCTTCGAGATGACTGATCCTCTTTCTCTGGCGCGCGACGTTGATTAAGCTTCCGAAGAATAAAAAATTGCCTAAAAACATGAATCCTCGTCGATTTGTGGGGAGAGCGTTGATATCCCCCTCTCGGTCCTATCCAGAGGGGAACAAGTCGGGGAAACCCCATGAAAAAGATCACGAGCTAATTAAGATCCCCTTAAAAAAGTGTGCCATGGTCGAAAATTTTTGTCTGGGTTGGATTACGACGGACGCTTCCTAGCAAGACGGAAACGGACATTCAGATTCCGTCTAGCAGTTCGTCTTTCCATCAAGTAAGAAAAAAACTTAACATATCCATTTTCGTATTTTCCTGAATACCCCCTTGACTTGAGGTTTCGAGACAGCCTCCATCCTGTACTCGTTATTCGTATATTTTTTTCGAAAAAACTAAAGTTTTAACCCACCTGTCATTGCAAATTAAAGTTCATTTCGAATTCCATGCGATGGGAGGTTATGGTGAAGTCTGATAATCAGTTATTATTTCCTGTTTCTTTATTTCTCACGAATTTCAGTCGCATAGACATTAAAAAGAAACATTTCAAATTTAATGTCAATTGTATTTTGTATTATGATATTTTTCTTGGAAATTAAGTCAATTCACGCTTTCGAACAGTTGCGAATTAAAGATCACCACTTTCTTGAAGATGCCTACACGCACAAATGGTCAACAATTTTCAAAGATTTTCGTGAACATTTCAAGATAGATGATATCCTTTGCTTTACTAAAAGGGCCACTTGATTCAGAAAAAAATTTCTTAAATTATCAGATCAAACATTATTTATAAAAGTTACGTTGACGCGTTCATTTATTTTTATTATACTCCGGAGCGTCAATTAAATTAATTTGGAAGAAAAATATTAATAGAAAACGCTATTGGCATGAAACTTTTCTCACAAATGTCTATGCGACTCAAATTCGTAAGAAACAAAGAAACAGGAAATATAACTGATATCGCGCCTTCACTGTTACCTCCCATCGCATGTAATTCTAAATGAACACATACGTGCAATGACAGATAGTTTAAAACTTAAGTTTTATTAATAAAAATATAGGAATAACGAATACGGGACGGAAACTAGCTCTAAACCTCAAGTCAAGGGGCTAATCAGGAGAACACGAAAATGGACGTGGTAAGTTTTTTTTCTGAATTCCCAACCCGACGACAAGGCGACGACGGATGCTATAAATACGATGGGAAATCCCGAAGAAGAGAAAGAAACAGGGAGCAACGTAATCTGAATGATGATCTGACTATTCTCACCTTTCTTACATCGCAGATTACACGAAAAATATCAACACTTTTCAAGCGATAAGGGCTGATTCTTGAGATATATCGACAACACACAGGAATGTCCATCATAAGACTGATACTTGAGCCCACCTTGAGGCATGGAGATGTTCAGATGGTGATAGAAATAGATACAATGATTCTTTTCCAATTACAAAGAGTGGAGTGGTGGACGGAAAAGTGGAAAGAAGACACTCTCGAGAAAGTGAAAGTTGGAAGGTTTCGGAATCCACACATCCGACACATATCTTTCACCGAAGAGCTCCTCCCTCTTTTCCCGATCGCCCGAGAGCAAAATCGAATATATCAGCGAAGAATAAAAATAACGAAGTCAGCCTCCCTCTCCTCTCCCGAAAGATTGAGTAATGGGATAGAATGGAAAGATAAAATAGTTATAAATTCAAGGCGAGACCCAGTTTTTTTAAGGGTTGAATGCTGGGGCCTGTCGAAATACTCACGGGAATCATTACTAAGCGACGATAAATGAGTAATAATGGAGATGATAAGAAAAACGCCGCTTTAAAAAAAATGATTGAGTGGTTTGGCCACGAATGTGACACACCCAAGGGTCGATTATCTCTTTTGACCGGGAAGATGTCCTTCGCTCAGAGCCAAAGAGGAAGAACATTTCCGCGAAAAGTGGACGTGACATTCAGAATAAGCACTTCTCCGAAACGATCGGGAGACGATGTATCCCAAAATCGAAACATTTCCGTTTTTTCCGACGAATATTCCATAGCGTGGTCTAAAAAGACAGACCCTAAATCACTTCCTGTCTAAATTGGTTTCCTTTCATCCACGATGGGATGCTAGTCCTACATATGCAGCCAAACGCCTAGCAGTACAACGCCCGACGAGAAATATAAACTCCATTACGGATTATGAAAGCGCAAAAAGGTTGGGCCGCCAAAATCGGCCCGAACGGATATCCCCACAGTATACAACAATCCTACGCGATATTAAAATTATAAAATCCGTAAAAAAGACGTTACAGACGTGACACATTCACAAAAATAAAAAAAATTCACATGCAATTTTATATCTCCGACGACACTACCGAAAACAGCAGGTGACGCACTGAGATGAATCAAGGAACCGGCATTGTTCAACGATCAACAAAGGCGTGAACTTCACAGGAGATGAATCAGCAGATTCCAAAAAAGCCATCGGGTGGCTGATAGTGTCGATACACCAAGGATTTCAGCTCAATCGGAATTGACGTGCTCGATTAATGAAAGAAAAGCGTTCCAATGGAAGAGGGACACTATTATGGGATGAGATGACATTTGCTTAAAATTGAAAAACGGCCGCGTCAGGATGCGCCCTAGGAAAAAAAGTGAAGGGGAATCGGGACGAACGAAATAAAAGAATCAGGCATCACACACTGAAGGATTCCGTATGCGTGAAATAATCACACTTTCACGCTTTATCTCTTTCTTTAACTCACCATAGCGTGACCAGTCCAGGAAGAAGAGAAGAGAAAAATTTAAGGAAGTTCCATGGTAAAATGTCTCAAATGTCACAGCTGTGCCACTAAGAGATAAACCAGCACTCGTATAAGGTATGAACCAGAAAATCATTCCATTCTACTCGTTATATTCTTCACATTGGAGCTTAAAATACACGATAAAAATACGTCATTGTTCATAATAGCTGTTAGCAATACCTGTTATCTATTTTTAATGTTATTTCAGCAAAAATATTTTCTTTACTAAGAATTACAATTATATAAACAATATTTATAAGTATTACAAACTATTAAAACTTTCGCGGTCCACGTTCGTCAAGCAGTGATGGTTTTGGGATAACCCGCGTCAAGGTTTAAAAAAAGTCAACGTTTATTCTCCTTTGCCGGAGACCTCATCAGGGCTGAATGACCTAATTGCCTTTATTTTGCATCAATTTATATCGTCACGGTGGTGCAAGAGGGGGCAGGGGGTGGAAGTGGGTGTTGGCGGATAGTCTTCTGGACGTCGCTCTTCTTTCTGGAAATTACTGGCAGCCATGATTCACTTATCCTTTTTGTCCCTGGTCTCAATTGAAATTCTTGCTATGCTTTTTAATTTCCGAGGCCTCCCGGAAGATTCTCGTCTTGAAATGTTTTTCTCTGGCGAGAATTTTTGGGTTAGTGACGTCAATGGTGTGGCCTAAGGTGGCATGTTCTGCAACCGCTGATTTATCGGCGTAGCCTAGTCGAATTGCCGCGTTGTGCTCCTTGATTCTTGTCTTTATTGTCCGAACAGTTTCACCGACGTACACTAGGTCACATGTGCTGCAGTTCAATTGATATACTCCCTCTGTTTCCATTTTATCTTTTTCTTTCACGTTTCTGATAATATCCCTTAATTGTGTGCGTGGCTTAAAGATGGTGCTTATTCGATGCCTTCGTTATTTTCTGAATATTTTATCCGTGACTCCTCTGATATACGGCAGAAAGGCTTTTTTCCACTCCTCGGTCTTCTCTTCATCAAGTTGTCTCTTGTTGAGGAACACCATATTTGTTGGCTACCGCCTGGTATGACATTTTTTCCTCCCTTACCGCTACAACTGCAGCTTTCATTGAAACTTCAGACCAAGAATGCTGGTTAGATTTTCGTTTGTAATTCCTAACCATATTGAAATCTGAAGAACACAAAAATGGAGATTTATAATTGAAGTTAAAGGAATGCTTTTTCCAATGAGTTTACCTCAGTAAATAATCACAAAATTTTCCTACATTTAAAGGTATTGTTCAGTTGGATATTCAGTTTATAGTTATTCTTAAACGTTTCCACAAAATATACATCAATATTACAGAAAATAAAAGGATTTTTAAAATGTATCCTTCTTGTTTATATTGCAATTAAATGGCCAGAGTTGTGCTAACTGGGCTACTTAGCCATGACTGTAAAATTAAAACGTAGTTAGCATCCATGAAAATAATTTGTTAGAGGCAAAGTGAAACGATTCACTCTGCCCCACTACTCGATACTTGGGTCCAGCTTAAATTGGTCCACTTAAAATGAATTTTGCCAATTTTAGGCAAAAATATCCCTGAAAATATCGTAATCAGCAACATTTCAGTATACGGCCTAGATTTCCACTGTAATACCTATCTCTAGATTAAAACCCAGCCGCCATTGTAAAGACCCCATTTCCCTTCTAAAGCTAATGCTAAGTCTACGGTTACCAAGGAAATATTCTATTGTTGACAGAAGTAAAATTCATGATTTTGACATTACAAATGCGATTTCTAGGGAAATTTTATACGTATAAGAAAATTGAATGAAAAAAAATAATCTGCAATCTTTTATCCATGTAAAGGGGAAAACCATAGCCTTCTATCTTTAGTAAAACTAATTAAAATATGCATAAAGAGAAACCTCTGCACTTGTACCAAAATGTTTAGACTTGAGTTTTTCAAGCACATTAAGACACCAGACGGCCCAATACGCTGCCCTTTGGGCCCAGGGACCTTCCTTATAGTCGCAATTTCCTTAAAAAAGCTTTGTTGGTCCCATGTGTGAAAATTTCACTAAAATCGGTTCACTCGTTCAATACTTGAGGCTTTTAAGAAAGCATTCTTTTGGAACCTCGGGCCCTCTAGGGCCCCAGCGTGACTTACGACCCCATGATTGTTGTACATTCACTGTTGGTATATTTTACGTATTTCTAATACAGGCAAGAATTACTTTCCAGGGCCAATTTTGGGCTATGAAAGGGCCCACTTGAGGGCCTTCTTGGGCCCCATGGCCCTTGTTCTATAGCCTATGTCTGAACCAGATATATCAAGTATCTTTCTGCCAAATTTTGTTTCAATCGATTCAATGGTTTATGAGTGATTGAGTAACAGACAGACAGACACCACTACATTTTTAGGTATATATTAGTAAGATGATAAATTGTGAGTGATTGAGCTAAGATCTAAAGGGAAATAGTACAATAAATACGTACCGTCTAGATAAATCCTCTACACAATCCAAAAGAGACTTCAGATATTAACCAGGTTGTTGCCCGTGTTTCAGTACTCTTTTTTTTACTAGTTCGAACATTACTGGAAGATGGCAGAAGTGCTTGAAAAAATATTAGAGTACTTCACTTTGCCCCGCCATTCCACTTCGCCCGATATTCCCCTAATGGATAAGGTCTTGGAAGATGAAACGATGACGTGTATTATGGGAGTTTATTTAGTGGAGCTCAGTTTTTATTGTGGTCGCTTATTGTGCGCGGAAAGAACGGGTATCTGTTCGGCAATTTATCTATCTTATTTCATCTTTTCCGTCAGACCTAGAGATATTTATTTATTTATTTATTTTCACTGCCCCGAATACAGCATATTAGGCCATTTTACGTCGGGTGAACAACGGTAACAACGGACGAGACACAGACATCCATGTCCTGGGCAGATAATATTCTACCCAGGCGGGACTCGAACCCGCGACCCTCGGGTTAGCAGGCCAGGTCTTTACCCCGCCGCTATCGGGGCCGACATATAGTGAGACATCATGATAATATTCTCTGTGTCGCTCTGACACACACCAGTTTTAAATTTCTCAAGCTGGCTAAGCCTAGACTGTCGGCTCCGAGTCTCTAAGGCCCCCACCTTAATCCCACTGAAAGTTGTGAAGCACTTTTAAGTTCGCTCGAAGCAGTTTTTAACGAGGCGTGCAGATTTTGTATTTTACTAATTTTGTTGGTTAACCCAAAATGAAATCTTCTTGCTCCTCATGAATGAATGCTGTCTTTTTCCGCGAAGCAGTTTGGTCATCCTGAATTGTTGCTTCCCTCTATTCCCCTCCGTCCTTTTCTTCCCCCGCTTCCCATCTCTCCTCCTTGATACGCGCAAGTCTGCGCCAGGTACTTTTGCGAGAGCTTTCACTGGGTGACTTACTACGCTCCTCCAGTGAGAAATCCCACCGAGCAGTTCCATCGCCTCACTTATTCATCCTGATGTGAATAAAACACACTCCTCCCCGACGACGACCGCTGTCCACTCCCGTCTTCCTCACGTCCGCCCACTCTGATGACACTTAACACTTCCAAACTGTCTCGCTCTCCGCCCACAACTTCCCCAGCCGTCCACGTCGACGAAAGCCTGGAACTGAGAGCCTTCAAACGAACGAGTAGATACCTGATGAGTGGGATTTGCAGAAAGATCCCTTCATTAACTAATAACAAGTTGGAATAAAAGAACCCTCAGAGCCGAAATCATAATGGGGCATGGAAAAATGAAGAATCGAGGTGACATAATAATGATAAGGCGTCTTTGTAGGGGCGAGATTGAGACTAAGGCAGCCCCCTCTTCCATCTAACCCCTCACCAGATAAATACATGAAATAAGTGTGAAGAAAGATGTATCCATTTGTGGGAAAAACGTAAGAAAGTAAGGAGGTGATATCCTTGACGAAAAAACCCAATGCAATTAAACACTCACACATGAAGGGGAGTGTGATAAATCTACGGAGAGGTAAAGCTAATGTAAGACCAACAAAAAAAATGCAAGAAATACAGATGAAATCATAATAATAATAAAAAGAGTAATTTATGCATAACTGCAAAGTTAAAAATAAATAAATAAGTAATAAGAGATTAAAAATAAATAAATGATAAGAAAGTAAAAATAAATAAATAAAATTTAAAAATATATAAACGAACAAATAAAATATGTAACGATCAATAAATAAATAAAACAACGATAAAACAAACAAGAAAATAAAATAAAGATGAATAAAAATAAAAAATGAATCATAAACTGTAATCGACAATTAAAAAGTAAGTCTTTATAAACGAAACAAAATAAGAAAAAGTTACATACACGTAAACACTAAAGAAAATGGACAATAAAAGATGGTATGTTTACCTCTGGCCAAGCTTATACTGTTTTATTCGTTTGACGCACTTTCCAGCTTCAACAAGTTTCCGGCGCCAACAGCATGAAAACAATTACATAACAGAGAAAGCAATATGAGGTCCAATTCAAAAGGGTACTGGCGAAGATCTGAACAACAGCGGTCAGATGAAAGAGTTCGAGAGAATTCTGACCTTTTACACTTCACTCTGATCCGAAAACAACAAAGGCGTCAAGTGATGCATAGTCATACCGACTTACTTGAAGAGAAAACGACGCCCAAACAATAGGGAGAGTAAAGATTTCTGGATGATAGAATGAGATGTTTCTTGATTCTTGAGGTAGTTTGAGCGAGATAGTTCCCTAGTCATAATTGAGACCATACTAGACTTGTACGTTTTCATTTAAGCAGCTGCAGGAAGCATTAATTAACTATTTCATTGTTTATAGTACAATGAAGTACCTTAATATGACTGAAATTCTGTGAAACCAAATAAAAATATCCACAAGAGCCATTGATTTGACTTATTTTTTTCACACGGTACGTTCAAAACTCCTTCACAACGGAAGATTCTTTGCGATTCAGAAGAAAACAGCGGTAACAATATGATTTATTTCAAAAAATAGACAAGAAAAAAAAACTACATACTGTTAATTTTTTACGAGATCTAGGGATTAGAAATACATCATTTATTAAGTAATGTCTCTCTGGAGTACGTAAACCTACCATTTCTCATGTTAAATGGCTGGTATTATTTGTCAAAAATCTCGGAAATTAGTTCGGAACGAGGCTGGTATTTAGGAGTCCTTGGAAGGGTGAGATATTTATAATTAAAATGAAACCAAATTCATTGATTTCTAGGTGAATGATATTTCGCTCCAACTGCCTAAATTCCGACTCTTGACACAAAAATGACTGAAATGGCGATGGAATGAAAATTATGAATGAACGGAAATTTGAAAAAGAACGCATTCTTCGTAAAAAGGGACGAAATTTCCGAAATAAACCGGAACACAAAGAGGAGGCGTTGTAGAATCAGACAGAAGAGAGCATTAGTCCAGAAGACACCTTTTCCATTCGCAATTGGCATAGAGTCAAATACGCAAAATCAATCGAAGTGTCAATGCCCATTGTTCAGTAACGGACAGACGAAGAAGGGTGAGGCACAGAGGGAAGTTGTAAATATTATATAGCGAGTTTTAAAATTATATTAGCTGTCTCTCACTTCCTCTTCTCCAAGCCGCTCTATCTTAACATCCTTCGGTTGCCAAATGTCTCCTCTCCATATCTTCAGTGATCTGCTTTATTCAGTCTTCTGGTAAACGTTCTCTTTTCCTCCTACTTCGTGGTTCCCAGTTGAGTATCTTCTTAAGCCATCGCTTATCCTCCCTTCTTTTTACATAGCCATACCATTTCTGTCTACTCTCTATTTCTTCAGTGACTTGTTTCTATGTTCATCCTAGTCCGTATGCTTTCATCAGATATCCTTTCTAGCCTCGATATTTCCCAGCTTCTACTACAAAAATCCAATTCTACGGCTTCTAGTCTCTGTCCTAGTCTTTGGGTCGATTCCCACGTTCCTGATCCATAGAGAAGTATACTTTAAATAACTGACAGACGGAATTTATATCCATGAAATATTTCCACGAAAACTTTGAAGCAAATAATGACAGAGAGCAACGCGATATAGTCTAGCTTTCCTTCGATGTAAACCCTTCGATATTCTTCAGAAGTTGAGATAATTTATTCACAGACCAGCAGGCGGAAGAGAAACTATATCAACACATTTAGTGGCTATATATTAACTAAACATTCTCCATTTAAAGGACATCCTTGAATTCTCATTTATCAAGCTGGCCTATCTAGTTATTAAATAATCTGTTGCACTCTGCCGGCGAATCCTGTCACCGGCGTGACCGATATTATACCGAAATATAAGGATTGTGTAAATGGACGAATTTAAAGTATCACTTAACTAGAATCAACACAAAATTTTATCTTAAGGCAATATTTGAGTACATAGTTTTTATCATAATTGAACTTTTATTATTATTTGCCAATAACAAATGGTGGATATCCCTTCAGGCAGGTAGATCTTTTAATTAGTTTTAAGCAGAAAATAGACCGGAATCGCCTAGAATGCTGTAAAAATCTTTTTTGGCCAGGCTAATACCTTATACATAATTCATGACAGTGCATGAAAGGTCAGAGGTAACCCGAAATTTTAAAAAATGATACGTTATTCACCAAACATGATACCTAATTTAATTAAGTATCCAGCGTAAATCGTTCCATGGGCCGTGTCTAAAGTCGAGAATGGAAGAGCTCAGAGAAAAAGGCAACATCGTCTTTGCGAGTTAAATTTGAATTGAAGCATCTTAAGATGCACATAAAAATTAAAAAAAAAAAAAACAATTTGACAAGTCTTAAAAGTACAATGAGCTGGATAAGGGGATAAAGAAAAGTGTAAAAGGGTGACGATTCATGCAGATGATGAGCAGTAATATATTTCATGGCGGCAGTAACATGTAAAGTTCCGCAAATTTCCTGAGTAAAGATTTTACGAGCTCCAGGCAATAAGTTGAGCTGATTCATTCACGTAAGATTTGGCATTAAATGACCCAGAAAATTCAATTTCCCCGCAAACTGGTGAAAATTCGAAGAGGAAAAAATATTTTGAATGGCCTACATTCCAATCTAGGTCCACCGGCACTCCACTCGTCGCACGTGCGGTGAAACATCCATCTAACTCGATCGGAAATTCGGTTTCCCATTACGTTCAGCTGAAATCATTCATTCTAATACAATAACGGCACTGAGAAGCAATAGCCCGTAGCTGAAAATCTCGATGATCTTCAACGATCACTAAACGGAATGGACCAAATTCTCCAAGAATACAACATAAAATTAAATAAGACGAAGACCAAAATCTACGCATGCGGAAGGCTGAATGCAGAAGTTACACTTGGAGGAGAGAGATTAGAGCAAGTGGATTCCTTCACGTACCTCGGAAGTACCATAACGTGGGACGAAAGAAGTACAACGGATATCTAGCGAAGAATAGCCCAAGCTAAGAAGGCGTTCATGGGAAAATGACAACTGCGATGCTCAAAGAAGATAGGACAACAAGCCAGGAAATAGTAAGTGAAAGCATTCGTGTGGAGCGTGACACTCGATCGTGGATCGGAAGCATGGAAAAGCAGACCAGAAAAGACTTGAAGCCTTCGAAACGTGGTGCTGGAGGAGGATGCTCAAGATAAAATGGACAGGCAAAATGAGAGAAGATGAAGTTTATAGAATAGCAGTAGAGGAAAGGACCGTATGGAATACGCTATAGAAAAGAAGAACATCTGAGGCACAATGCATGCGAGACGAACAGAATTGAAGGTAAAAATAGAGGGAAAAGTCCCCAGTGGAAGACCCAGGAATGAGCTCATGGACGAAATAAAGAGGAGTGTATGCAGGCATAGCTACTAGGAAGTGAGGGACCTAACATTAGATAGGAAAGAGTGGAGGGCTGTAGTCAAATAATCTAAGGATTGAAAGACCTATGATAATGAAAGGCAATGAGGAGCAATGAGCTACGCAAAGTAAACAACTCTTGCAAGCTTAGAGCATACAAAAAAGCCCCTATGGATGAGTTAGATGATGATACTCAGGTCCTGCCTGAGGTGAGGCTGGCGAATTGTTCCAAAGAAAATTGCACATGAATGTAAGTGAATGAATGCGTGAATCACTCCATTGTTAACGACTGAAAGTACTTAAGAAAATGAATACAAACAAAATCAAAGTATCTGACCCTTCAAAGTATCAAACAACGTATGTTCGGAATGAAGTTTCGTTTGCTTTTTAGTCCCAAGGATTGCTCTTCCGTAAGTGGACTGCATCATTTTGTATAGGAATCAGTAGCATCTGAAAATCACTTCGGAATAATCTTTTTCTCATTTGCGACGAGAGTTGCGACGAAAATCATTAAAAGGAGTGCGATGACTCCCTCAGCTCTAATACACTTATTGCGTCACATCGTATCAAGTTATTAACGCAAATGGTCGGGGTTTCATGGAAAGTCGAGCTCAATCGACTCCTCATGTTCAATTATGCATCTTAAAAGTGCGATCAACAATCAATCCATTGCCATGACAGCCGCTTGATTGTTTACTTACTGCAGAAATAAGGCCACCGCAACCCGGTTTTAGCGTGCGATTTTATCTTCCATTACATTTCAAAGAAAATGTAAACCTTCAATTGGTGATATTGTCTTTTCTGATGAATAAACGCCGGGTACATGCACCGCGGCGAAGCTGCAAACCACCGAGCTCACGCAACAGCATTACTTACAATGAAATATCACCAACAATACGACGTGTAGAAAAAATTACCAAGAGCAGACGGACGGTCGTATTCGACAAATTTCCTTAGCTCTATGAATTTATTTGCATTTTAAAAAAAACTAATGAATAAATCTTTCAAAGAATAACTCTGAGCCAAAAACCGGGTACCATCATAAAAATCGGAAGCAATGACGGATCATTTCGGCATTAAATTAAGTAAATAAATATTAAGAAAAAGGCAAAAAGTTTCTATCCACATTTATTGGTGCAGTTCACCACTTTTTACCGTTTTCGTTGCACCTGGAAAATGCTTCTGACGAAATTTTTGCATCGCCATAGTTCTGTAATGGAGCTATTTGTTTGGATTAGCAACCCCACGTTCACTCAACGAAAAATGCATCACAAAACATCTCCTTCCTTCCGCCTCCTGAATTATTGCACGCCCTTCATAAATCGTCTAGAATATATTGCGGTGAAAATGCCGGTATATAAACAGCGGTCCTACTGCAACGAGATTCGACCAGAAAACGCCTCCTGCACGAGTCAAAACGACGTGAACGAAGCAATGAAACGCGATGGTACCAGGCAGTTAAATGAATCCAATATACAGCGTTGTCAAAATTTTTATCAGAAATTGCATAAAAAAACATAATTGGAATCCGGAAATTTTACTTCTTTTGAAAGTACGCCCAAGAAATCGATTAAAACATTTGAATATGGGCTAGCTTCATCATTGAAACTATCTCGAATATCATTGAAATCAGAAATTAAATATCTTACCATTGGAAAATCTCTTTGACTATACTTAAATTTTTAACAATTATTTTAATGCGATACATAAGAATTATTGACAATGTCAGCATGATATGAAACTAAGAAGAAAAAACATTTATGATCTGCCAAAATTTAATAATTTATACGGCGAAAGAAGAGAGTGTATGCTGTGGCGCCTAGGCGATTAAATAATTGGCGGGATAATCTGGCACAGGTTACAGGCGTGAGTGATTTGAAAAAAAGCAGTCTTTGTTAAAAGTGGGCTTTTGATCCAACAGGATTTGAAATATCGTGATTATGTTTTCATTTATCGTGTCGGTCTTTTTCCCTGTTTTGTCTACCAAAATATATCATATGTGCATATGCACCTCCTGGCGAGACGAAAAGGAATTTTAGTTCAGGAGGGCTTTAAATTTATTTATATTCTAAAAATGTTTGTATGAAAAGCAAAAGTTAAAGAAGTAAGTAAAAGTATCTATTCCTCCATATTAATTTACTTTCAGTATGCTCGTATCTCTCTTCAATGAAGACGGTTCAAAACAACTCTTCTATGTATGCATTTCACTATGGTAATTTTTTTAATTACGGTAACTTTAGTGATTTTCTTTTAATGGCCATTCATTTTCATGGACTAGTATGGTACCAAATAATTATAACCAAACCATGGTATATATATCCAATTCGGTTTTCTGAATCTATTTGCTACATTCTTAATGGTTGGTCAGAAATAAAACACTCAATTTTTATAAAAATAATATGCTTCTATGTTGATTTGTATCATGTATGTATGTACGTATTTATTTTCTTCGTATGACAAAATTTATTCGCGGAGAAATTTCGATCAAGCATCAATCAATAGGGAAACTCGAACGATGTCAATGTTTGTTTGTGTGAGTATTTATTTGATGAGGAAATCGCATTACAAAATATTTCACTTAATCCCCTGCAAAATATTTAATATTTATTGTCACATCGCCACGAGGGAACAACATTAATTTATAATTTTCCAATTTAGATCAATTTACGCGGGGACTTATGAAACTAGAATTACGACTTTCGACGAAACAAAAAATGAAAAAAATACGCTTTCCATCAACACCGCGATAAAATATTAGACACCTGGCTGAGTCCAACTTTGCGGCTAACTGGACTATCAAAGGGAATTTTTATGGTGCGGATAGTTGTGCGAGTCCAGTAATTAGAAAGGCACACCGCGTGAGACAATAAATAATCGCTGAGGTAGGTGGCAATTACATCAGAAAATGGATAATTACACAGCTCGCTCAATTGCTGCAGGGATGTCACGTGCAGTGGGATAAAAATATCAATTTCATGCATTGGTTTTGCACCTAATTGAGGTCCGATACATTTTGCAGGTTAAAATTGTTGATAAAGTTTCCACCATCAATTGGACGCAATTGCATCCAAACTAATGGACTACAGTCCTCGAATTTGATTTTCCTTCCCAGCAATCAAGCTGAATGTTCAAATCATGGATTATGATTTTGCCGGCTGTCAATGATAAATGAAGGAAATCATCGCACTGATCTCATCCCCGAAATCTTATTCAATCAAATAATTAAAGAACTTATTATTTCGCGAGAAGTTGGAACTCATATCCAGTGCGGGGTAGGTAACTCTTGCGATGTAACCGGCAAAGGTTACAATTACTTCAGCAAAATATAAAGCACTCAATTATAATTAAAAATTGCTTTAAAAAGAGAAAAAATCAAAATTACATTTCATATTTAATCGCAACCTCTGTAATTACCAAAATTTTTAATTCTCAGGGCGTTGCAATTATTAAAAAAACATAGCGTTACGGCATTATGCTGCAAGGAAAATGTTTTTGATGCGGTACCCCATCGTCATCAAGTGCTGACGGTCCTGAAGCGGCTGATGATCGAAATAAGAAGTCGAAATGAACAAATTCCCAAGCTGCCGAAAATAATCGAATACTAGAATAATCTACATTATCACAGCCCGATAATGAATTATTCCGAGACAGAAACGATTACTTTGGAAGGAGATAACACGATAAAGTTCAATTTGAGTAAATTAACTACTACAAAGGAATTCAAATGAAATGTAACCGCTATTACAAATCAGACCACTTGTTATTGGCTACTTCTCATCACTCACCATATTATCTATTAAAAATTTCCATCTAACCATGATTTTCTTACTATAAAAATCAACTAATTACCAATCATATTAAATTCGCCTCCCAAAAAAGTTTTCAAAGAAACAAGCATGGAATTTTCCACTACATCAAACTCTTTCCACGACACCTAATCTTCCCCTCACTTCCAATCCTGAGCCTAAGTACACACTCATCGTGCGCTTTTTAGAAAGAAAAAACTGCAATATTAACCCTAATGTCCATTTATAAACCTCAGCCGACAGTGTTCTTATAGATAAACTTCACTTCTTCCGAAAATGGTCTTGAATATACAAAGAAATGTTCTCGGAAAACATCCATCTGGACCGGGATATCGAGCCACGGAACTTCAGTTTGCTGGGCCAAGTATCATGCTACCCAGACTTCCTGATAAAATGCAGTGTTGGTGAAGGCAGATACGCAGCTACAAAGGTTGCTAATCGCTTTCAAACCGTCGATTGGAAATCACACTCAATCTTTTACGGAAATCCAAAACCGATTTATTTTCAAATGAAGTTATCAATATTGAACGAACTCTAACATACTACGGCAGATAGGATTATGAGAATAAAATAAGGAAAGTACATTTTAGAACAGAAAGGTTTAAAATGTCGTTTTTACCGCGATCAATAAAAGATCATATTAGCAGCGTTTATACTTTGAAGTATGTTAGCTGACAGGTACTGTAGCTGATTAATTCATGAATGCATGTTTATAAATCTGCCGAGTAATGCTGACACCATGCTTGGCATGTTCCCTGCATGACTTTTGAGTCACATTTTCATAGTTACATAATAGATTATTCTTGTAGTTTCTGTAGCATTTGTAGTTCACCGATAGCGTGTCGCTAGTTGGTGAAAGTAAATTTCTCCAGTCTATTTTATGCTGGTGATAAGACTTACTTACTTCCCTGCCAAACACCCTTGTGGTGGCTTGCAGGGTAGTAAGTGGATGTAGATGTATGTGATTGCAATGCAAATGTAACTTGAGGCTCATGAGTTTTTCGTAAGGGCGCTTAAACATTTTCAATATAAAATTTACATAGGTCGAAACTGTTTATTCGGAAAATTTTCCAGACATATATTGCTCATTATATACATCTTTATGTATACATTATTTGAGGAAAATGAGACCAAAAGCAACTAAATTGGTTGAGCCGATTTATCAATCTTTGGTATTGCCCTCCATCACCTCTCCTCCTCGGACATTGGCTTTTATTAGAGAGATGATGGAAACTTAGAAACTGGGCAAATAAAAAAAGCAAGATACTATATTGAGCAAGTTTTTTATGCTCGCATTAAGTAACGAAGTACCAAATTTTTTTAGCACACAAAAATACATTCTACGGCAAGCCACACAATATTTCACAGACTCTGACCCCATCATAAATTCTCAGCACCTCGAAATAGAGCGAATCCTGGCACGCCCTCCCTACCTCTAATTTTTTCTTCTCTTCCTTCCTACGCCACTTTGTCCAATAAGGGCCCGGCGAAATTTACGAAGGAACACATTTTAAATTCCATCTCGCCAGCGTTGCGCCCGGCCCTGCATCGGAACCATCTCATGACGCCACAAAACCCATATTCGTCCCGGGTCCGCAGCTTATTTATGCCGAGTTTTCACTCGGCCGCTAACCTGGAGGAAAGGGATACGGCAGAAAGGGTTTCACAGGAATTTTTTTTGATGCCTTCAACAGGGAAAGTGCGCTGCTACGTGATATGGTGAGGGTGGCCGAGGTAAAGAAGAAATAGGCTATCTTTCCTCCTTTTAATATGTAGGCGGTTCTTTAACTAACGCTTCATAGATTCAGAAAGTCGTAAAACAAGCTTTAAAAAATAACGGTTCACATAATTTGCAATAGCCATCAAACCAAAAGTCACTTTCCCAAGGAATTATGGGGTTTTTGGGAAAACAATTACCGGCAAGAGGTACATCGACTCAACGAAGATCGCCTCTCTGCCGTGCGAGTTACTCTGCACAGAATTCAAAGCATCGCCAAGTTTCTGTACAACCGCGAATTACTTTTGGAAATGCTTCTTCAACAAGTTCACTTGATATATGTATGACGCGGAAGAGTTGAGAAATTTTTATGCCGCTGCATCTTAAAAGCGTGACGTGGGGAAGCGGAGATGGGAAAAATGTCTCAATTGCTTCATTTAGTCTGAACATGGAAGTACAGTAGCGTAGGCGAAAGAAATAGTTAGCAATAGAAGGAAAAGGATAACGGGATAATGATGTATTTAAAAGGTCTGCAAAGAGTTCATTATGGACTGTAGCGCTGTAGAGAACATAAACTTTCATCATGACAATGGCAAGAGAATAGGATATAGGCGTTTTACATGTGGGACCCATTGTGGGTGTTGAGGAAAAGCAAACTCGGTGGGTGGAAAAGAGGGCAAACGCTTAAGAATGGTGAATGAGGAAAGGCAACATCTGCACTAGATATTATCATTGGCCGTCCAATCCTAAGATTCGTAGACTGCAGCCCTCCACCCTTCCCTATCTAATGCTAGTTCCCTTACCTCCTCGTATCTTTTCCTATGCACTTTTCCTCTTTATTTCGTTCATGAACTTATTCCTGGGTCTTCCTCTGGGGACTTTTCCCTCCATTTTGCCTTCAATTATGTTCTTCATAAACGCATTGTGTCTCAGGGTGTGTCCAATCCATCTTTTTCCTCTTTTCTGTATGGTGTTCCATATGGTCCTTTCCTCTTCTACTCTTCTGTAACTTCATCATTTCTTATTTCGTCCGTCCATTTTATCTTCAGCATCCTCCTCCGGTACCGGGTTTTGAAGACTTCTAGTCGTTTCTGGCCAGCTTTTCCATTGGTCCATGCTTCCTATCCATAGAGTGCCACGCTCCACACCAATGTTTTCACGTGCTGTTTCCTGGTCTGTAGTGCTGTCTTATTTCATTTCTATCTGTAGTTCTATCTTCTTTGAGCACAGCAATTGTCCTTTCCCAATGAACGCCTTCTTAGCTTGGGCTATTCTCCGCTTCATGTCCGTTGACGAGATATACTGAGATAAATAATGCGGTTGGAAGAAGCAATTAGGGGCAAATGGTTGCTTATGGCTGTGATAGAGGGTAGGAGTTGGGTAAGCTGGGAAGGGGAGCAAATAAAATAAGTTTTACGGGCGGGATAGAGAGAGGTAGAACATATGCTGGGATAGTAAAGGAATTGTGCAAAGAAAGAAGATACTCCAATTGTAAAAATCGAACTCACTACCAAGTGGTGAGTTTAAATTAACCGATGGATTATCATAAAACAAATAATATAGCTAAATTTTAACCTGAAAATGCACCATTTCTTGAGAATTTGTATAAAAAGTATATCCTATTCATCGACTGAAAAATAAACATCTCACTCCACTCAATTTCCCATTAATCTAATCCTATCCAACCAAACAAATTCAACTCCGAGTTAAATTAACTTTCTTGGTCGTGATATTTCCTGCTTTCTCTAAGCCACCACCGGATTTCTAAAAGGTTCTGTCATCCAAAAACTCCTCCTTGAGATTTCTCGTAGTTCTAGGGCGTTCCACGATGATTGAAACCTGGCACACTCCTAAAAGCTTAATTTTACAAATATTTAGAAATTTTATTGCGATTTCATTTGTATTTTGTCTCAAAGGTGACATTAGGGAGTAAACAAAACATTCACATGGAAATTACGCAAGGCATGGTAAGCTAAATTCAATACGAATGACAATTCTGTTGTTCCTGTTACAAAACTGTTCTGAGAAAACAAGAAACCGAGGATAAGTAGCGAGTTTAGTAATGATTTTGGCTTTCGCTTATCGAATAAAATGTTTGCACAGGTCAGTTTGCAAGTCGGCAAAACAATGCGCAGCCTTATTTGGGGCGAAAAACAAACAATAAAATTAATGTACACGCCAGAGAAAAAATTTTTAACTTTAACCAAAATTTTAATGACAATGAATTTAACACTGGTGAAAATTTTAGTCAAAGATTAATTTAAGTACAGCAAGAGCCAAATCCATTAAATCGACAACTCTATCGTGTGAATCTATGGGAACCTACAGTCGCAGCAAAAAGTATGTCTACTCGAGTTTGGTTAAGAATATGCAAGTGAACTAAAATGCCTAAATGAATGCGATAATGTAACGCATTATTAATAATGCTAAGATAGTCGGCATATTGCCAGTTTTACCCGGTAAATATCCCAGTTGTTTATTCTCGCGTTGAAAATCAATCCCATGATGTGGAATAACGATTGTAATTATTTTGAAATAAAATGATACAAAGACCTTTAAAATAAATCCAAAATATTACTTTCAGAACTATAAGTCAAAAAGAAAAACCTTTTTAATAAAATTAATACCAACTCTATTATGACGACATATAAAGGGCTCATATTTTAAAGTCTCGTTTAAATGTGTTTTTCTGCACAGCATAAATACTTCATCACGAATGAACTCCAAGTTTCTTCATTAAAAATGTCACACACAGAGTTCTGCTACAACACCAAAAACTCCGCACTTTTTTGGTTCTCATCGCTAAAAAAATCTAAGATGATTTACAAAAATAATAGACACCAACGGTTAAGGTAGTCTGAGCGAGATAGTTCCCTATCCCTAATGATGACCATATTCGAATGATACGTTTTAATTTCAGCAGACGTAGGAAGCATTAATTAAATACTACATAATTAACAGTGCAACAATCATGAATCTGTAGTGTCCATGGCAACAATATACTTGTATATGACTGAAATTCTAGGTAGGTAATCAAAAATATCTACATACGTCTT
Organism: Ceriagrion tenellum; assembly: GCA_963169105.1. Lineage (NCBI taxonomy): Eukaryota > Metazoa > Arthropoda > Insecta > Odonata > Coenagrionidae > Ceriagrion > Ceriagrion tenellum. Next base: position 64,227,349 of record OY720635.1, read on the forward strand.
GGATTTGACACATTTTTTCACGGGGTACGTTCAAAATTCCTTCACAACGGAAGATTTTTTGCGATTCTGAAAACATTACTGCGGTGATAATAGGATTTATTTTTTAAAATAGTCAGTTAGTAAAAACTACACACTTTATATTTTTACGAGATCAATGTGTTAGAAATGCCTCATATCTTAAATAAGGTATCTCTGTAGAGTGTAACTTACCATTTCCCATGTAAAAAAGCTGGTATTATTTGTCAAAAATCTAGGGAAGTAGTTTAGTAAGGGGCTGATATTTTGGTATCTTTGGAAGAGCACGATATTTTTCGTTAAAATGAGACCAAATTCGTTGATTTCTACGTTAAATGATATTTCGCTCAAACTAGTTTAAATGTGGAATAGAATTAGCTAAATTTTAATAGGACTGGCATTCATGTAGTTACACTAAATTACTTTTAATCACTCTGCAAACTCGAGTCTTCGTAAGTTTTGCACCGACAGTAAATATTGCAATTGTAGTTCATGACCATTCCAACGCCTTCCGAGAGCACATCTCTGTCGCACGGCGTCAGTCATTTACTTAAGGGCCCCCCATGTGAACGAAACCGAATATCTGGACCCCTTCAAATGGGCTAATTGGGTGAGATAGAAAGCGTATCCAGCAATCCTTTAATGGCCTTCTCGCGCTTTCAGACTTTTTCAACGCGCCCACTCACCCGTGCAGAGGCTCATCCAACCCTAGTCGATGGGCGTCCACGCGTCCCGGAATACGTTTCGCGTGTTCCGTGGACACGGAAAGCCACTCTGCTAGATGTACCACGACGGCGTTCCGGTTTCCATCGGCGTCGAAGAGGGACGACGACGCCGCAAACAATCGCACGGAGGCGTCGATTGATGCTGTCCTGGCAACAGGATTCCCTCTCGGGTCTGGAGTGCCTTACGCTTCCCGGTACAATATCGGGCTGGAGCACGAGGGTTCCACTTTCATCCGAATACAAATTACTGCAGCCTTCTTGATGGGCTCTTGGGCTTCCCCGGCGAAAAGGAGAGCCAGAAGTTTATCTAAAAATACAAACACCATCAGGAAACTAAAGAAATGCAGTAAGCACAGAATAAGAATATAAATTTATTATAACCAGGGGATCACCTCTAAATGTAATCGTGACGTATCTATTGTACTCCTACCTCCGACATATGATGACTTTCCAGTTTCAAGTAAATGGAGAAGGCTTTTTCATTTATTTTTATTTTGTATTTTATTTATATTTTAGTCGGCCCAGGTTGCGACGGGGAAAAGTCCTCGCACGTCAATCGTGGGTCATGAGTTCGAGTCCCGCCTGAGTGATTTTTTTCACCACTCAGGGCATGGGTGTTTGTGTTCGTATGTTGTTAATGTTGATCACCCGATGTAACAGGCCTTTAATGTGCTGTTTTCGGGATTTTGAAAATAAAAAATAAATAAATGAAGCCTTCTCCATTTACTTGAAGCAGGAAAGTCAACATATTCCGGAGACAGAAGATCAATGGATACGTCACGATTACATTTAGAGGTGATCCCCTGATTATGGTAAATTTATTTTCTTATTCTCTGCTTAGTGTATTTATTTAGTTTCCTGATGATGTTTGTTTTTTTTTTAGATAAACTTCTGGTTCTCCTCCACGAAGCTAATAGAGCGCAATTCGCAGTTAATGGCTGCAATTGCTTCTCACACTCTTGAGCCAATTTACGACTCTTTTAAAAGCATCAACAAACTTAAGATGTCTATTCTTAAATATATCATGTAAAATGAAGAAAAGCGAAACACTAATTGCCATTTGAAAGTTCTGCTGAAACCAACCTCGAAAACTTGTTAATTGGCTGGACAGGCGAGGGCTAGTCCCATTCCATTTCCTTTAGGCCCGGATTTATGCCTGGCTAACTGTAATAGTATGATTTCCTAGTCCTTACGCTGGCTTGGCGTTAACTAGGAGTCCAGGTTTAGTACATTACACCATTTATTTACTTGACAGCTATCGATGGGAATGCAAGTGAACTTCGATTACTATATCGAGAAAATTTATCATAATATATGATGAAACCAGGTCTTAGTCGATAACAAGTTCATGATAGGGTATGGTATCTATATCTATTCGTCTGGGCTAGTCGATGAATCTATGTCACCTTGATATTTAGGTCTTAATAGCCTAAGCTAAAAAGTAATCCACTGTAGACTCTTGGAAAAGCAATATTACTCATCATTTATTATACATACAATTCTGGAAAAATTTCATATCTGAACATCTGGCATAATCTCAGTTATCTAAACGGCAAAAAATTCAAAACTGTGCGGTACATTGTCTGCGATGTAGCATATAATTACCATATTACTTCATACAACGACGAATCAAAAATACTCAAAATCAAACTAGGAAGATAACTGCAAAGGGGAGCATTTATCTACATATCTATGTGTAAACTTTTAAAACTGAAACTCCCTCCTTCATTTCCCAAACCCTATTAGGAAAACTCATTTTAAACAACAAGGAATGCCAGAAGAAAAAAACAAACCAATTACTCCCTGTCACAGGACCACTACGTACCGTAATTCCTTCAATGCAAACTCCTGTCATTTTAGGAGTTTGATTCCTCAAGTTTTCAAGAACATCTATATCGTAGATGGATTTTTATAAAATATTTCTTTTCATTTAATCTCAATGAAATTTGATATTTATGTGAACACTGAATGAGACGAATGAATGAACATATTTCCTTGACATTATCACTCCAATATATAGTCTTCGTGGTAGTATCTATTCGTTGCAAGTTGAGAGCAATTATTTTGAATGTGAAAACTTCAAATGTGATTGACTGACAGGTTATTTATTTTTAATGTGATTGTTTATTTCATGATCTGATCAAGTATTGGTCACCAATGCCACTAGACATCTTGCTCAAATGAAAATTATTCCTAGAGCCAATAAATCATTATTCTATCTTATACATCGACAGCCTGTAGGTCCTTGCCTCTTGACACCGTTTCTTTCTTCAACTGGGCATACATCGGACCCCTTTACATTCCCACCATAAGTACCTCGTGATCTTATTTAAATTCCCTTCGGGCCCCACGTTGTGGTAACTAAAATTTAATTTCATATACTTAATCGACAACCGTTCTCTACTACAAAAACGGCTATTGACGAGCGTTGCCCTATCAGTCTAGCTCCGGAAGTCTACCATCTCACCACGTTCTTACCCTTTTTCCTCTCTGCGGAGTCAGTTGAGAGATGCGGATCCGTTGAAATTTTATTAATTTTATGCTACGTAGGCATATTAGGCTAGCATGCGGGTTAATGTGACGTTCTTTTTTTAATTATTACTCGGACGCATCATCAAATTAGACAAAATGTTATTATTTATTTCGCTTCACTGCACATGAATGCTTTAGAATAATTAATTTGGTGTTCAATTTACAAATCTCAAATATGAGTGACCTCAACTGATATAAATATACATAAATTGACATCAGTTATGAATATTCAGTCCATATACAGGACAAAATTAACACACCTAAGAGTGATTGGCAGAGTAAACAATTAGACTTTGCCAATTTGGTGGGGCGTCCCCCAAATACCTTGAATTAAATTATAAACCAGATCAAATTAGAAATGATGAATGGGCTATGCAAAATTTGAAAATTGGAAATCAAAGATTAAAAATGAAAGGTGGATATCTACGATGCTTCGATGATGTTTCCCCGGCGAGTTCCAATTTGGCTGCCCTTTCCGGGCTGTGTGGTCCAAGTTTTCACGGCCGACTCTCGGATGTCACGACGCTACGGTGCACCTTACGATGACTGCCAGGCACCAATATTCACTGATCAAACAAAACTTTCCAATATACCACGGAGCAGCTTAACTCAGCGTCTGACCCCGTCAAAACATCCATTAGCTCTCTTCCAATACGTGTCTCCCTCCACTTCCTTTGGTCAAAACCTCCCCTACTCGCATTGTTAGGAAATCGTTCCTCAAACTTCTCTCCCTTCCCCAAGCGTGGCAAGGTTAATTGTGGTAAAAGTAGGTTTATATTTTGATATAATGCTTATTTACCGACTAGCCAGAGCAAGGATAAATAAGGTAAGGAAAGTAATATCAGCGAGGCAAGTACGTGGAAGAGAAGTATTCGCGCAAAAGAATAAAAGGGGTTTTTAGTTAATGCATAAAACCGTGACTTTAAATAATATAAAGTAGGAAAATATATTTTCTTACAAAATTATAAATACGAAATTAGACACGATGGTTCAGATGCATAACCGCAATGGAGAAGTTTCGGTATAACAATTTATTTTAGAAAGAACAATAGTTGATTCTCATTCCCCTAGCATTATTGCACTTCGCACAAACTTAAGGATTTGACAATGATGCATAGAATAAATCAACCCCTCTCCTCATCAAAACACAATATTTCTCCTGCTGCTATAAAAATAGATACGTGGAGTTCAATTGCTGCCTGATTGCTCCCATTATATTAATTAGTAGTCTGCCATGGTTTAATTACCCTCAATAATGGGGTCTCAATATTACTAGAGAAGCTAAAAAACAAAAAACGGCACCAAAAAGATTAAATCAACTTAACTAAATCAATGGTGTAATGAATTCCATTCATTACAAATGTATGTGTGTTGGGAGGTAACGATGGCTGTACTGTTTCAAAATGTGCGCCCCAAGTGAACGCAGTTACCTAATATTACGGGAGAGTGCGTGTGCCGGGATTGAATATCGTGTGTGTGATGTTTTTCAAGCTGATTTAAATAGGGAGAAACGGAGGACAGAAGAGGAGATCGGGACTTGAGCTAATGGAAGCCAGACGAACAGAGAAAGGAGGTAGAAAGTGTTCGTGGAGGTGATACCTCGGCTGAGAGGACGACCACGGATCAACTTGAGGCAGGAGTTGCTGGTCCGGCGGACGTTGAAGAACCTGAGGAAAATCCGGCCTCATCGTTGAAGGACCTGAGGAAATTCCAGCCTCATCAACTTCCGCCAGAGTCGCCAGTCAGGCAGACTTTGGAGAATCTAAGGAAATTCCAGCCTCATCAACGGTTGGTTCAATCACTTTCCGTCCCTCACCGCTTTCCGACGTTCCCCTTCCCGTCTCGACCCAGGAGAACTATTTCTGTGCAAGCCACCGGCCTACGACTCCCTAAACGACGAGCTAGAAAGCCTTATTCTCACAAAGTTCATTTCATGGTGCATCTGTACTCATTGCTACGAGCTAAAAGGCATTATTCATTCAAAGTTTTTGTCACGGTTTTTTTATTATTGCTCAACAGATTCAGTGTTCTTTTCAAAGCGTTCTTTTTGACTTATCATTGATCATAGCTGTTCATGTCACCAATTAATCATAATCTCTCACCTCATCAGGGTTTAATTTCACTGTCAAAGAAATCATTAAATACAGTGTTAAGCGTGGATTTGTCTTTCTGTCAAACGATACCTGGCCCCTGTTTTTTTTTTGTTTGTGCTACGTTTCCTTGCCACGACGTTTGTGTGATTGAGCCGGGGTTCTAGGAGCGAGTCGTGGCAATATTGTGCCCTTGCGACGGGATTAACAAGAGCAGTCATCCTTATACTGGAACCCAGAAAAAGTACTGATTGATATTTTTTTTAATTGACTGAATGTATCGCCCCTTGTTTGGGTTGGCCTTCCGCCTCGTCGAGTGGTTGTGCGGCACTGCTCGGTGGACCCCTATTTCCAGGGAAGGTCGGAAAACTGCAGACGTAAGAGGGACCGTTACAACGGATATATTTTATTCACAAGAAGTCTCGGCAGAAAACAAGTGCTACGAATCCATTTGGAGTATCACGGCTTTCAAAACTCAAGTGGTTAAATTTTTAAACACATCAAATAAATTATTATAAAAAAACAATTTTCAGGTCAGTACTTCAGACACGGATTACTTCATATAATGCATGAAAGTATCAGTTCAATAGATGGATTATGTGGCAAAGGGTAAACCTACCACGCTGGCGCCATGATTAAGTTGTTTTCCCAAAAAGATATAATGAATTTAGAAACAAAAAAAAAATCAAAAAGAGCAAAAAGAGCAAAAAGAAAAAAATGAGCCTCCAATGGCCAGAAATTTTTAACGTTCGACTTTTTAATAATCAAATATTATAACGTTAAATGTGCCTTCGAAAGCGGAACGACGAGGAGGAATGAGCAATGATTAAGAAAATATTTTCATTTTCCACGTCTGCATCAACACTCTACCGCCTTTCTAATGGGGAAAGGGTTTTTTTTCTTAATTAAATCGGCAAGAAGAGGGAAATATCTGATGAAAAGAACGCGCTCTGCCAAAATGAAAGGGAACATAAGGGGAAAAAATTATACTCGCCCTCACGTCCAATTTGTTATGAGCTGCAAGGTGTTTACGCTTCACTGGCACTTCCTGGTGCACAAAACGAAGAGCCTGAAGTCGTGCTGTTGTAGTAATTAAGATTATGCTTGCACCTCTTGGGAGATCTGCAAATTCGCCAAGTCAGGAAATGGAAAATTTCTCTTCTTTCACAACGGATGGGGAGATAATTCTGCCGAATTTGTTGAGAATTAAGGCAGACACTGGCAGAGGAATCGCCTCCTATCCGCTCTCTTACAAGAACATTAGTGCCACCTCATTTCCATACCTCTGGCAGAAGCGACAATAAAAGAGAGACGCAGGACCGACACTGCAATCATATAAAATATATGTTTTGAGTACATGTGGCCAAAAACATAAAATGCACTACGAGAAAAAATCAATCAGAAACCGCTGTTTCATTGAATTGTCATCTTTAGTTTTGTGTTAAACATCTCAGCAAGACGTTGGTTGTATATTTATTAAAGTCGCATGACCAAATTAACATATTTTAAAGAGACTGCATTTATCTCACGTGTATATTAATCGATAGCGTATTAGTAATACCTACAGCAAGGGTGAATCTACAATATTTTGTAACATTTACACTAATTTCCAAAGAAATAAAAATAGCGATTTAACTTACGGTACAATTTAAACAGGAATGACCTATGGAAGTATCTAATTCTTCCATTTTTCTGTGTCGCATTTGTGGGCATATGCATTTATCATTGCCTGGCCAAAGCAATGAATTATATCGCATCTTCATTCTCTCAGCACTTCATTGCCAGCTTCTCGGAGTCAAAACTTATTTTCGAGTAAGAAAATGACGATAGTAGAAGATTATGAAATGGCTTGTTCAACAACCTAGGCGATATAATTGGACTTCAATACTCCCTAACCCTCGTCAAAAATAACACAAATGAAATACGCAAGCATTCACTGTTTTAAAGAGAATACATTTAGTTTTCACATCAATTCACCGGTATAAATATCTTATGTGGGATGATTTTTTATTCCAAATGAGAAGTTCACGATGAATGTCAGAAAAAGATGAGCGCGTAGTGCAAATACACTCGCCAAATTCAGGAAAGCGGATGCTAAGTTATTTCAATACCACTGGCTTACTCTTCTCTACGAGAAAAACACTTACCTTTAAAAGACAAAACACGGGGAAAATTGTTAAATGGCACTATAAAACCATACCAGTGTCTCATCATTTCATGTGGATATGTGATAGATGCTAGAAACAAAGCGCTCGCTTGAACATCAAAAGGAAAAAAGCATTCGATATCATGTAAAGCGTGGTAATGGTGATTTACACACGAAATCAATGGAAATATTTTTAAAAGGAAACAATGTTAATGATTCAACAGATTAACATTAAAGATGTCAATGATTTTTCAAAGAGTTCGGAAAAATAATGAGAATGTCTGACAGCTACAACCAGCATGAAAGACTCGCTACTTATACATTACATCTTACGCTTTTCCAGCCCAAAATTATAGCACCTAAAATGAAAGCTGCATTTTGAATGTTTAACATAAAAAAGGAAGGAGTAGTTATATCCCTTAAACTAATTTCCAAAGAAAAAAAATAGCAAATTAACTTAAAGTACAACTTAAACTGGAATGACCTTCGAAGGTATCTAATTCTTCCATTTTTCTGTGTCGCATTTGTAGGCATATGCATTTATCTTATCATATCTCTCCTTTCTAAATTTCCTCACCATAAAATATATTTACAAAATACCTGTACGGAGTTAAAGTTTTTTAAATATTCGTATAGAGGTACTTCAAAATATTACTTCTACAAGCACGCAAATGTAACGAAACGCACAAAATCACTACAATGCTCCAACACTAGGCTTAATAAATGTAATGATTGTTTTACCTTGAAAAATGAGGATACAAGGTATCTGAGAGCCGAGATGATTGATGCACTACACTCCCAGAACCGATGCCCCTTTTTGATTCCAGGAGGGTGGATACAGGATTGTTCTCTGCCAGTCTTGATAACTGAGACGTGGAAAATAATCGAGTTAAAACTTTCCCGCCATGTCCCAAGTCCTTCCCACAGGCCGGCGTCCTCTTTTGCCGATGCCACCCCTGTTGAGGAATGACAGCGATAAGCATTAGAGGGATAATGCATGTAGGAGAGAGACCAAAAAATTACAAATTGAAAAGATTTCACGTTCTTATGGTGGTAATACTGTCCAGTATATTTAACATTGTTTTTTCCGTGTTAATCCGTGTTCTGAAATTATTAATATTAATCCGTGCTCTGAAAACTTGACGAAAAGCGAGCTCTCTGACGAATATGAACAGCACAAGTGTGCCTTTCCGCGCAATTTTTTTCGACAAATAAACCTAGGCACGGCCAATCCCAAGAACCGCCAGCAATCCACTAAGAGAAGGAAACAAAATTTTGGAAAGATTCACAGAATTCAAGTATCTGGGGGTAATCATTGATCAATGTAATAAATAAGAAAAATAAATAGAATGGAGAGTGATAAATGCAAACAAATGCTCCAGGGATACGTAAAAACTCCTCAAAAGCAAAACATAATCCAGAAAAACAAAGTTAAAATTTACAAGACTGTCATACATCCAGTTTCCCTCTATAGCTCAGAAATATGGGCTTGAAGCAAGTCTATTGAGAGAGAACTGAAGAAATTTGAAAATAAAGTACCAAAAGCAGTAATGGGACCAGTAGAAGAAGGTGCAAAACGGCGCATCAGAACAAACAAAGAACTAAGAGACCAATTTCCGGAGCCGGATATTATAGCTCTAATGAAATCAAGACGTCAGAGGTCATGTCTACAGACGAGAAGAAGAAACGATGCTGAAAGACATTTTAACAGGAAGATCTGAAGGAAAAAGACCCTTGGGAGGGCCCAGATTTAGAAGGTGGGACCAAGTTCAAAAAGACGTAAGAAATATTGGAATCTCAACAGCGGCCATGAAAAACCGAGAGAGATGGAGTAAAATTGTTTGTGAGGACAAAAACCTAATATGGTTTGAGTGGCCATGGAAGTGAGTAAGTAACCTGAACATGGCATTAAATGCGAGAATGGATGCGCGCGCACACATAGTTGCAAGATCTATGTGTGCGCCCCATCACACCACTCCGTTTCGGGGTAGAAAAAGTCCAAGCCCTTCGGTATTGCAATTCGGTCTAGATTTCTGTCATCAGTTCAATAGGCTCTTCCATAAAGCTCTCTAGTCGCGCATCACTTCCACTGCTCTTACAGATAAAATATGCCATCCACACTCCTCTATTCTTAAGAATCCTCATCTTCCTCCTCTGAAGAGTATTTTCCGCCACATTCGCATAGTCTGCCACTTTCTCAAACACCATTCATTTAAGGAGGTTCGAGCGAAATATCATTTCACCTAGAAATCAATGAATTTAGTCCCATTTCAAAAATAACCTCACCCTTCCAAAGATACAAAAATTTCAGCCCCTCACCGAGCTACTTTCCGAGATTTTTGACGAAAAATACCAGCCCATTCACATGGAAAGTGGTATGTGTATGCACTCCAGAGAGACCTTATTTAAGAATGGGGAATTACCAACACCTGGATCTAGTCAAAAAATTAACGGTGTGTAATTTTAGCGTTTCCTCAGCTTTTTTAAAAAATAAATCATAATTTAACCGCATTAATTTTTTCAGGGTCATAAACAAACTTTCCGTTTTGGGGGAATTTTAAACGTACCGCGCGAAAAAAATTAGTCAAGTTAAACAGTTGTCTGGATATTTTTATTAACTACTTAGAATTTCAGTCATATACGAGTTTATTATTTTGCAATCAATATTACAATTTTTACTTCATGCTAACTACAGATGGTGAACTTAAAACGTAAAATTCGAATACGGTTTCTGTTATCACTAGAGAACTATCTCGATCAAACCGCCTTAGATTTGCAGCGTTAAAATATGGCTGTGCGTGACTTTCGTAGGGGTTCATGGGCCACAAGATGCCACCTCGTCAGCTTTCTATTTTATCATAAATAGAACATATATACATACTCATCACACCATTCCCTTTCGGGGCAGAGTAAATCACAGAATTTTTTATTGCCATACGCCCTGATACATTAGCTTCCTTTTAATAACTTCCTCCACAATGTCCTATCCTTCCAAATCACTTTCGTCTCTCTTACACCGACACATTGCTTCATACATGCCCTCTATTTCTTAAGATTCCTAATATTCCTCCTTTTCAGATTCTTTCTACCATATTTATTAATAACTTTCCCAATCTACCTCTTCTTATTTCACCATCCACTCCACCATAATTGATCTGTTCCGTCATTTGAATCAGGCTACAAAATGTCGGGCGACTGAAAAAAACTACCTCCTCCAAATGACTCCAACCGCATCATATGCCTTGCGAGTTCTCACGTCCGCCAAACATTCTTTAATGTTGCAGCACAGCCACATAAAAGCTGGTGCCATTTGATCCCACGAATATCTCGGACCGAGCAAAGAGGTTAAACCAAAAGCTGAAAATATACATTTTCGACGTCTTTCCAAGTCTCGTCAAAAAGGGCACGTGCTCCAGAATAAGGAAAAATATAAGGTGACCCAACTCGCAACATCCACCGGAATTTCACCAACACTTCCGGCAAGAGCGGATATGGGAAGCTGCAGAAGAACATGGTTTAAGCCTCCAGGGATGAAATTCGGAGCAATACCCAACGACTGTTTTCCTGTCACGCGTTCTCCATTTAAGCCTTCGGAATTTTTGTTTTTTTTTTTTTGGCCTACGTCGGTACTTTGGGCGCTTTTTGCCGCAAAATTTTATTATTTATACGACGTAATTGCTCTTGATGATCCAGAGTAAGAAGTCGACACGTGGAATTCCACTCCCGTTCATCGTGCCTCTCAATTTTCCTCCTCGCACTTGGCTGTGGAACGCCCTTGACCCCAAATATTTCCCCTCTATCTAATCCTTGCGGCACGGGATCGCTCTCTCACAAGGCATGTTCTCTCTCCCATCATTGCTTTTGATGCAACTAGAAATACATTCTTTCCTCTTGGAACTCCCATTCTGTTTCCGACTGAAAAAAATTCTTTGAGACAAACCAAAAAATAAGATTTTTGGAAAAACAAAAAGATCAAAGCTTTTCATCCCACACGAGTACCGTAATGAAGTTAAATGTAGTCCTAGGGAAATAGTTCCCTAGTCATAATACAGACCATATTCGAATTTAACGTTTTTATTTCACCAACTGAAGGGTACACCAATTAAATATTGCATTATTAATGGTGCCATAATATAGTTTTATATGACAGAAATCGTCAGATATTACATGAAAATATCTAAATAAGTCTTTAACTTGACTCATTTTTTTCGCGCGGTGCGTTTGAAACTCCTTCAAAACTGAAGGATTTTTTGTGATGCCCAAGAATCTACTGCGGTGACATTATGATTAATTTTCAAATATAGCTGAGAAAACATACAAACTACACGCTGTTAGTATTTTTACATAAGGCATATTTTTACGGCATATAAGTGATAAAAATATCTAATTTTGTAAATAATGTCTCTCTGGAGTGCATACACGTACCAATTATCATGTAAAAGGGCTGGTATTTTTTGGCAAATAACTCCAAAAGTAATGTGGTAATGGGTTGAATTTTTTGTTTCATTAGAAGGGTGAGAAATTTTTATTTAAAATGAGACCAAATTCATTGATTTCTAAGTAAAATGATATTTCGCTCAAACTACCTTAAGTATTTACAAAAATGAATTATTTCACATGGAATACGTTAACCCTCATTTGCACTGAAGTTACCATCCATTAAGCATATTACCCAATAGTTTTCTGCTTTTTTCCAATAAATGAAGTATGTGAACAAAAACAGAACCATCATCTAGAGGAGTATCTCCAAAGTTTGCTCATTATTTGGGCATTGATAATTAGAAGCAAAGAAAAAGACTGGATACTAACAAATCAACCACCAGGGAAACGGTTGCAGGCTTTACTTTGTGGATGTTATCCATTATGGACCAAATAAAACTACTTTGTTAACTCCATTTCAGGTATATTATCACGATCCGGGTTTCGACACTTAATGTCATCTTCAGGTGAAAACACAAAATAAAAATAAAAAATAGGCTGTGGAAGTTCAATATATGGGTGTGATGGACTATGGAGTTAGTAGCAAGTGAGAGTAATTGAATCGATAACATTGCCACGGATTAATTTCATCCCATTTTTTGGGAGAGTAAACTAAGCATTGAAACAAATAACTAATGGGAGAAAAAATACAAAAGCCATAGAAACTGAACCTAAATTAAGTAACGATGTATTTTACTAAACCGAGGAGGACTGAGGATCTAAAAAAATAATGCTTTAAGATTAATGGAACCAAAATCTAATGTTTTAAACGATTGGCCATAAGGAGAGGGAAATTGTATAGTTAACCAACAAAATGAATTAGGCATCAAATGAGAAGGGAATCTCCTGAAATCCTTATTTATCCTTATTATTACTGGTTCTCATGTATCAACTTAAATGCACTAGCAAGTACGACAAGAAAAGTTATGTGAAAACCCTAATATGGAAAGTAACGAACGCTTGCGGTTCGGAAACCTGGTCACTGTTCAAAGAGGATTTTCGTTGGTCGTATGCTTTTAAGACGTGGATTTAACGTGAGAGTATTAATAGTTTACATGTTTCCATTTACGGTGACTTGTAAGGACGGCATGAAAAGTGATGTGAAAACCCTAATCTGTAACGTGGCGTTCTAAGGCTCGGAAACTTGGTCTCTGCAGAAAGATGATTGCCGCAGGTTGGACGAGTGAGAAGAGGGAGAGAGAGGATTGCAAGTAAAACGAACGAGAATGTTTTATTCAATGAGGTGAAGAAAAAAAAGACAATTTACGGAGTTTCCATATATCGCCATAGGAACTAGGAATTGCCATCCTCCATAGGAACTTCGTTTCCAATTAATTTATGTATTTTCTGATCTCTTTTTTCTTGCGTCAACCCAATACCAAAAGACTACAGACGTCCAAAAATACGCACCAACATAGCGCTTTGCTTTGAATACATTTTTTATTTTTCTTATCATGTGAAAGCGGCTTTTTACACAATTTTCCACGAAAAAAATGTTTGCTCAACAAACGTTTGAAACAAAAACACGCGTCGAAGGTTAACCTTATTTCGGCCGCTCATGTAACACTCCCCTAACTAAGTTCTTTAGCGGAAGAATTTCGCAGCGACGCACCACACAGTGCGTAGGCCCGACTTTGTTAATGGACGGGATAATGTAAAAGGATGTGAATAAACTATTGGGCGGAAACCCGACGATGGACGGACTAAAATGCCATCAAATGCTTAGAGGACAGATGATTCAACTTCATCAATTTGGCGTGAAAGAGAAGGGCTCGCTAATATTGATGGCCGCGTCCCGCACGGCTAAATACGCCAATTTCGTAAATAAAACAATCATTGCCAGGCCTAGGCCAACATACGCGGAATTTGATGAGGGGACGGGAAACTCTTAATTTTAAGATAACACTCCAATTATGACTCACTGCAAACACTGCACTCACCACGCGGAAACTGTTTCCATTACTACAAATACATCCGATACCGTAGATTGACACATCCTCCACGGGAAAAATCGCGGCGAAATGGTAGTCAACAGAACTCCATTTCAATGCTATAACCCCTTGAATGTCATGTCTAGGAAAGTCAGGACAAAACGCATACATCGAGCAGTAGAATGAAACGTTGCAGTTATTTTGTTTGGAAGAGGAGAAAACCGAGATGCATACTGGCAGTAACGATAACGGGTAGAAAACCATGATCGCATACTTTATATTTTTACCAGAGATAGTATAACAATAGAAATAAATAAACTAAAGGTATATTTAGTACAAACAATGTAAGGTACAAAGGCAGCTCCAGTGGCGACGGGATAAAGTTCTCGCCTGCTAACCCATGGGTCGCGGATTCGAATTCCGCCTGGGTGGATTTATCACCAATCAGGGCGAGCTGTTTGGGCTCCTCTGTTGTTGTTGCTGTTACTCAACATAAATTGGCCAAATGTTCTGTACTCGGGATAGATACGATAAATTTATAAAAAATAGATTAATAAAAAAATAAATGAATGAAACAATACCCCTGTTTTGTGGTCGCCGACACATTACTATTAAATAATGGCATTTGAAAGAGGTCAATGTGTTACATTTTTTTTCAGCCATTGCAAAGCTGGATAAGATTTTACAATAAGGAAAGAAATAAAATGGAAACTTGAAGCTTTCACGTGGTAGAAGGACGTTATCAGGTGACGGCGTGACAGCCGAAAACGGTCGCTGGAGTTTAATAAATTGTGGAAGTCACAAATCTGTATCTTGTTTAAAGAAAAGAATGTTGGCGAATTAGGTCGTTCATTTTTTTCATGCCATTTATAAAATATTTTGTGCCCATAATCGAGTGTCTGTTGAAAATGTTTTAATTCATTTCAAGTGAGCTGGAACTCGACTCCCTTTTTTCTAAAAATCAAAGTTGATTTCTCCGCTGAATTTTCATTCCCTTTTAGAATATCAAATTCCTCGTGGAAATGAAGAGAATAATTCAGGTTCCAAATATAAGTACCACTGTCAGTATAATTTGTTTTCAGGATGAAGAATCACTAAATAGTGATGAGTTTATGATTCACAAGCTCTTGGCCCAATCCGTTTACCACCACGGATGTAAACACACTTGGTATTTTGTGTACAAACAAATGCCGCAAAGGCAAAATGCTTTTTAAGGTGGAATAGAGAATTGCAATAAGTGTTTTTGCAAATGGGGAAAAGAACGAGTAGCATCAGAGACCGGTATCATAACCCTTGTTGCCTTATTCTGTATTGTCACCATTGGTTCAAAGTTAATGGAGGCTACACCCAAAAACAATACGTCATATTGCAATCAAGAGTTCACAAAGGTATAATAAACAGCTCTCATTACAGAAGTTGGACATAGATAAATTAACGCGTAAAATTTTTCTATCACAGTGATCAACTTTGCTTTAAGCTCACTGATATGATGCTTCGAGTTACATTGGCGGTCGATGTAAATTCAAAATATTTTGTAAAACTGACTTCATCAATTTGGATATCGAAGGTCAAAATACAACGCTACCTTTGGTATTAATTCACATGATTGACGGCATCAATCATTATCTGTTGCAGTCCCTCATCGTATCCGGAAAGGGGCATTTTAAATCTTCCAGTCCAGCAATCTATTCCTCTAGTTTTAGAATTCAGAATTAAGGAAGGAATTAAAAACCATTAATGGCCAACAGATGTATGGCCAAGTGAAAAGCTGGTTCATGATGATCTTATGGTTTTTAAAAAGTGATAAAGATGAATTCATTAAAACATTGATTCCCTTTCCAAAACAATCCTTGACACAAGATTATAAATGGTGACATCCGAGGATTTTCTTCTTTATTTGCGTCCGTATACTAAACGTTTGCTATGGTCTCCGTACCTTTTTTGTTCTTTATTTTACTTGTTTGTTTACATCTTCACAACTCTTTTCCAGCTCCATTGTATATTTGTAGAATTATAAATTTAATTATGTAATTATTCATGTAACGAAAGGACTCAAGTCCTTTGTCTTCATTTGGTGATCCCTCACAACTATTAGGTATGAACAGAGTTCATTTTCTAAGCGTTATTCATGGAGCGTTTTCATGTATGGATGTGAAGCGTGGACATTAGGTAAGAGGGAAAGGAATAGAATAGAGGCTTATGAAATGTTGGTGTGGAGAAGGATGGGAAAAGTAAGATGGGTAGATAAGATGAGAAATTAAGAGATTTTGAGCAAAGTAAAAGAAGGAAGATCGCTCCTAAAGGAAATAAGGAAAAGGAAAGGAAATTGGTTGGGCCATGTGATGAGAGGGAAAAGTATAATAACTGTGGCACTTGAGGGTTCAAGTGAAGGAAAAAGAAAGAGAGGAAGGAGAAGAATTAAATTGGTGGATCAGGTAAAGAACATCAGCTATGATGAAGCAAAGAAGGAAGCTCGGGACAGAAGCGGATGGAGACAGCAGTGGTGTACGGGACCTGCCAGCGAACACCAGATGATGATGATGAGAGTTCATTTTATGATTTACTTTTAATGTACTTTGTTTCCTGATCTTGGAGGACAAATGTCCTAGATCAATACATTCATTTTCATTCATTCAAAGCAATGAGATCAGTACCCTCGTAGACGAAACGCGTTCTGGAACTGGCTAATTGGATAAAAAAGTACGTCCTTGCTCATAGAAACGGCTGCAAACCGCTCCTCTCCTGAAGTAAACGAAGACTTAAAGGAGGCCTTTCCGTTTCCCTCAAAACTTCCCTCCGTCTCCTCATTTAATATCGACCAGCAAATAATTCCCAATTACGCGGCCCTGTGCTGAGACGCCTTCCCATACTTCAATTAGCTCGGTGAAGGAATTTCTGGAAGGCCTCACCACTTTCTCAATAGAATTCGAAGCCAGTGTTAGTACCCCCGGGGCTGAGGTCACTCGTTTTTCTCAAGGCTTGGACCGGAAGAAATTCGGTCGAAGCAGAAAAATTTTCGGGCAAGATTTTACGTCAAATAAAAATAATGGGAAAAGATAAACAAAATTTCCTCTTCGCCCTTGATAACAGACGTAAACCAGGGTAAAATGAAAAAAACATGAGTTTTGTTTGGCTTGCTAATTTGCTTATCCAGGTATCAGAGAAAAATTACGAGAATCATTAATATGACGCTTAATATTTGACCTGAAACAGGATATACATACCGCAGTGCGGAAATAATCAGCAGGCTGTATTCAAGCACATATAGCATAATTTACAGAATGACGGCGCAATTCAGAGAGCCCAAGAGCAATGGAAGGAGAATAATAATGCGTTTGATCTTTACTTCTCCCTGGTTTTCTTCCACGTAATTTATTTTGGCACAATATTTTTTTGCCAGCGTCTTCAGGACGAAAATATTTTCCCAAAAACAACTTACGCCGAAGAAAACAAGAGAAAAATAATTCAGAGATCATCATTCCAGCTCCGCGGTTAGCTAACCACTAATACCAAGAACTACACTCTTGGTAGGAATGAAGCGTTCACATAAAATATGCATTCTTGAAAAATTTTCTTTCTTCTCCTTTGGTAGTGAGAGTGGGAATGGATCCGAGCGCTCAATCGCTCATCCCCAGTACCTACATATGCATTACATTCATTTCGAATACGTGGAAATATTAATTCCAATAAAAGGTTTTCTACCCGTGGTGGAGTCTACTAGTAGTCATTGGCAGAAACTTAAAGTATGGAAGCACTTCATTACAGTACTGGTGGATGCTCCCTATGCAGCAGAGAAGCTTGGATGATAACAACTCCGATATGCGCAATGATGTAAACGTATAGTGGGAAGGTCCTCGGATGAAAAAGTGAATGAGAAGTGCTACTTTGCTCTGATTGGGCCAGACCTCAGTTACGTCGCGAGCATTTGAGGCCCTGTAATGAAAAATTTAATCCGAAAAATAAATAGAATATAAAGGAAAGCTGCGCGCTTCGTTAAATACAGCTGCGAACGAACAAAGAGTGTTCCACAGCTTTTAGAGGGATTAGCTTGGGAGCCGCTAGTGACTCGGAGGCTGCACGCGCGGCTTAGATTGCTTGAGAAATTCAGAACAGGTGTGTTTCAGTGTGACACAGAGGATATCATTTTCACGTCTCATCCCATCTCTACGTCCGATAGAAACGATAAAATAAGTAGAATACATTGCCAAACGAGTACTACCTATAATTCGATCTTTCCACGCACACAAGCTTTTTCTCTAGGTGTTGAATTTTGCATACATTGGAACATATGAACGCATTTCAGTGCACACGAAAGACGATAAATAGAACGACGTACGCAGTCGTAACGTCCAGTAAGCTGCCGGTAGAAGCACTCCGTAGGTTCAAATTAGTCAAAGCCGTATGATATCAACGTAACTTGAAGTTTCATCCCAAATTGGCGTTTAAAAAAGTCAACTTTTTACCCGAGAGTAAGTAAAAACTTTTAATGAACAAGTTTTCTAAAAAAAATCAACACATTCGGATTCCATTATCAAAGATTCGACAAAATTCCCAAAGGGATGTAAAGTTTCACATCACTGAAATACATAAAAGAACGAGGAGAAGAAACAAGAGAAGTGTGATACAACTGGGAGGGTCTAAAGAAACACAGCTGATGGAAAAAACACCTCACCCCAAAAATGTTTGGGCCGTTAAAAACCAATTAAGGATAAAAATTTTCGAGGCATAAAACTTTCGACAATGCTGTTGGCATATAAGCATTAAGACTGCTCAAAATCATGTCCTGGAATTAATCACCTTTGAAAAAATTGATATTATTCCCAGTGTTGTCCAAGAGACTTAATTAATCGTCACGGAAATTAAGAAAAAAGGCTGAAACTATTAATTGAAAAAAGATTTACCTTCCTATTGAATTTTGATTTTTAATAAAACTGCCGAGAAAGTAACAGATTGGCTAAAAGGATGTGTAGAGGAATTTTAAGTAACTACCTCTACTAGAAGTAAGAGTAGAAGTGGTATCATAGGAAGCTTTTCACACTTCTCGAATAGTTAGAGAGACTGCCTTAAGAGGTGCTTATTCGAAGTCCAGAAAAGAAAAATAGAAGGGAGGGAGTTTTAAACTTGGACGGAGGATAAAATTTCTTCCGAAATGATGATCCTAAACCCTTTAATAATAATTGAGAATGCTGCATCCGCACTAAGGCGAAGACGGAGCGACATTGAAAAAGTTAGGCGGTAGCCGAATGGACAGAAAGTCATCGGCGCGTGTTGAGTGAAACAATTTTACCCTGAGTTTAATAAGGGGAATATAATACAACGAATGTGTTCCCATTCATTTCAAATCCTTTTAGTTTGACCACTATACCAGTCATCACTCAGAGAAAGAAAAAGATATTTACGGGAATAAGATTCTCACCTATCACACCATTCATAAACGATAGAAGTGACGTCCTTATGTTTTAAAATATCCATTATGTCTTATCGTAGTACACCCCTCATGCTTCAGTTACACTCTTCCCTTTGCTCCATGCATGCCCTAATATTCCCCCTCTTCTACGACACTGACCCAAAATTTTCTAGTCCTATCCAGTCCTTTCTAACCATTCACACTTCTATTTTAAATCTGCTCCTATACTCGATTCTCATTCCTTCTCTCAATATGGCTAAGCCAACGAAGAAACGATCCTTCCATACACACCCGCTACCAGAGCATCCGTTCCACAGTCTTTTATCCCTCACTCATTCCCTACCCTACATATTTTTCTCTTATCGCTCACAATTCTCAAAGCATCCTTTTAGCACTGTATAGAAGATCCTTCTCCTACGCTTATCCTGGCATAACCGAGTTTCACTGCCAAGCAATGAAATTGGCAGCAGAGGATTTTTGAGCAGAGAAATTGATTCATTCCTTGATATACTCCACATGCTACCAACTGATTTCCTTCAAGAATTCACACGCCATTTTAATATCTTGATTAGTGATCCGATCTCCTAATGCCGTTCGCTCAAAAACTTTTATTTCTACGAGCACTAACTCTGTTCCCCGTTTTGATTTTCATTTCATTGCGAATCCTAGTTCTTGGAGCGTGAAACGAATTGAAAGTATAAGTGGAAACTCTTACTGTCAGATGTGCAATAATTCGAGAGTCACCTTATCGTTAAAACGAAGAACATAATCGCGTGAATCAGAACCATATCAGTGAGATAAAATTTGTGTTAAAAGGTACGTAATTTATTTGTGCGTAGGATAAGATCTGGTGAAGTGATCTCTTTGTTTGCTTTTTTTAATTCTCGCATTCGATTTTTGTGCAAGCTTCGCTTTTTCCTAAAATTAGATTTTTAAGTAATCTAAAATTTTTGCACAACTTTAACAATAGAATCTAAACTTTTTGCACAACTATAACAATAGAATATTTTATTTACTTGGAAATCGCATCAAAAGCATGGAATGAAAACTCAAGCCATCATTTGTGCGTCACGAATTCCTGTGTAGGTACGTGGTATTCATTGGATCAGGTCTCAGATTCGTTTAGGGACCGATTTTGAACCTGTAAAAGAACCTGTAATGCTCGAAAAATCATTCTTTCATTTATTTTGTGCGTGTTAATGTGTCTGCTTTGCGTATATGTGCCAACTCAGAAAGAAAAAGAGGCATTGCAATGCATACTGTACACAGCCAGTTTAATATATAAAAATGAATATTTGTTGTCCGTCTTATATACGTTCCAATACAATTCATTAGGTTACGATGAAACTTTGGTGAGTTGTTGTGCGCGCGTCCGCGAAGGCATCTGAATTATTAAATCCATTGTACAATAGTTGGAGCGCGAGTCGTTTCAACAAATGAGTGTTGAGACGCGAGCTTCTCAAACAGGCGAGGAACGACAAGCAAGCAACGAATCTCTTCAAGTGGGTGGATAAAGTCAGTAAAATCCATCCTTTGCACATATGTTGCATGCTCACGAAAGGGACAGCCGAAAAATTTATTTGCTATTGCAAGGGCGGAAATACGAAAAATACTGTATAACCCAAAGATAATTTTTTCCATATTATTTTAATACACAAAAAAATCATCGTCTTTCACATGTTTTGCACATGTAAATGCGTCTGCTTTGTACAAGCGGGCCAAGTTAGAAAGAAAAGAGGCATTGAAATCCATGACGGGCACAGCTAGTTGCAGATAAAATATTCAAAAAGTCCTCTAAGTAAGACCTCGGAATAAGTTCATGGGCCAAATAAAGAGGAAAGCATGTGGTAAAAACTGATAGGAAGTATGGGAACTAGCATTAGTTAGGGAAGGATGGGATAGGAATATTGTTAAATGCTCGTAAAATTTACACACGATCTAGTTTGAAGCGCTGCCTTGACCACAGGATCTTAAACGAATGGGAATAAATTACAAATTTGCAATGTAAAGTGAGAAAGGAACTTGAACTACAGAAATGTTCCAAATATTATTCACGTCCACCTGGCATTACGCAAAATATATGCCGAAACAGTTCGTGGACGTGTTCTCACTCTCCCACTTACTCCACAGGTAAGCTTGGAACTCCAAAAATAAACTCACCTTTGCCTTTAAAAAAAAAGGGAATTTAGAAACGGGGGTGAGGGCAACACGTCCGACTATTTTTCGGCCCAGGGTGCGGGTTAAAGGAAATGAAAGGCGGGGACCTACCGTTTCACCCAGTAAGAAACCGGAGAACGTGACGAGGGGTTACAGCATCCCGGGACCGCGGAGAGATATTAAAAGGGAGGAAAGGACACGCAGATTTCCCCACAGTAATTATGACATGGGGAAGATGAAAGGGAGGAAGAGCTGAGGACTGTCTAAGGAAGCCACGCTGGGTGGTCACAAAGAGAGGTAGAGAGAAAAGTGGCGTGTTTCCGAGGAATATTAATCGCAGAAAGAGGGTCTATGACTTGAATAGCAAGAAAAATGAATCTAAGAAGAGAACGTTGTCCGAAGAAAAGGACGCGACAGTATTTTAAGGAGGAACTCATCAATTCAAACGGTAAGAAGGATGTCAAATTACTCACTTCCCGTAATTAATATTCGGACCTGCTAAGTCATAGCCATTTTTTTCTCTCTTCATTGCGAGAAAATGCATGAAAGCCTTTGTCCGTGACGTTGGCGAGGCCGATTCCTTTCTGAATGAGGTCTCAGCTGATTTTAGACATATGTGGCACGTGAATTAAATTGGAAAACTGTTTTCTTGGAACAGAGGTACTAGCAGCGGTCGTTCCGAAGCAAGTGTCGGCAAGCATGAACTATAGAGGGACGTCGTCAATAACAGGGTTTATAATGAATCCTACGGATGCGAACAGGGGGAGGGAAAATATTGAGTGCACCATAACTGGTCGAATCATCTAATGCCCCGCTTAAATCACTAGGGTTAAAATTGTAGTTAATATGGTGGCTTAACTAAATAGCGTTTACACGGCATTCTTTAACCCTTGTTAACATGATGGTGGCCTCTAGTGGAGAGTCAAGATGGTAGCCCTGTGAGCCCACAGCCCAACAAACAAGTCACGTTTCATTTGTTTCGTGGGTTACATTCAGGTTGTGGGTTACATTCAGGTGGGCTATATTCACGGAACTTGCATGGGCGAGAAAACGGATTGTATATGCAAATGTTTCGCAAGGTTAGACTTCTCATTCGACAAGTATTTATCTATACACTTATCATTTCATGTCTAAACATCACTTTGTGCATAGTAAGATGAAAATTGAGAGAATACATTTCCTAAATAGAACGACGTCTCACCATGCTATACTTTACCGTGAAGATACCCCGAGAATATTACGTTATTATGTCATTTGCACTCTTTTATGATATATAGAAACAATTCGAGATGTTATCTTGACGTGTAAGAACCATAAATAACTTCCTTTTCGAGTCCTTGCCACAATATATGCAGCGGAATAAACGACTTATTCATCCAAGTTTTGCCCATGACACGTCCTCGCTTGCGCTTTTAAGATAAATTTTGAACTTAAAATACGGTGCGTCATTCACTCATGCATTTAAATACATCAAGCAAATTGGCACTGACTCATGGATACGGAATATGACAAGATCAGCTCTCGTAATATATTGTACGCTTCAAGTAAAAGCTGCATGTGGAATAGATCACTCAACTACTATTCTAACTAACCTGCGTTTACACGCGTTAAAAATGATGGTAACAGCGTTAATCCTAATAACTCCAGCGCGGTTAAAAAGTTGATTAGGGTCAGCGCCAACCTGCGTTCACACGGGGAACTTTTACTAGGGCTAAAGTTAACCTGGTTAAAAGCTAGTAATGTAAAAAGGGCATAAGAGGTCAGCTAACCGCTTATCGCGAGCCACATGCGGTTCTTTGACTACCATAGACAGAGGTGAACCCAATACGGTCTTTGAGTTTTTTGATCTCCCGTGTCGTCCATCTCTTCTCTTCAATGAAATGTTTATTGAGAGAATTCAATCAATCAGCTAATCGCTTCACGCATGAATTTTAGCGATCTAACTGCTGTAAGCTAAGGACAAAAAGTTAAATTTGTGATTTCCTTGACATCTTGGTTCACTAGACTGATACTATCAGCTATTTTGTCAATGGGGGAATGGATGTATATTTGAAGGTCGTCTGTGTATATCACTTACTTGCTATTTTTAATCGCGCTCGAAATGTCATTAGCAAATATAGAAAATAGAAGAGGGCCCAAGACAGATCATTGGGGAACTGCGCAAAATACGGGGACCCAGGCGGATAGGTTCTTATCAGATCCCAATACTGCTTGCGTTCTATTGCCTAGGTAGGAGCAAAACCAGTTTAAAACTGAACATGAGAAACCAAGCTTCTTCATTTTATGGATGAGGAGATTATGATCCACTCGATCGAAAGCTTTACTGAAATCGAAAAGGACTAAAACTGTAACCATACGTTTGTCCATTGCAAGTCGAATGTCATCGGTAACCCTTAATAGGGCTGTCTGCGTACTGAAACCATGCCGAAAACCTGATTGCAGATAGTCAAGTTTGTCATTGTATGTTAAGTACTCAATCACAAAAGTAAAGAATAATCACAAAAGGAAAGACACTTTGTAAATTTTCAAACAGGTTTATTTCACTTGACTAGGTTTGAACAAACTTATGCCATTATCAAGGTAGAAAAGTTCAACTTTGCTATATTGCAAAACTTTCCATGTTTGAACATGTACAATCTCACAAAAATGAAGATATGACCCTTGATAATCGAAAACGTTCGCCGAAACCTAGGTCGGTGTAATATAACTATATGGAAATTTACAAAGTATCTTTCATTTTGAGTTAACACTATCAATAGTTCCTTTCCACATAGTATCGCCTGATACGTTATATTTCATTATATATTAAGTCAGTGGAATCCCTAAAAATAGTAACCAGAACAATGAAAACATGTCAAAAACACAATACTACGATGAGCCATGCTCACTTCTATAACTACACTTTTTAGACCATTTTAGATAATTAAAAATTGTAAACACATATGTAAGCTTTATCTACGGATAATCATGCTCAAATAGTTTCTTGAGTAAGAAAAAAACTTACTCAGAGATATTACTAATCAGGACGGCACAACAAATAAGATTTGGCGAGAATGTAGTGACAACTTAATTACACTGACGACAAGGATAATATAGCAAAGTGGAAGTGAAGCTCGAAATCGTAGTTAAAATACTGCCCGGTAACGTCAACAAGGACCGAGTAGATGGATCATGTACCATGGCCGTTTTCTACCACCTTCTTCCGATAGTCCGCCAATTTCTTCCAGATTCAAAATCTTCGTATTTGTACCATCTTCACTCTGCCATCATACTTCTCTCCGGTTTGTCGTACTTACATGAGGCTCTGATGGAAAATTTTAAATTTAAAATAGTCTTAGATATGAGAGTTTCTCCGGGGATTTTCCCCCGGGTCAGTATCTTAAGCAATGTCTTCAGGTGATCAGCATCCGGAGAACGAAAACAAAGTTACTCATTGTGACGTTGATACATGAAATCCGGACCCGTGAGAAACTTGTAAAAACTTTTCTCAAGTAATTCGCCGAGAAATCGCCAAATACCCAACCATAATCATTAAATAAAATTTTTGTGCGATCTATTTCACAGAATGAGGATTCTTTTCTTCGTTAGGAAAAGGTTTGATGAAATTGCTGCAACGTTACTTTAGTTTCCGAGTTTGTAAAAATATTCCTTACTCTCCAAGATAGTTTTCGGAATTTTTGCGATTGACATCTTGGGCTCTTCCGTGTCACAATCTGGCAGGTCCCTGCTCCATACAAATCCCAATGGAGCATATCCAAGGGCACGTGACTTTAGGTGACCTTCTACTTTCCCGAATTTATCGTCTACTCTGTGCATGGTTCTCTACCTCACACCAAGGGGTTGCCAATGGATTTGTCCGAAAACTGATCAAAGGTCATCCTGTCAAGAGTTCACAGTTAAATCTGACATATTCATTAGGGAAATTTTCTTCAAAAGTTCTGTTTTTAAAAGGTTGATAATTTGAGGATATGATCGATCGTACCGGAGGTTAGGTTAATACCGATAAGATTATTAAGAGATAAGAGGATGGGTGGAGTGAAACCCGATACCGATATTAGCGTTTTTTAACGAAATGTATCAAGGGGACGCCAGTATAACGCCAGATCCGACAGACGGAGTCCAAAGCACTTGATATCCTTACCATAACCCAAGATTAAACTTTTTGTAATACGTGGTTTTGTCGTAAATGGAATTCCACTGCTAACCATTGAAATTGAAGACGTCCTGTTAATATTGTGATTACACATTGACGCGGTCAATAGCACTCTTAATGGTCCAAATTACGTAGCTATATGCGCTATATTTATATGTGCCGTAAATAGTTACTTTGTCATTTAACCAAACGTCTTGAAACGTGCACTAACTGGCAGGAGAATTAATCTTACTTATTTGGAACGTAGAGCGCTTGAGAATCAGGCAGAGCGATTCTGTAACGTTTCTCTAAATTTTGGTGGCAGGTATTGTGACAAACCTAATACCATAGTCGTTTATTTTGTACATAAATGCCAATATAGCTGCGAGATATTTGATATTATCACTGACGCTTTTAACAAGTATAAATTCATTTTTATTGCAGGGAATTATAACTGAAAATTCTGTAATATTGTTAAGGTATATTCTGCATTCATTTCAGAATTCTTAGGGTCGTAATATCACTTTTTAACGTCTTTAAAGTAGACACTTCCATTGCAACGCATAAGATGTTCGCACCAAGCGATGGTGGCGACAGCATGCGGCGAAAAGAAGAAACCGAACGCTATCGGTACGCATTTCTTTGTTGACCTTCCAATCCTATATATTAATCCGTGGACGGAGTACAGTATTTGAAATGCTCTCCAAGCAGGGATCGGGATCCCGATGAAAAATACTAACAACCACCGGGAATTGAACAGTGCCCCTCAAAATGAAAATACGGTACTCTAGCCGGAGCAGGCTTAAATGGACGAAATGAAAACCCAAAGAATATTTAAAATCAAAGGTCTACCCCCGAAAAAGATTTTTTACTTAATCTCAGTATAGGTCCTGCCGCTTTTTACCTGGTCCAAAAAGTCTGTTCCTCTGCTTCTCCTTCCCTGCTGGCCCATTAATCAATAAAATACATAAAATATCTGTCCTGCTAAGCAGTTAATGACGCAACTCATCACAGCCTTTATTGTCATCATCGGAAGGGAAAAAAATAATTAACATGTTAAAAAATGATATACGCAATGATTTTTCTAGTTTATTTTTATTTATGCAGAAAAATATGAGAACAATTAAGAGCTAGCGCATATCCGCTTACCGAACACCATCGGTTTGTATTAGGGAAAATTTGATCTTTCTGTAAATATCAACTTCGCTATTCCTTCAACATTTAATGAATAGCGATGCCCGGCATGCGTTTCAATGCCTTTTCCTGGGTTCAAATCGGCCCCTGAACGAATTTTAGACGCTGTCCAATGAATTTCTCGAACCTACATAGGAATTCGTATCGCACAAATGATTCCACGCCTATGCTGCGGTTTCCAAGTAAATAAAATATTCTTTTGTGGGAGTAGTGCTAATATTTAAGATTTTCGAGCTGAAAATCCAATTTTAGAAAAAAAGAGCAGCGTATACGAAAATCGAATGCAAGAAATAAATGAAAAACAAACGAAGAGACAACTGCAACAAATTATATTCTACTGACAAATCGATTACATACTTTTAAACAAAAATTACGTCTCACTGATATGATTCTGATGCACGCGATTGAGCAACTCGTAAACGATCTGCTTCGTTGCTTGCTTGTCGTTCCTCGTTTGTTTGAGAAGCTCGCGTGGCAACACTCACTTGTTGACACGACTCGCGCTCCACCTATTGTACAATGGCTTTAATAAATCAAAAACCTTCGCGGGCGCCCGCACAACAACACACCAATGTTTCATCGTAATCTGATGGATGGTATTGGAAGGCATAGAAGACGAACCAACAAACATTCATTTTTATATATTAGATTACATTTCGTAATGCACAAATGCTATATCTGTACATATACTGGTTGAACAAAAAAAGGATAAAAAAGGATAAAAGAAAAATCATATCTCTACATATTAATGCTATTGCATTAATATGTAGAGATATGATCCAAAATATTGCGGCATAGGCTTTTTAATTGCTATGCTTCCGGGCGACTCAATAACATGATATAATTAGCAAAATGGCCAGTACACGAAAAATGGAAAAGTGTCACTTAAGTGAACCTTTCCCACAGCTAAATAGAACACTGAGTGGGAATCACAAACTAAGACAGAGTTTCCGGTCTTGCATCAATCCATAAGCTGAAGACAGGTAAGGGCCGCTTTTATTAATTATAGTACGACTACAGGATACTGACGGTTTAAAAGAACGAGAAAATATCTCGGCTTGTACTACAAACGCAGGACCCGATCTCCTTATACAAAGTCTTTATTAATCTCAGCAAACGTCCTTCCTCCATTCCCCCGTCCATATAGCCTGCTATTTTCCTTCCGCTTCCCCGTTAAACCAAACATACAGCCCCTGTTTAACCTCCTAATCTCCCTCCACCTAATCTCTTCCAGAAGTTTCCTTTCCTCGCCCACCACCCCAAGTACTTCCTCGTTCGACTTTCTCTCCGTCCACCGCACCTTCTTCATCCACCTCCACAATCACATCTCGAGCACCTGCAGCCAATTACTGCACTCCTCTCTCCGAGTCCACGCCTCTGCACCATGCATCTTCACACTACATACAAAGCTTTTCGTAAAACTTTTCCATATATTCTTACACACAGTACAGTTGCAGCAAGAGATGAAAGAGATCATGACTGGTAAAGTCGCCAAATTTTTCATTCATAATGAACCCGATTACTGGCCGGTCACAAGAATATTTAGTTACTGAATCAATAGTTATGACAACCATAAAGTCATAGATCTCATAAATATATTCTGGTTGCTGTAGCACATCTACTAGTCACATTACTTATTTAAAAATGCATAGTTAACAGCTTTGAATATTTGATTAACCATCCACCGCCTGATTAAAATTTACGAAAGCTAAGCGTATGATCGATTGCTAATCCAGAGAAAAATTAGACAGCAAGAGTTAATAAACTGATCATTTGTCTCAAAACAACCATTTTATCTGGTAATTAAGTCTCCAAGCGGTTTATTGCGCATCCGCCATCTCGGTTATTTATGGAGCTCTAAGCCATAAGTTATGAAACCAATAAACTTATCTAATTTTTCCGCAACATTTATTGAATAGTTGCCATGGCTAATGGGTCACATAACTTTAAAGAATACATATGTTTTATTCCTACAATTCGCCATAAAAGAAAAGTCAGCACTAATTAGGTATGAATCAAAAAATCATACCATTTAATTTTAGCTAATTTATAACAGCTAATGCACATAATAATTAGTCAGTAAGAGCAAACAAAATGGTCATCCGTCTCCTAAAAACGCTTTTATCTAGTAATTAAGTCTCCAAGCGGTTCATTGCGCATCCGCCATCTCATGGAACTCACAACCCCGTGCCATAAGTAATGAAACCAATAAATTTATCGAATCCTTATGCAACACCTATTGAATGGTTCTCATGGCTTATGGGTCCCAAAATTTTATAGAAAACATATGTGTCGCTCCTGAAATTGGACATAAGGCGTTAAACTAATGGTCATGTCCGATTCACTCAGTGCATATATCACCAACGGACATCTCAGGAAGAAAAGGTAAACACTATTTAATTCGACCGACCTGATACGTGGCGATCGGCATAATCCTAGGTTCATGGATTCACTCAGTGCATATATCACCAACGGACATCTCAGGAAGAAAAGGTAAACACTATTTAATTCGACCGACCTGATGCGTGGCGATCGGCATAATAATCCTAGGTTCATGGAATTGAGTCTCATTTCGATCATTAGATGACTGTAGAAAAGGAGGAATTGGTGTTTAGAATTTACCCTTGAAAAAAGATGACACTGAATTTGTCTCTTGCAAACTAGATGAGGGAAGGAAATAGTGGTATGATAACACAAATACCTACTACTGTAAGTAACATAAATACATTTTCCAATCGGCTGTAAGACGCACCACATCGGCTTAGCCTCAAAATGAACACGTAATTTGGGCTGCGAAAGGTAGGTATTTCAGAAGCGTTAATATAGAAGTTGAAAACAGTAATAGTGATCTTTCAAAAAAAATTAAAGAAGTTACCTGCACTCTAGGTCGAATTGATATTTCATCTGGTGGAAAGAAAGGCTAGGGAAAACAGAGAGTGCGGAAAATTTTTAAAAATAACTTTTACACTCCACTGGACAGTTCACAGATCAATTTATTGCACAGTCCGGATTTCGATGCCCGGCATCATCATCAGGTGGTCACCGACTGACAGTGAGCATCTGATGATGCAGCCATGCATCGAAATCCGGATTGTACAATACAACGATCTGTAAATTGACGAGTGGTGAGTAAAAGTTATTTTTACCTTTTAACATGGAACTACAACCAGTTGAATCGAGTTTTTTTTTCATTTCCTAGTACAGGCACTATTTACTTCGCGAACATTGAGGTAAATGGAGAGGGCGCTAGCTACCGTGGCCAACGCTAGAAGCTGTAACGTGGGCGTGGCCTGTCCACCATCTTTGTTAGCCCATAATTTCCTTCGCAGCTTACAACCTGAAGCACTAATTTCGCAATTTCGCCATGTTTTCATGAATAAAATACGAGAAATCAGCATGCACTTACCTCTTAATATATATTCTCCGTACATATTTTGTTTATATATTTAAATTGATATTAATACACATACCTGATGAAATTTATTGTATAATCGAGAATAATTCAAAGCGCTAGGCAGCCAATAAACATTTCAAGAGTTATCTGTCTCATATTTCACACAGATTGTGGATATTCTTGCATTACATCCACTAATTCATCTATTCCGTCGTGCTATCCATAGGAAAGTAAGGAGAGAGCAGGGTCAAACAATATGAATGTTATTTCGATTGTCAGGCTGCAGTTTCATGAGAAAATGCCCTCTCCATCTAACTTCATGTTCATAAACAAGCATCACATCTGCCAATTGATTTATAAATAACGGTTCAAAAACATAACAGTACATGAAAACATTCGTGTGGAGCGTGGCACTTTATGGATCGGAAGCATGGACCGTTGGGAAAGCTGACCAGAAAAAAACTATATACCTTCGAAACCTGGTGCTTGAAAAGGATGCTGAATATAAAATGGACGGAAAAAATAAGAAATGATGAAGTTTACAGAAGAGTAGAAGAGGAAAGGACCATAAGGAACATCATAGAGAAAAGAAGGACAAGATGGATAGTACACACCCTGAAACACAAAGGGTTTGTAAAGAACATAATTGAAGGAATAATAGAGGGAAAAGTCCCCAGAGGAAGATCCAGGAATAAGTTCATGAACAAAAGAAAGAGGAAAGTACATACATAGGTAGACATGACAGGAGGTAAGAGAACTAGTATTAGATAGAGAAGGGTTGAGGGTTGCAGTCAACCTATCTTAGTATTGAAAAACCAATAAATCAATAATAACAACTGGGAAAACGCTATCATCGTTCGCTAAACATAGCCTGGAGCTAAACTAAATGGCATTTTGCTGCGTGGCTAACGTAAATATCCGTGATATCGGACAGTAAGCAATTAGGAAAGTTCACGTGAAGCACCAAAGAGATAACGAGTTGGGACGTATCACAATCACTTCCCAAACGCCGTAAGCTGCAACGGAGATCAAATCTCGTTGACGACGAGCAAACAGAGAGATGTTTGAATAAACTTAGAAGAGCAATCCAACTACTATAAAGTGAACATCCTACATCGCACCTTAATGTAAGTCGCTTTGCTCGCTACAAATTATCGTGATGACGCTTCAACTAAGTAGCCTCCAGCTTATTTTTCATTCGGCAAATGAAAGTTGACCCAAGGAAAGTATGAAATTTATTCTTAATAAATACATAAAAAATATGAAAAAACCACGAGCCAAAAGTAACTGTTACTTCCGCCCGAGTATCTCTTTATGAAGTTATTCAATTGATACTAAAACAAAGGTCAAATTTGTAACATGAAGTAAACTTTTTTAAAGGTTTTGGACTGCTCATTTGTGAAACCAAAGAGTAAGTCACTTCATGGTCCATTTTAATATTTCAACATACGGGAGTAACTTGATGAGAGTTTTAAATGTATAATTAAAAATAGAAGGTAGATAGCCCTAAAAACGGATAGTTATCGGTTTAAAAAATTCTCAAAGTTTCACCTCGGTGAAATAGAAAAAAGAACGAGAAGAAAAAAGAAAAAATGGGGTTATTGGAAGGGTCAAAAGAAAAACAGCTCATGAGAAAATAACACCAGGCCCCAAAAAGTTTGAGCCGTTAAAAATCAATTGAGCACAAAAATTACTGTGGCATAAAGCAGTCGGAAATGCTGTTGACATAGAAACGTTGAGACTGTTGAAAAATCATGCCTTAGGTTTACCTTTGAAAAAAATCAATATTGTTCCCAGTGTCGTCCAAGAGACTAAATCAATCGTCACAGAAATTAAGAGAAAAGGCTGAGACAATTAGCTGAAAAAAGATTTTTCATCCCATTGAATTTTGCTTTTTAAGAAAACAGCCGGGAAGGTAATAGATGGGATAAGAGGTTGATTATTATGATAAAGGAGATTATGGAGTAAAAAGGATGTGTAGAGTAATTTCGAGTAACTACCTATACTAGAAAAAACAGTAGAAGTTGTGTCATAGAAAGCTCTTTACTGTTGCCACTTCTCGGTTGCCACTTTTCACAAGCAAGCTGTTGACACTTCTCGGATGGTTAAAGCTACTGACTTAAGAAGTGCATATTCCGAGTCCAGAAAAGAAAAATGGAAGGGAGGGAGTTGTAAAAACTTGGACGGAGGATAAAATTTCTTCCAAAATGATGATCCTAAACTCTTTAAAAATAATTGAGAATGCTGCATCCGCACGTAGGCGAAGACGGAGCGACATTGAAAAAGTTAGATGATACCCGAAAGGACAAAAAGTCCTCGGCGCGTGTTAAGTGAGACAATTTTTCACAGGCAAATGAGTTCAATGAGGTGAATATAATCCAACGAATGCGCCTTCATCCAGTTATAATCCTTTTAATTTGACGAATACGCCAGTCAACTCCAGATATCCAGGTTTATACAGTAAATCATTGACCTAACATTAACCTTTAATCATCAAGAGATACGTTTAAATGCTAAAAAGTTTTCAAATAAAAAAGGCATTTTTTCTTTGGTTTAAGACGTCAATTATTAAAAAAATAAAGTGAGCCAGATGTTCGTTTGAGGGTACATTGCAATCGTAGCAAAAGCCGTGGACTCTGAAAATTGGCCAAGACCCTAATGACAGGGAATAATACGGTTGAATTTTTAAGGAATTTTAATTTTTTTCTAAGGCAGGAGTGGGTTTGACTAATCCTTTTCTGATCGTAACTAAGTTCTAATCCTTTTAATTTGGTCTCCATACCTGGCATCATTCAGAGAAAGAAAACGATCCTTACGGGAGAGGCTAAATACAAAATCAATATTCTTATGCCCATAAAATTTCTCTCGTGATATCAACCCGGAATATGAAAACAATTCGGCTAAGATATCTTTATAGGCTACTTTTTAATTACAAATCAACTAATTAGTGAATAATTTCCGTGATAACCCATAGGAACTTCCGATGTTTACTGTCTTGCCTAACTTTATCCTGGATTTTTTTCGATGGCATATTTTAATTACATGAACATTGTCATACTCTCTTCTCAAGTCTTTAATATCACTACGATAAACACAAACTGTTACTCTGAAAAGGCAATACGTCGCATATTTTAATTACATGCACATTGTCATACCCTCTTCTCTAGTCGTTAATATCACTACGATCAATACGAACTGTTACTTTGAAAAGGCAATACGTCGCAATCAAAGCTCTTTGTATTCTCAGGAGAGACTGCGTAGGAAATCGCACCGTAAATCGTTAGAAGAGCAAATATTAAATAGGTGATTCAATTGTGGAGCAGAATAATTGCGCATTCAGTTTATCAAGGACAGAAGAGCACAGGATAAAAATTTACGAGCGGCTTCCTTCGTCCCTTCCCGGATTGAAACGTCTGCAGCCGCACGAATCTTAACTTTTCGAACTAAATGGGAAATCCAAATGTTATTTTACCGTCGAATGCCACCATGAGATAAACTCAAGACGATTTAGCCAAATATTTTACTTTGAACTTCACTGATTTCTCATTGCATCATTCACATTTTAGATTGCTCAAACTCACACTTTATTCCGAAAGGATCACTATATTTAGTGACGTATAATATCCTTTGAAGTAGTAGGAGCGAGATAGCTCCCTAACCATAATAGAGTCCATATTCGAACTATACGTTTTAATTTCACCAGCTGTGAAACAGACGAATTAAACATTGCATTATAAATGGTGACATAATATAATTTTACATGACTGAAATAGTAAGAATAAAATGAAAATATCTTTATAATATATAATTAATATATTATAAAGTCTTTAACAATAATAATAATATAATATAAGTCTTTAACTTGACTAATTTTTTTCACGCGGTACGTTTGAAACTCCATCAAAACGGAAGGTTTATTGTGATCCCGAAGAATTTACTGCGGTGACAATATGATTAATTTTCAAAAATAGTTGATTCAAGGCACAAACTACACAATGTTGATTTTTTTACGAGAACTAAGTGTAGGGAATGCCTCATTTTTAATATAAGGTCACTCTGGAGTGCATACACGTACCATTTTCCATGTAAAAGGGCTGGTATTTTCTGGCAAATGTCTCGCAAAGTAATGTGGTAAGGGGTTGAATTTTTTATGTCAATGGAAGGGTGATTTATTTTTCTTTAAATTGGGACCAAATTCATTGATTTCTAGGTAAAATGATATTTCGCTCAAACTACCTTAACTAACTGAGACATCCAAACATTCCGATCTTATTATCGGGCATATTTACCCTCATTTTACAGCCGATACTTCACGAGAAAAATGACCATGATTCACAATCGCAGCTTGATTAACGCTACCTGAGAGGAACTGCTCACGCAATTACCGAGGAGAAGAAGCGGAAAAAGAAACACATAAATATTTGTTGGAAAAATAATCCAGACTCATCAGCGAGAGTACGTTTTCATCTCTACCAGGAAGTAGGTCGGCCACACTCCTATCACATCCATTATGACCAGCATCTTCAATTTTTGTTCCACTTCAATGGGAAAGGAAAATGCTTCACTTTGATAATCCCGCATGTACGTCGTTACTCAACAAATGGGCAACAAACATTACTGGAAAAAAATCAAATTTCGTCAAATTTTGAAAATGGGAATTCGTAACTCGTTCCCAAAGTAGGAGCTGTGTCATAGCAAGCAGTTGACACTTCTCGGACGGGTTGAAACGACTGCCTTCGGAGGTGTTTATTTGAAGTCCAGAAAAGAAAAATAGAAGGGAAGAGTTTTAAACTTGGATGGAACATAAAATTTCCTCCGACTTGATAAACTCAAACCCTATCAATATAATTGAAAATGCTGCACGTGGACGAAGATGGAGTGACATTGAAAAAGTTAGATGATAACCGAAAGGCGCGTGTTGAGTGAAACAACTTTTCGTCGGCAACTGAGCTAAATAAGGTGACTTTAATCCGGCGAATGTGTTCTCATCCAATTCTAATCCCTTTAATTTGACGACTATGCCAGTCCGCTGGAGATAGCCTTGTTTACACAGTAAATTATTGACCTAACATTTAATCTTTAATCAGAAAGAGATACGTTTTAATGGTAAAGTGCTTTCAAATAAAGAAGGCAATTTCTCGTTGGATTAAGACATTAATTTATTGAAAAATAAAGTAAGCCAGATGTCCGTCCACTCGTAAGCGGGTCCATTGGAATAGTAGCAGAAGCCGTCGACTCTGAAAATTGACCCTACGGACATTAGGGAATCATAGGGTTGACTTTTAATAATTTCTTATTTTCTGTCTCAGGCAGTGGTGGCTTTGACTACAGGAGATCTTTATTTACCTGCTTCATTCCTGAGTCAAAATTCTTGATTCTGTCACTAAGCTACAGGACATTTGACGAATTCACTTATCCCTAACTGATACCATTACGACGCTCACAAAAGGTCATTTTCTTCAACGAATTGCAATCTAAATTCAGGGTCAGCTAATAGTGAGTCCAAACAAATAAGCCAACCTACCTTTTCAAAATCGCAGTAATTTGACAACAACTTAAGAGCATGAGATACTTTCGGGTCTCCATTCAAATTCTTTCATTTCTACGAAAATGCACCTCTTTAAAAGATTAACAGAGAAAAAACATTACGTTCAGATCTTAAAACAACTGGTCTTTTAAGCAAATATTCTCAGATAAATTATTACAAAGAGGAAATCACAGGAAAAATCAAATGTTCAGAGGATTAATTCTTCCGAAGAAAATTGAAGACACATTCTTCCACATTTGCTTGATGTGCGACCAAATGATTGGTGATTACTGGCCCGGGCCTTTTCATAATTACGCAACAGGAAAGATATCGTTCGCCTTTACCGACAAACCCAACGACTTTTCCCATCCTGCGTCTTATTTGAGCTCCTCAAAATCTCTTCACTCTCTGTGTCGACCAGCACTCCATATCCTTGCACTTTCCCCACATTCTCCCCTCCATCACCAACTTCAGCAAGCCCTCTCCTCTCAGACATCCTTCCATCCATCAGAACCAAAGCTGCCGTATTTCTTACCTTCTCATCGTCTCCAAAACTTCTCCGTATGTTTCCATTACCTCATAACTTAAGTTCGGCAACCAATTCCAAGCCCACATACAAAAAAAGCTTTCATCATTCATTATCAGTCGTTCAATCCTAAGATTGGTTGACTTTAGCCCTCCACACTTCCCTATCTAATACTGGGTCCCTTACTTCCAGGTATCTCTTCCTATCTACTTTTTTCTTTATTTGGTCAATGAACTTATACCTGTGTCTTCCTCTGGGGATATTTCCCTCTATTTTACCTTCAACTATGTTCTTCATAAGCCCATTGTGCCCCATAGTAGGTCCAATCCATCTCGTTCTCCTTTTCTTTGTAGAGTTTCATAAGGTCCTTTCCTATTCTACACAGTTGTAAACTTCATCATTTCTTATTTTGTCCCTACATTTCATCTTCAGCACCTTCACCAAAAAAGCTGTAAGTCAACGCAGACGCTCCTTTCACTTGGACCAATTTTCCATACCAGAGAACTTACACTCAATGCTACAAATTTAGTAAAGCTATTCTTTACGTAAATGCTGAATCGATCCATTGTAATCAACCTTAGTTTTCTCTTTTCCTACTCTAACCTACAAACAATCCCCAATCGTAAGTTTTTATAAGGGATCGTGCATTCATTTTGGAGAACTTCGAGAGCGATTGAATGGATGAGAGTGGAAAATAAAATAGATATATAAGAGTGAAAAGAATGGTGCGAGAGGGAGAGGTAGGGTGAGAAAGTTGTGGTTGAATGTGGTTGAGGAAATTCTTAGGAGGAGGAATATTAGGAGTCTTAAAAATAGGAGGGCGTGTATGAAACAGTGAATGGGGATAAATGAGGCAAAAGAGGTTTGCAAGGATAGGTCAGTATGAAGGAAATTATCGAAGTAGAGCTAGGTGTACCAATATGTATTTATGAGTGAAACTTTGTGACTGTGCCTACCCTGGAAGGGAACGGCGTGATTGGTATATATTTATGTAAAAACACAAATATACATGTAATTTTACAAGACAGAATTACGGTTATGCTCGGGTTCCCTCCTCGAGGGATTGTCTTGTGGGGAGTGACCCCCTGACATCTACTCCTGAGACGACAAGCAAGACTACAAACGTAGGTTTCAACACATCCCTCGTGGATACGTAAAATCACCGATACCCAAGGGAAAGGACGAGCGAAATTCACGACGGCCGCGCCCCTCCCTGGAATTCCGCGAAAACTCTCCGTCGTGTGTGTCCCGGGCCCCTGACCCTCTTTCCCCCGATCCCGATTGCGTCAGCAAGAGGATTGAGGGGTCAACTCAGGTCAGGGAGAGGAGGAGGCCACAAGGAGGAGAGGAAAGGAGGACGGAGAGGGGGAAAGTGAGGGCAGGAGAGAGGGGAGAGAAGGAAAACCAAATAAGAGAGAGAGAGAGAGATTAGAGAAACTGCGTCATGTGGAGGGAGATATTACGTCTCGCTCCCCGGTTGCCAGTTGCCGCGTGAAATATACCAACTTTGAAATCGCCAGACGCCATGTTTGCCGTTTGTTTCGACAAAATGTCAATAGTTTCGCGTGAAGAGAACAGCAGTCGCGCGGAGTACCGTCAAATTAGAGTCGTTGCGAATGGAGGGATGGCAAACAAATTGTGTACATCTAAATTCAAGATGGCCACAATGCGCAGTGATAGACCCCAGGTGGCGCCGTAATATTGCGTATTTCACATCTGAGCGTGAGAGGGATACACAGTGATTTCGCGGGAAATCTTTTAATTTTCCCAAGGTTTCCTTGCGCGGCTGATGTGATTTTTTTTTTTTGCCAGAAACAAATTCCCCCCCGGGCCCCCACCATTCAACAACCCACCCCAGCGATTGTTATTTTTTACTATTATTAGGGAAGGGAATATATACTAAAAGTGATATTATGAAGTTTTCCTCTGGTGGAGTGTGTTGAAACTCGGCAATATGGCATCAAAACCGGCGCTGGTATCGGGTATTTGAATTTTTTTGTCATCCCTCCCCCGTTCACTAATTTAAATTCGTCCACTCAAAATGCAAAAATGACCGCAAAGAGGTAATTTATGAATATACCAAAGAAAATCTAAAGAGAAAAGATACATTGGGCACGATCTGAGGCACCACTGACCTGCGCACAGTGTAGCTGAAGGAAAAATTAAGGAAAAATTCCGAGAGGAAGGTCGGGGGTCCAGGGTTATGCATGGAAGAAATGAAAAGGTAAACGTATATAAAGAACTAGGGATTATACTATAGATTTAGACTAGAGTTTGGGACAAAGAGATAAGGAAGAATTAACAACAGGAGTCAACTAATCTTAGGATTTAACGTCCAAAGAAACGAATCAAAATTGTGTGATAATTCGCTGTGGAGAAAAATTTCGCAGTTCTTTGATTACGTCTAGATGAACACCTTGTGTTTGAAGTACGACTATATTTCGTGGAAAGCAGCGCTGTGAGATTGTATATGGGTGTCTCAAGGCACTATATGCACGGTACCCAGGAGGACAACTCATTCCTTAAAGCCTCCAATAAATTCTACGTAGAATAGGACGAATATGAAATAAAAAACTCAGTTCAACTTTTGGAGTTCCATGTTAATTAGAAAAAATTACTTTTACTCTCCACTGGCCAGTTCATAGGACATTACTTTATTGCACAATCTGGATTTAGATGCCTGACATCATCGTCAGGTTCTCACTGACGGGTGAGGACTTGATGATGATGCCAGATAAATGACCTGTCAATGAGCTCCTGATGATGATGCCAGGCATCGAAATCCGAATAGTGCAATAGATTGATCTGTGAACTGACCAGTGGAGAGTAAAAGTTATTTTTACTAAGTAGAATAGGACGCCTGGATTGCTAAATTGGTTTGAGCACTCGGCGGGAATTCGTAGGGGTCTGGGTTCGTATCTCAATCCCGGCGAATGATTTTTCCACTGTAAATTTCACACACTTGTGTGACCACCAGCGGTTAGCAACGTTAAAGTTACTACGCAGGTAGTTCAGCAGTTCTTTGAATCGAATCAAAACCAAAAAGAAGTGATCGACGAAAGTCGTACCGCCATGGTTAGGGTGACATTTGGAGTCTTTCAAGGATGCGTTGTCGATCACCTGACATTTAAAATTTACAAATCAATTGTTTTACGGTAGTATTCAGCTAGACGTCACTTCACAATAATTCATTAAAAATTACATTTTAAACAAAGCAGTATTATCCTTCCAATGAAACCAAACTATTGAGCACTTATTGCAAAGCTTTCTGTGATTTTTGCAAAATAAAGGAAAACGTTTCCACGGCATTCGTTATGGTTGGGCGCTCCTGAGAAATCTCATAAAAAAACGGGGAATTTTTGACGCACAGATAGCGTTAAAAATACAACAGAGTGTAGATGATACGTATTTATTACATATTATATACATTATTTAGTAATCATATTAAAATCTTCGATAATTTAAGGCATTTTCTGCGAGCAGAGTAAAACAAATAAATGAAGTTTAAGCCTTAAATAAGCACACACAGTAAAATTCTACGAAATTCATTCATTAAAACAAATGTTGGCGCAATTAAGTTTATTGTATTTGCCTCATTCATCTTTTGACTGCAGGGAATATGAAGAAGAAATATGAACAAATATTGACCTCCTCCGCGCACGTAATACGGAGCAAAATGACAGCCTTAAAATTTAAAAGACTTTAACCAACCTCTTCAATCGTTATAGAGGGCTGAGTATATTCCCCAACCCTTCTCATTTATACAATAATTACACTCTTCAGACACAGTCCTTGGATTGTCGCAGCTGAAACACCAAAAAATGTATTTAAGAATGACTGAAATTTCAGGGATATTTTATCTAATGCGTCAGCATAATGGGCGTGCTTGGCTTTCATAAGTCTGGCTAAAGATGTAGCATTGATTTTGAATCGAAATGCGACAGAAAAAAAATTGCGAATCTTTTCAACTCATAAAATATATTTCGGCATTATGCGAGGCCAAAATATTCGTAATTTTTAATCATAAAACACTAATTAACATCATCTAACAACAGTAACAACGCTGCTGTGTAAAATGATGGAAACATGACGACTCATTGTAAGTTTTATTCCCACGATAATCCTAAGAGTTCTCCATTCTCTGCGAGAACATACGTTTTTGTCTAGTCAATTATCATTCGGGGGAAAATGGCACATATGACTGTTCACAGCTTTAATCTCCAATATTTTTCATGAACGCGTGACTACTCGGATTCGTTTTGAATCTGATTACAGATTGGTCGATACATTGTTATCAATCGTTATCTAAGCCAATTGCGAAGAATGGCGGCAGACGAATTCACTATATAAGGACGGCATTGTCCTTCATACCTCCAAGATTCAGCAAGGACACCGACGAACAAGCTCCGAGCACAGAAGAAAGGTAAAAGACATCGCATCCTTGAGATATCGCCTGGCATTGAAATTTACCTCGAAGCTAATTTCAACGGGGAACGTAATCGACGTGGAGGCAGGGCTGTGGAAATCTACACTGGCGTTGATCGCCGTGGCATACGGGCATCACTGATAGGACACCGAAAGGTGTCGCCCTGCCTGGAGAGCTGCGGACCACTCTCCTAAGTAGAGAGGAAAGCGTCAATTACAGACAGATATTTTCCAGGTTCATCCGCTACGAGTTACAGATAGAGATTTCTTGGCGTAATATTGTAGTAATGAATTACCTAACGTACATAAATTAACTGACAAGGTAATTTTTTTTACATTCCCAGTTAATATCAGCTTATTTCAATCAAGTACTATTTCAACATATTCCTGTACTACGCATTACCACCATTCAATTTCCATCCAATTCAATTATTTATCCTTAACAGTTGAACGCTTGTGCACAAGATGGCAGTGCTGTTCGAGTATCGGTAATCTCAGAACCTGCACTTCCAGTAGTACCGACATAGGAAAAACATATTACTCGTTAGTACCGATTACTGGTATCTGTGCCCTTCCCTAATTTTAACCTACTTATGTCCCATATACACCCTATATTCCATCCATGCGCGACTTCATTTCTCGTCCTTCTAATCGCATTCTACTCCTCAATAAAGTTGCAAGCATCTCCATGCATCTAATTACTCGTTTCATCCATCTGCACTCACTCCTCAAGGACCCTTATACTATGTAGAATGGGAATGATAAACTTTGGCAGATGTCTAACTATGTTACAGGTTAAGCGGGCTACCGTTTGTCTATCATTCACCCTTCGACATCTCCAGCATGGGCCAATGGGACTTCGCAACAAACAGTTGTCATTTCTCACGCCAATTCAGAAGTGGGGGCAACAATCTAGCATCCGTAAATCTCGACGTTTCCAAGTCTATCATCGTCGCTGCTCACATCCTTTAAAAGATCAGCTGCATACACGCAAATATCAACCGGGTTACCCTACAACAACACACGCATCGTCGCAAGTAATTATTATGTGATTTCCACACGAAATTCAGAAAAAAACTTGGGAAATAACTACTTTTCTTACAACCAGGCATCGTGGCGTGAATTAATGTCACGATATAGCCATCGTATGGAACGCCATAGAGAAAATAAGAATCAGAAGGATTGGACGCACCCTGAGACACAATGAGTTTGTTAAAAACATAATTGAAGGTAACATAGAGGGAAATGTCCCCAGAGGAAGATCCAGGAATAAGTTCATGAACAAAAGAAAGAGGAAAGTACATACATAGGTAGACATGACAGGAGGTAAGAGAACTAGTATTAGATAGAGAAGGGTGGAGGGTTGCAGTCAACCTATCTTCGTATTGAAAAACCAATAAATCAATAATAACAACTGGGAAAACGCTATCATCGTTCGCTAAACATAGCCTGGAGCTAAACTAAATGGCATTTTGCTGCGTGGCTAACGTAAATATCCGTGATATCGGACAGTAAGCAATTAGGAAAGTTCACGTGAAGCACCAAAGAGATAACGAGTTGGGACGTATCACAATCACTTCCCAAACGCCGTAAGCTGCAACGGAGATCAAAT
Organism: Ceriagrion tenellum; assembly: GCA_963169105.1. NCBI lineage: Eukaryota > Metazoa > Arthropoda > Insecta > Odonata > Coenagrionidae > Ceriagrion > Ceriagrion tenellum. The sequence continues at coordinate 64,269,641 of OY720635.1, forward strand.
CTCGTTGACGACGAGCAAACAAGAAGAACCTAAGTGAAGAACCTAAGTGAAGGCAAAATAGAAGAAAAAGTCCCCAGATGAAGACCCAGGAATAAGTTCATGGACCGAATAAAGAGGAAAGTACATAGGAAAAGATGCCAGGAGGTAAGGGATCTAACACTATATAGGGAAGGATAGAGGGCTGCAGTCAACCAATCTTAGGATTGAACAACCAATGATGATAGGCACCGTAAGTTTTTGCGCCGAAAATGTCGACTTCGCCACAACAGCAATATATCAATTCTTTCCCCATAGGAATACACCCCTGCCTGGAAAGTCAATTTCTTGCAATTCTCGCGGAAAGCTACACATCTTGAATTTTTTCAACAATTGCAGTTGCCACTCTGCATTCTTGAGTCGACTCGCGTCAACCGGAAGCGAATTACACTTCGCAAAGCGGGGCGAGAAAAAAAAACGCAAAACGCTTCGCGCCCAGCATGCTTTCATACTTCACTCGGGACAATCTCTCTGGCCTCTCGCTTCGCGAATGTTCCCGCAAGGATGAGGAGTGTTTGCTGAAAGTAATCGAGAGTGGTGGATACAGCGTCGACTTGCGCTCGCCTCCTCAACCCAAAAGCTTTTCATTCATTCATTCATCCATCCATCCACATCCATCTCTCCCCCCTTCCACTCCGCGAACGCTCTCGCCTCTTTGCTGTTCAACAAACCCTCTGGCAGCGCCTCCTGCTTCCTTCAATCCGCCCCTCCCCCGTCTTAACTACGCCCCGCGACAACGGGGGGATCAGACGGGCCTCTGTCGCAGTAATCTCCCCTCGTGTGACAAAGCTCTTTAATGCTTCGTTTCCCCGTCTCCTTCACTCGCCTTCATCTTCCAGCTCCAACCTCCTCTCACACTAACCAGGGGAAGGATGCATTGGGCAAGCATGCGCATATCGATAAAAAAACATCGATTCTCCACATTGAAGCAAGACCGCCAACGTTAGTAAAAAAAATACCAATATTAAACAATACCATGTTAACCCTCTATGGACGGAATTATGAAACATCAGCATGAAAAAAAATCTGCAACTATATTGTTTTATTAAAGTGGTATTTAAGCATTAAAAATGCAATTTATTAGATGGTAGATTATTTATAAATGTGATATATTTGTATTTTATATAATAAATTAAAAATAATAGTTTACATAATAAAAATTTCGCATGGTGTACCTCAAAGTTACCTACACAATGTGCTATTTTTAAACTTTCCCAATTAATTATTCATATAACAGCTGAAACTATATATTTCAGAGCTCCACGAGGCACGCCATCGTCAGTGAATAGCGTCACACATTCATCTAATCAAATTGTTTGACAAATCGCCAAATGGGACGCAACTTTCCACAAAATTAATTTCGAAGCGTTACAATTCTGTCCAGCGCAGCAATTAAATGTAAAAGCCTCTTAGAAAGCAGATATTTCATTGATTTTGAAGCGTAACATATTTGATTCTCTCGTTCATAGAGAGTTAAATTAACAAGTCATCGAAAGCGACCGAGCATCAGCGGCGTAAAGTTACATCTACATCCACATATTACTACAACTACTACATACTACAAGCCACCTCGAGGGTGATCGGCAGGGGGTGAATTATCACCAACAAGCACTGCAATGTAGAAATTAACTTTCACCAACATGCACCGCAGTATATGCAAGCTACAAATGCTAAAGAACTATTAAATTAATCTGTTATGCAACTACGTAAATGAGATACAAAAATCATGCAGAGAACATGTAAAACATGGCGTTAGCGCTACGCCGGAGATTTAAAAAGATGCATTAGGGAGCACATCTAATAATCAACTACACTACCTGTAAACTATCCTCCTTCAATGTTTTAACGCTACATCCTAATGGCTCCATCAAAAGCGTTATGATAACAGGACAAGATTAAGGGCATTCACAACCGAGAAACGCCGATATTACGTGTAAAAAGTAAATTACACCAGACCCAAAATATTAAGCAATACTTTGGGTCTGGTACCTCATTACTTTAATATAATTGCATTACTTAAATTGGAATTAATAACTACTCTATTATAATTTAATTTCGAAAAAAGTGGAAAATAACGAATCACACGGAAAAATTACCTAAATATTTTCAAGCTGAGAGAAATTTTTAATATTAATCTAATTTTTTGTGTTTTTAATAGTTTTTCTTCAACGTTTTCTCGACAAATCTGAATCTCCCTAATTTTCAGTCATAAAATATTGTCAATGAAAGTTTTTATTTGACGATATTACGGTACTCATCGGTGACGAATTACTGGTGATAAAAAGTCTACCCTCGGACATAAACAGCGATTTTTCTTCATAATAGATAAAAAATACGTTATTAAATTCACAAGGTATCATTAGTGACCGGGCGTCAACGGCGCAAAGTTACATCCACATCTACATATTACTCTGCAAGCCACTACGAGGGTGTTCGGCAGGGGGTGAACTATCGTCACTCTACAATGTAGAAATTAACTCCCATAATACACGTCACCATTTTACCTCCCAAAACCTTACATCTTTACACGGCTGGTGACCTAACACCCCTGCCACACGCCCATGCGGCGGTTCGAGGGTATTAAGTAGATTTAGATGTAGAATCGTGATTTTGCGAGTACTTACCAACGACGTCCCTCGAATACAGATAATGGATGTATTCCGAATATACATCACCACTGATTCTTGACTATTTATTTATTTATTTTCACTTCCCCGAATACAGCACATTAGGCCATTTACGTCGGGTGAACAACAGTAACAACGGACGAGACACATACACCCATGTCCTGGGCAGATAATATTCTACCCAGGCGGGACTCGAACCCGCGACCCATTGGGTTAGCAGGCGAGGACTTTACCCCGCCGCCACCGGGACCATCGTTGAGCCTTGACTACCGACCAACGATGTTTCTTGAAAATCGACCGCTTATGTTCCTTGGCAATCGACTATAGATGCTCTTTTCTTCTCTCCACACCTCAATATCTTATATTTTTCATTTTTCACCACCCCGTTTCTTTCTCTTTCCATCCCTGTAAGTCCCCATCTGACACAATCCCCGTGCTTTCCGCCTCGATCCCCCCGAAGTACACGACGCACCCTCCGACCGTAACCGCGAAACCCGAAAGGGCCCTCACAATGTTTTTCCATCGTATATCCCACCCTGACACTTGCAAAACCTCCCTCCCCCGCCCCCAATTCCCCCTATGACCGACTTTCCACCTGTTCGCACCGAGTTTAAAAGCCGATGGCTTAAATAAGGCTAGGCACGAACACGGCTCCTTTTTCCTGGGCGAGATACGTCAATTTATATGGAATTAAGCGATTGAATTACGTTATCGTAAATTCTTCACATCCCTGTAACTCCGAGAACAATGTGTGTCCTTTGCAAAGTCAGCTTAACACTTTTTTCCTCACTGTAGGGCGATTCCACGCAAACTTAACCAAGGCCGTGGCTCGACCGTCTCCAATTTCCACGATTTTTGGCGCATAGCAGGAATACAATGAGGAATGACGATTTGCTAAATATTAGCCCTCTGCAATAATAAATGTGAATGTTATGACGCTTCAAATATCACAAATTAGCGCAAAATTGCGCGCCGCAGTTCCGCACTCTTTTTCCAATAAATGAAGATCTAGCTGTCATATGTTAAATATAATGATATTGTAATGATGATGTAAATGATAATGATTATGTAATTAAAAGGCATTAATATGCATTTTCTATCAACATTTGTCATCCGAGATCTACACTCTGAGCTCTCAGATGACTTTAATTTTTCCTATTTTTTTGCATTTTGATCCATATTTAGAGCCTAATATCTCCGAAATTAATAACAAGATATGGTCACACATCTTCAGACAAACAATTCTAAAGTGCAAATTAACTGACCATATTTATATTCGCATGCTTTAGGATTGTCTAAAGCAGGGGTGGCCAACCAAAATGATCTTGCGGACCACTTTGGAAATGGATAATAACTCCGCGGGCCGCATATAAAATTATATATCCCCATATTAGATTTAGACCCACTATAGACATTTTTTTTGGAGTGAAATATTGAATCATAATGAGTTATTATTATAGTGTTAAAGTAATTGTATTCAAATTTGATGAATCTCGCGGACATTAAAAATGTTCAAGGCGGGCATTCGGCGCGCGGGTTGGCCACCCCTGGTCTAAAGGACATTTACCACTCACTTGGATATTCGACGCACGGCACATGCGCAGGCCACCCGCATTGCTACCCAACGTGTCACTTTTAAAGCGGGCGCGCGCGTAGCAGGACATTATGTTCGTCCTATCTTTTGTGTGTTTGACGAAATAACCCACCAACTTTATTTTTGTTTTTGACAGATAATGGTCTAACCTATTATAAAATATATTTTTCTACCAAAAATAAGTTGTTAAACATTGACTTTTTCAAGCGCCAAAAGTAGTAACTTTTTCATCTTTCCGTTTTTGTTGCTCCATTGTGCCGTGTTTGCGTCCTACAAATTTAAGTTTATGCTCTTAAAGTACAGTCATGTTTCCTTTGTGTTTAAAAAAATGAAGTTTGACCATATCTTGTCATTAATTTAGGAGATATACATGGATCAAAATGCAAAAAAATAGGAAATATTGATGTCATCTAGGAGCTCAGAGTATAGATAGAAGAAGCCAAATGTTTATAGAAAACACATATGAATGCCTATTAGTTACAAAAATATCGTTGTATTTAAAATATAACAGCTAGATCATCATTTATCGGAGATAGAGTTCGGAGCTGCGGCGCGCCAATTGGCGCAAATTTGTGATATATGAAGAGTCATAACATTAGCATCTATTATTTCAGAGGGATAATATTTAGCAAATCGTCATTCCTTATTGTATTCTTGCTGCGTGCCAAATGATTGAAAATCGGAGGTGGTTGAGCAACGAATGCATAACCATTTGGTTGAGTTTGCGTGGAATCGCCCTATACTTTCCGCAAATAAACTTTTCATTTCCTGGGTTTCAGGTTCATTATCCTCCAAAGTGGAGTAATTAAATTACTTAGGTAGTAAATTTTATGAAGATGGGCATAGGACAGAAAAATTAAGAAGGTAATGGCAGTACATCTACATACTACTCTGCAAGCTTCCGCATGGACGTGTAGCAGGGGGTGTTCGGACACCAGAGGGAAGACGTCAATCGAACAAGAAAATATACACGGTAGAAGGAGGAAATCGATAGATGACCGATATAATAGCAGTTATAGACCGGTAAATTTAGATGTAGAGAATGAAGAAAGAGTTGAGAAGAATAGCCTCGGACTGAAGATACTTGGCAGCACGTTAGAGAAGGCAAAAATTAGAATTCTTAATAAAAAAATCTGTTAAAACTGACAAAACCCCAATTTGGAGTTACTTAACAACAACAATTTGGAGTTTCTTGAGACTTTACGAAAAAATTGTAAATAACGGGCATATTTTTCGAACTGATTCGCAGACTTCTTACGATCATGGAGAAGTTTAACAACAAATACAGATTTTTTCAACACAAAAAAGGGAAAAACATGAAGGCACCAACCAATTATAGTCTGGAAATTATCAGCAATCCATTGATACAACTAAAGGAATTGAGAATTGGTCCTAGTCAAATACCGCCAGGGCTGGTACCTCTGGATAGAAAAAAGTACTCAATAAATATACTGGTCGACTTAACCACAAATTCAGTACCTTACTTTTGATTCCTAATAGGTGGGAAAGGTCATACGAAAAGCATTATTTTTTTTCAAAAGTCATAAACAAAAAAACGGGAACTTAATCGTCCTCACTCCGGAGGACGTTCGTGATCCCATATTCAAGGTGATTTTCATAGTATTAAAATTTAACATCATGTATCGGGAAGAATTCCCCCAAGCGAGCAGTGAGCCCACCTTTTCCAGGTCGGAAAATCCGCCAGGTACCCATACTGACATTAAATTTACCCCCGAGGCCCTCTTTTATTGGGAGGGTTCCTCGTTTTCTCCAGCTTTGCATTCATCGCGAGTCAAAGGATTGGTATTTTAGGAGGGGATTGAAGAGAGGCAGGATGCATTATTGATGGGAATTCTCCCACGGCGTTCCCAAGTTTCCCTTTTCATTTCCTGCTTCCTTTACCAAGTGATCAGCTTTTGTTGGTAACGATTTTGGTTCCATAGCTGCAGTATTGGTAGTTACAGATTTCACTGCGACGAAGTTCGCGGTTATATTGCACCACTCACAAACCTAGTTTTCTAATTATTCCAAAACCAAGAAGGGAATGCAATTTATAAAAAGCACGCATATCCGGGGCTTTTGTTATTCTTTAATTCCGCCTTCTGTGTTTGTCATCCTCTCTCTACCGGTGGGTAAACTGCATCCCTAGTGAAAGGCCGCTCTCATGGGTCATACCTTGTGGGGTGTTTGTTCATATAAATCCCCCACCGATTCTTAGTTGCTTGTACTTAGCAGCAAAGTAGCCTGGGTAGCTTGGTGGTCTGAGCATCTGACGCGACATCAGAAGATCCGCGGTTCGATTTCCGATCCAGTCGAATTTTTTTCCGCTTTGAATCGGCCATCTTTCCATCTTCACACCGCCGTTGTGTTCGTCCATTCGATGCGTTTCAATCCCCTTTGTTTCACACTCTCTGCTTGAATATTTATACATGTATTTACCACTGAGCGGTCGGAGTGAATGAACGAATGATTAAAATTCCGAATTCGTTGTTAAACTAAACTGCATTAAAAAGCCTGATACTTTGTACTCCTAAGAACCTGAGTGAAATACGAGCTAAAAGCGGCACCTTCAGCTAGCCGACTTCATTGGCGTAGGGTTGAACCCTTGATTGCCGACCGAAGAATCGCGGGTTCGAGTCCGATCTTAAGTGGAAGTTTCACATCCATGACATAGTTGTTGGTATTCATAAACGTTTAATAATTATTATTATAATGCAATACTCTGTGCAATTACACACTTCGTTTATAACCAGTACCTTGAAAATTACGCTTACAGACGTTGATCGGGTCATAAATAAATTGTACGAATGTACAAGGTATTTCATTAATAATATTTAAAAAAGTAAATTTCAACGTTTAATACTAATAATTATAAACGAAAGACTTTGCACAATAACACACTTCATCCATGACCAGTCTATATACGTTGAAAATGACGCTATCAGGAGTTGAAATTGATCAGGTCATAATTAAAGTGTGTAATTGAACAAGGTATTTCATTAAAGATGGTTACAAAAGTATTTTCTACGTTTGATAGCAATAATTATTAATGAAATACTTTTTGCAATAACACTCTTCATTCATGACCAAACTATGTACCTTGATGAATACCCTTATATCCGTTGAAATCAATCGGGTCATAAATAAAGTGTGTAATTGTACAAGGTATTTCATTAATAAGGTTTAAAAAGTATGTTCTACGTTTAAAAACAATAATTATTAATGAAATACTTTTTGCAATTACACTCTTTATTCATGACCAAACTATGTACCTAGATGAATACCCTTATATCCATTGAAATCAATCTGGTCATAAATAAAGAGTTTAATTGTACAAGGTATTTCATTAATAAGGTTTAAAAAGTATGTTCTACGTTTAACAACAATAATTATTAATGAAATACTTTTTACAATTACACAATTCATTAATGACCAGTCTATGTGCCTTCATGAATACGCTTACAACCGTTGAAATCGATCATGTGATAAATAAACTTTGAAATTTTGAAGGTTATTTCATAAATAATGCTTTAAAAAGTAAATTTATACAAGGTGACGCCTGAGTCTATCAACATTGTTGAAAAGTTTTTTTTTCGATTGAATTCATAATAACAATTTAATTACAATAATGTTCATAACTGAGTTAAACTCTCATCACCATTAGCAGTCATCAATCCGACGACTGGTTTGCGGCAGCTCTCTATTCCACTCTCCTCTCCACTAACCGCTTCATTTTTACAAAATTCTTCACTTTGACATCCCTCACAATTTGCCTCATGTATTTCTGTCTTTGTCTTCCACTTCAGTTATTCCCATTTACATCACCTTCCTTCATTGTTTATTATTAGGCTTGTGCGCTGACAAAACACTCCGGCAAGTTCGTCTCTCTATCTTGGCTGAGTTTTCATTACGTTTCTTTTCTCTCCTGCTCTCCGAAAGTATCCATTAGTGATTCCCTACGTCCATTCAATCTTCATCACTCTTCAGCAACACCAAATCTCCATTGAATCCAGTCTCATTTTCTCTGCTAATGAATATCACGACGTGTCACTCCCGTAAAAGAACATGCTCCAAATATATGCTTCAATAGAGTGCTTTCCGACATCCAGGCTTGTGTTATCGGCTATGCCTCCATCTCCATCACCTAGAAACCACATCTCGCATGCATATGTGCATTAAACAAAGTATTATAGAGTCCAGATATCTGTTTAAACGAGGAAGTGGTCATCACCCACCTGATGTCATACGTGAAAGGGCGTTATGATAATCTCGTTGGTGTTACTGACCTCTTACAACTACATTGGACGGGAATCGCTTTCAGACGGTCGATTGAAAATTATACTCATTATTTTATGTATATTTAACACCGATTTATTTTCATACGAAGTTTTCAATATATTACAAACTCTAACCTACTACGGTACATAATATCATTAGAATAAAATAAGGAAAATATATTGTAGAAAAGAAAGGTTTAAAATGTCATTCTTCCGGCGATCGATAAGAGACCGTAATGGCTGCGCTAAGACTTTGAGGTAGGTTAGTTGACGGATAGTGTGGATGATTCATTCATATGCACCCAAATGCGTATTTCTAAATCTACCGAGTAGTGATAACACCATGTTTTGCATGTTCCCTGCATGACTCATGTGCCACGTTTACATAATAGCATTATATATTATTTTAGAAGTTTGTGTAGTATTTTCAGTATACCGATAATGTGGTGCCTGTTGGTGAAAGTAAGTTTCTTCACTGTAGTTCATATTGGTGATAGGTCACCCCCTGCCAAACACCATTGTGGCGTCTTGCAGGGTAATAAGTAGATGTGGATGTGGAATTTGACTCACCCTCTGACCCAATCGCATATCTTTACGCGAGAGTAAATACCACCTCAAAGAAATGTCTGTAACTGCCTCCTCAGTATCAGTCGTATCCTGACGAAATGTGATTGATATCGCAACGTGCGTGATAATCTAAATATTAGGAGTGACCTAGGATCCATCCGAGGCGATGACTCCGGAGTCATTAGCCCCATGATTATATTTTTCAAGAATATTGAGCTTTTTCATTAAATACGAATAATCTTATTTTCAAGGCTTGGACAGCAGTGTGTTTATGCAACATAATACATGCACACTGGAGTTATTATCAAAGCATATATTGTTCAGTTGAGACTCGTTGCGGCGCAGTATAACAACGTTGTTGTTGGTGTACTCTACATAAGCATATCTACCGCTAAAATAATAAGACCTTAGCAGGGTACAACTTTTTAATTACATTAATTTGGCACGCTCTTAGAGTTGGTTTTCATTAGAAATTTCCCCATGCGAAAAATGACACAGTGAAATAGATAATAAAAAGAATAGAAGTGCTGTAAAACGAAAAAAGCGGCAAAAAACTAGCCCATCAAAATCGTTTATGGCAGAGATTCATTTTCTCTACGTATTTTTTTCCGTACACAAGATTTTTAAAAATTCTGGCGCTCTCCGTATAACACCACACTTCCATCAGCGTCTCCTCTCGCCATAAACCCTGTCCGACTCCCATCTCTTTTGTATACAATGTAACGTACTCTAAGGCACAGCTAACGTCAGACGGCTTTACGAGATGGAGCCTTTTCAAAACATTTATCTGACAAGCACTCGAATATTCTGAGTGGCAAGGAATGACAAGCCCAGTGACGTGTAATAATATATAATGCGCCATTCTCAAATATTTACCCGTGAATATTGAGTCTATTAGAACACTCTAATTACTAGGGTAGTAAGCTAGAAGAAAATGGACACAGTAGCAAAGATAAAACGAGGATATTAGCGTTAGCTAAGTAGGCGTTTAGTAATAGAAAGGGGATGATAACGCGAACATTAGGTAAGGATGTGAAGAAGAGGCTGGTGAAACGCTTGATATTGGGCGAAGCGTTGCATGTGATAGAAACGTGGACCCTCAGAAAGAAGGACGAGAATAGGCTGCCGGCATTTGAGATATGGTATGCAGAAGGATGGAGAAGGTGAGATGGGCGGAAAGAAAGACAAATGAAGAAGTGCATGAGATGGTGGGCGAGGAAAGGAAGCTTCTGAATGAAATCCAGGATAGGCGGGGTAGATGGCTGGAGGAAGTAATAAGAGCGATGAGTTGCTTAAGAGTGTGATTGAGGGAAGGATGTTGAGAAAGCGGGAGAGGGGAAGTACAATATGTTTTAAGACGGATAAATCGTTTGGAGAGGCAGAAAAAGAAATGCTAGAACGAGATGAGACCCTGAAAGTGTAGACAACTGGGAGGAGACTTTCTGACATCCAACGAAGCCAACCTTTTACCGGTAGAATATCACAAAAGATATGCATACTATTAAGGATCCGTAGGTACAAAATAGTAAGCTCTTAAGTTATTGTTTGTCGCCACCTCCTTCTAAGAGATGGATAAATTGTACAATGGCAGAGCACATTCTTTTAAAGATTCAGGCACCACAATCATGCTGCAATTCATAATACGGCAGGTCAAAATTCTAAGTAATCACTCCAATTCCTTACAGGACACTTTAATTTTTATATTCGCATCAATGTATTAAGGTTTACGCGGGTAAAAGCGGTATAACATATCCTTTACAGTTCATTAGCGTCGCCAAAGTACAACATATACATCGATTGGTGAGATCTTACCTTGAAATAATGTACATACATAACATCCAACAGGAATCCGTGCATTTAGAACCACTAAGTAAATATTCCCTCATCCTAACTTCTGATACATTAACCAGCAATGAATCATTATTCAATAGGTTTATTAGAGCCGTCAAATATGCAAAACTAAGTGATTTTGATGTATTAAAAATTCGCCGAAGTTACTGAAATATGGAAGTCAATAAGTGAAAATAAAACAGGCAAAACTCGGTGGCCTAAAAGAAAATCAATCTTTCACAAGAATGTCACCAGAAGCAATTTCTACAATTACCTAATCATAAATAACAGCTTAATACGAAAAAAGCAATAAAGCTCGGCGTTCAAAGGGCACTCACATGAGAGATGACTGAAAAATTAAGTTGTTCAATTGGTGTGGAAATGAAGAAACTGATTTTTACATGATCGAAGTTTTTTCACCCTCCCAATTGCTACATAATACGCATGTTCATTGGAAGTTTTCAAAGCAAAATTGCTGGAATACGTGAATGAGATATTATTTTTTAAATACGGACTACTTAGGCTGACTCATTTCCCCCTAGTTTCAGCATTTTTTGAACGGCAAACAGTAATGAACCCAAAAGCAGAATGTGTTTTATCTTTCTGCAAAGGTTGATGCTAAGACGAAAAACTTTCTGCGAGTGCGGGCGTTTTATTAAAGCATTAATCATAGAGGTTAAATAGGTGAATAAGTAAGCAATAATCACACATAATCAATTCTTTGATTTTATTAAGCTCAGTAAATACTTTAACTTCCATAAAACACTTTATAAAATTATAGATTTTTTCAATGAATATGATATCTTTCTGCAGCCCTCATTTTCGATCAGCAACAATGTCGCGCCGTAGCTCGATGTTCTGCTTTACGGGTAGCGAACATCTCGTAACGTCGAGCATATTATTCTCGTCCGAGAGGAAAAAGAAGTCCCCTTGACAACACCGCGAGTACGTCGAGCGACAGTGCGAAGCGATCTTTCAACGGGGAGGGAGAGATACAATCAGCGGCACACGATGCACCCGTCGCTGTTAACGCCCCGCGGAGAAGAGACGATAGGAGAGTGATGTGTGGTTTGCTATCTCTCCCGCTCCCCTTGACCCGTCGACGAGACATGACACTTTAAAGGGGGACATCCATAAGCGGCCCGCGATGGCCTAACGAGGACCTCTCCCGCGACCCCTGTTGAGCAAAACATCTACATAATACCCTGCGAGCTGCCGCATGGGCTTGTGGCAGGAGGTGTTCGGTCCCCAGCCCTGTAAAGATGTAACGTTTGGGAAGGTGAAATGGTAACATCTATAATGAGAATGTACTTAGAGGAGCTCAGTTTTTATTGTGGTCGCTTATAGTGCGCGGAAAGAATGAGCCTATTTTGCACCTATATGTTCGGCAATGTATCTCTCTCATTTTATCGCTTCTGCCAGACGGAGAAATGTAGTGAGGCGTCATGATAATATTCTCTATGTCGATCTGAAACACATCGGTTCTGAATTTCTCTAGCAACCTGAGCTAAGCGAGTAGCCTCCGAGTCTCTAGGGGCTCCCACCTTAATCTCTCTAAAAGTTGTGTAACACTACATGTTCACTCGTGGCAGTTTTTAACGAAGTGCGCTGCTTTCCTTTGTATCTTATTAATGATTTTGGTTAAATCTTTATGACCAGGGTCCCAAATGCTCGCGGAATATTCGAGGTATGGCCTGATTAGAGCATAGTAGCATCTCTCTCCTCCTTTTTCATCCGAGGACCTTCCGATTATACGCATAAAAAAACTAGTTTATTTAATTCTGTGCCGCATGTTTTGTACGTGTGTTCCCCACGATATATCAGAAGTTAAAGTAATTCCAAGATATTTTACTGTATCTGAAGATTTTATGTTTACCCCATGCATCTAGCATGAAAGAGTGAAAAATCCACCATTACACGTTAAATATTGGATGTCGCCTATGCGAATTGTAGCAATAATGTGGTTGGAGCTATTTGCGTTCATGGAACGATATGCATGAAACTTTGTACATGTGTTCTCATTGGTGATATCTATATATTATATTGGAGTACTCTAACATCTGATTGGTAGGTTTTTGCACAATTTTATTCTTATGCCCTACTTTCTGGCATATCATTCCGGTTTCCCTCTTTTGGAAGACCCTCCATTAGATCTCTCGCGAATTCCTCATATCGTCTTCCTCTCTATATTTCGTCCAGTATTTTGTCCTCTTTATTCCTCTTCAAAATTTATACAAATGTAATACAGTGAAACCTCTCTCAAAGACCACTCCTATCAAGCCTCTCAACGACTATATTTCTGCGGAACCGTCGCGTTGGTCGTCGCTTAAGGCAGCTTGAGCGAAATATCATTTTACCTTGAATATAAATTAATTTGGTCTCAATGTAAAGAAAAAAAATCATATTTTTCCAAAGATACCAAAATGTAAGCCCCTTACCAGACTGCATTCCGAGATTATTGACAAATAATACCAGCCCATTGACATGGGAAATGGTAGGTTTACACTCTCAAGAGAGACCATATTTCAAAATATGATGCATTAATAACACTTAGATCTCGTCAAAAAATTAGGTGCGCAATTCGCATGTTTTCTTGTCTATTTTTTTAAACCAATCATTTTATCACCGTTGTCATTATTTCAGAATCGTAAAAAAAAAACTTCCGTTTGGGAGGAGTTTTACACGTATCGCGCGAAAAAAATTAGTCAAATCATAGACTTATGTAGATATTTTTCGTGATTAACTAGAATTTCAGACGAATAATAGTTTATTATTGCACCTTAACTAATTTTGTATTTAATTTATGCTTCCTACAGCTGCTCAAATTAAAACTTATAATTCGAATGTGGTCTCTATTACAACTAGGTAACTCCATCTACTAACTAGGCCTCCATCTAGTAGACATAATCCGAGATAAAAGTTGGCCATTTAAGGTAGTTTGAGCGAAATATCCTTTCACCTAGAAATCAATGAATGTGGTCCAATTCTAATTAAAAATATCTCACCCTTCCAAAGATACCAAAATATCACCCCCTTACCAAACTACTCTGGGAGATTTTTGACGATAAATATCAGCCCTTTTACGTATAACGAAATGGTACGTGCATTCAATACAGAGAGAGCTTATTTTTTTAAAAAATGAGGCATTTCTAATACCCATATCTCGTTAAAAAATTAATAGTGAGCATCTTGTATGTTTTCTCGAATATTTTAGAAAATAAATCATATTTTCACGGCAGTCATTCTTTCCAGAATCGTAATCAACCTTCAGTTGTGAAAGAGTTTTAAACGTACTGCGTGAAAAAAATGAGTCAAATAAAACACTTAAGTAAATATTTTTATTTATTTACCAGGAGAATCAGTCGGAAAAAAGAATATTATTGTACAATTAATAATACTATTTGCTAGTCATGCTTCCTAGAGCTGCAGAAATTAAAACGGATTGTTGGAATATGGTCTACAATATGACAAGGGAACTGTTTCACCTTAATGCATCATACAGATAGCTTTGCTCGCGCAGGGAAACTGAAGGGGAAGGATATATATACCTACAGAGATTATACTGACTCCAAGTTTCTATTTTTTAATAAACTATATTTGACAAATTTGGTGATACCGCGAATATCCACGTTATCACATTTACGAAGTTACCTGCAAGTGCACAGCGGAAAATAATTCTCCTTGACTAGGACTTAAACCCTGATCCCTATATTTCGCGCCGAGAGATTCGGCTGTCCGTATCAAGTCGTGAGACGTTTAACGTCAAAAACTTCCGTCTTCACCGGGAATCCAGGCATCGCATTAAAATCAGACGGCTTGATGGTGCCACTGCCTGACTCACTCAGGTAGTTTGAGCGAGAGATTTCCCTAGTCATTAGGAGACCATATTCGAATTATACGTTTTAATTTCGACTGCAGTAGAAAGCATGCATTTTATATTTCATAATTAATGGTGTAATAATATACTTTTACACAACCGAAATTCTTAGTCTTAAAATAAAAATATCGCTGTTACTAGTTGACTCATTATTTCGCGCGGTATGTTTACAACTTCTTCACAACGGAAGGTTTTTTTACGATCCCGAAAATATTACTGCGGTAACTATGTAATTAACTTTTACAAAAATAGATAAGGAAACAAATACACTACACACTGTTAATATTCCAACGAGATCTAGGCGTTATAAACTCCTCAATTTTTTTAATAAGGTCTCTTTGGAGTGCATACACGTACCATTTCCCATGTATAATGGGTGGTATTTTTCGTCAAAAATCTCGGTGAGTAGTCCAGTTAGGGGGTGATATTTTGTTATCTTTGGAAGGTTGAGATGTTTTTATTTAAAATGGGACCTAATTCATTGATTTATAGGTGAAATATTTCGATCAAACTACCTTGAAGAGCACTTCTCTTTAGCAGGTGCACGGGACTACCTACCATATCACTGTGTAATTCTCGCGGCAAAAAATTTGAACAAAAATGTGACCACAGTAATACTGCCGCCGAAAAGAAGCGAAAAAGGTTGATGATCTTTTTTGCCTCACCGAATCCTCGATAATACGCTCAAACAGCTACGAATAATTTAATCAATATGAAAAATTCAATCGAACGCTCAATACTTATCTCAACACTTTAATTTTTTGTCCACTGAGGTCAAGAAGGTGAACAAAATATTGCGTGCCAATGAAAAGGGACGTAGGATATATGAAAATGTTAAGGGAACATAAACCAATCTACCCCATATTTAATTCACGTGAAATAATTTTTATTGGCATCGGAAGCCAAAAAGTCTTACTTGCTTTCTGTTTCAATCGTGAGAGCAAGCAAATATGTTTCGATTCCTTCGAGATGTGAATGTAGTATATTTTAAGCAAAAATCGAAGAACTAGACCAAAAATATGCATAATATAATACAAGTTCGTGTGTTAAAATATGATAAACGCACATAATGTTCTACTTTAGCTCATGCTCAAGCTACTAAGAGTTAAACGGTTTTATTACCGTTTCTGACCTCAATTTATCGTGCCAAAGCGAATAAAATGGAATTCCTTATATCCTTTCCACTTTTTATTTTTCTGTCGTCAGTATCTAATTCAGTATATCAATTCTATTCGTACACATCAACCTTCTTGCAAGATGTCCTCTCTGCTAACAATCCCCCTTATTTTTTTGTTCATATCACTATGAAAATCAATCCAAAAAGATTAAACCATTTTAACACACAAACAATACATTAAGACACAATTAAATTCACCAATATACAAATGAGTAAATAAGTAAATACATGAAAGTAATTATGGGTTATCGCTGAATTATCCAGTCGTGCAATTTAAAGATGTCAAATTTAAAGAAAAAACATAGATATAACATCCAGGAGATTCACATATACGAACGTAAATTCTAAAGCGAGAGGAATGAAGGATGGTTTCTATATCGCACAGTTCCAAATGTGAAAAGTTTATAAAAGAGCAGCACGGATGTTGAACATGGAGTAGTAATATACGTCTTACTTCACGTGAACCAACAATCAATACGACTGTTTAAGTCCAAAGTGTACAAGCTACTTCTTAATAATCAAC
This sequence comes from Ceriagrion tenellum, assembly GCA_963169105.1. Taxonomy (NCBI): domain Eukaryota; kingdom Metazoa; phylum Arthropoda; class Insecta; order Odonata; family Coenagrionidae; genus Ceriagrion; species Ceriagrion tenellum. The sequence goes on from OY720635.1 coordinate 64,286,149, forward strand.
GGCAGTTCCCTGAAAAATTATCACGATACTCTAATAATTTACGTGCAAAGGGAAAGAATGTATACATTTCGTTTTGTTCTTTGATATATTTTCTAACTATGCCACCTATCATAGTTAGTTAAGAATTACTGAAATACCTAACTTGGAAAATATTGAGTAAATATGTACGTAAGAAGAATGTTTTCAACATGCGTGATATGTATACGAGGTATGGCTAGAAAAAAAACGGTATTATTGGTGTAACTCTTTTTATTTTTTTTCCTTTACAACTTTCACCTTATCCCCTTCAATATACTTACCTCCACTATCCCTACACCTTTCCATTCGAATTTTCCACTGTTCAAAACTGTGTTTTAAGTCATTTTCTGGAAGCATGTTCATGGTCTCCGTCGCTTTTTCCTTCACAGCTTCCACTGTATCAAACCTGGTTCCTTTCAATGCTTTCTTCACTTTCGGGAACATAAAAAATTCACACAAAGCTAGGTCTGGTGAGTATGATGGATGTTCCAACACAGGGATCCCATGCTTCGCCAAGAATGACTAAACAATCAGTGCAGTGTGGGCTGGGCCTTGTCCTGATGAAGAATCCATGACTTGTTCTTCCACAACTCTGGTCGCTTTCTTCTTATTCGCTCACGGAGAGTGGCTAGAATCTCAAGATAATATTCTTGATTCACTGTTGGACCTTCAGGAACCCAATTTGCATAAAGAATTCCATGGATGTCGAAAAAAATCATCATGGCCTTGAATGTTTTCGAAGTTGAAGGACGTCCTGGGCGAGGATCATCTTCGATATCTTCTCGCCCTTCTTTTAAACGTTTATGCCACTCAAAAACCCGTGTACGTGACATATATTCATCCCCATACACTTATTGTAAGAGAGAATAGGTCTCTGTCTCGGATTTACCGCGTTTCACTAAAACTTTTACGTTGACACGTCGCTCAGTTAAAACGCCTACAATTTTTTTCCGACGAGCGGCAGATACACGGTCCGTCACGAACGAAGGCTGTGGCCCAACTGAGCAAGCTAGAGTCGTCCAACCGGCTGGAATGTGGAGGGGGGATGTCAGGAGACTCGGCGTCTGATCTTGAGGCTCGCGCCGTCTGTCTCACATACAACCAGTCCCGTTATTTTCTAGCCACACCTCGTATACTATATAAAGCAGAATACAGGCGAATTCACACTAAATGGGATATAAATGTATATTCTATGTAACTAGATATTACTTTATTCTTTCTTTTTTTCATTTTTATATCCTTTTCTTATTTTCGCATCTCCTTTTTGTAATATATCCCAATGTGATATCCATGTAAAATATCTCATGAGCCAGAAAGGCCGACGATGATAAATGAATTCAATCGAATTCATGTACAACTACTTATTACCCTGCAAGCCACCTCAAAGGTGTTTGGCAAGGGGTGACTTATCACCAACATGAACGGCAGTGGAGAAATTTTCTTTCACCAACTAGCACCACGTTATCGGTGAACTACAAGTGCTACAGAAACTACTAAAATAATCTATAATGAAACTATGAAAACTTGATTCAAGAGACAAGCAGGGGACATTCCAAATATGGTGTTATCACTACTGGGCATTTTTGGAAACATGCATCAGGAAGCATATGAATTAATCAGCTACACTGCCGGTCAACTAATCCAACTCAAAGTCTCAAGGCAGCCATTATGCTTTCTTATTGATCGCGGGAAAAACGACGTTTCAACCCTTCAACGTCAGGTGTGCCGAATAGGGCACACCTCCAGAATCGTTGAGCCTCAGTAAACATGTCAGTTATTCCACTGTAGGACGTTTTCGGCACGCTCGTGTCTAAAATTCTACGTTATTTTGAGAAATTTTTTTAATGGATGGGCGTGCTTTAAATTATCTCCCTTGATTGAGATTTGGAAGGAAAAAAATTGTTTCTTAAGTAGAAAAACTTTTGTCCATAAAGAGTTAAACCTTTCTGTTCTAACATAAATTTCCCTTATTTTATTCTCATGATCGGATCTACCGTACAACGTTGGAGTGTATAGAACCATCCGCAGTAACAGACAGTGTCTACTGCAGTATTGACCTGATCGCATATCAATGCAATGCAGTGAAGGCTTATCCAATCTGGCCGGATTCTTCCCCTTCAGCCCATTCCTCGTCTACTTACTATCCAACCGGTGTTCTCCAACCCTTCTCTGTCATTATAGCTCCGTCTTTTCCCTCAAACATTCAGTTAGGAGTCAATTAAAGCAGCGAGCAATATCGAGTGAGCGAGAACGGGACAATACTCGGAAGTTCCACTCCCGTCGAGACGCCACAAAAGGGAAGAAGGATTAAGCCAGCCCTTATTCCATTACCATCCGCCAAAAGCCCAGATGATGACAACGACACTTAATATTCCTCGGGTCTCAATTACCTAGCTTCTCATTCCGGGAGAGAAGCGGCTCAAATTCCAAGACACGCCTCTACCGTTTCGTATTAGCCGCAAATACGATTTTACATCACTTCAAAGACTTCCCGCAAGCGTAGCCTAAGCTTCAAAGAAGATAGAAAAATCTCACTTCAAGCTAATTTCATTGAAAAAATATATTTTTCCAGCTATCACATGGACAAGCATTGGAAAAAGTAGAATTATAAGAGAAAACAGTGGTAATTAATGTCAAATTAATAAATAGTTCCAGCTTCAGGACAAGGATACTCAACGTATGAAAGAGTTTCAGGCGTAAATTTGGGGAAATATTCAATATACTTACCGGTAAGAATTAAAACACAATATTAAATGTTTACACTGTTTTAATAAACACCGACCATGGTTCCGACACAGTAACTCACTCGTTTACGTCACTTCTGTATGTTCCCTCTCTCACCCTCTGCACCGTCAGAACCTACCCCTCCCCCCACCTAACTGTGCTTTGCTAAGGGGTATATATAGAATCGGAAAGTTAACAATATACCTTGATAATGACATGTGACAAGAGTTGAAACCATGGTCGGTGTTTATTAAAACAGTGTGGAAATTTACTATCGAGTATTCATTCTTACCGGTATGGATAAGAACACTCAAATTCAACGAGTATAGTTTTTTTGATGCGTTGCTCCTAAACCTGGACGAATGCACGCTCGGACTATTTGAGTATCAGAGCAAAGAGAGCTAGAAGCAGCGTAAATGAGGTAACTTTGTTTTCCCACATAAATGTTACTTAAGATGACCCCGGTTTCGACGTGGCCACTCCCAAGGCTCTGACGCACAGTCCCTTAAGCTTTTCCCCGTTTTCTTTCCCCACCCTCCTTCCTCCCTCTCTCACCTCTTCCTCCCACAGTATGCTGTGCCTGTATATTCTTCACCTTCCGTGTTGTGTATCTGTTTATGACGTTCCACGTCGAAGCGCGGGTCGACTTAAATATAATTTATGCGAAATAACAAAGTTACTTCATTTACAATATATAGTAAATTCCAAGAAGTCACGCCTGAGACAACTGAGTATAGAGCTAGAAACGTTTAAACATTGGCGTTATTGGAGGATATCGAAAAATCGCAAGAGATATCAAATGCCAACAATGTATCCTACATTTCCATATTATCCCGCAAGCCACCTCAAGGGTGTTTGGTTAGTCCTCCTAATAATTAAGGAGCATCATATGCTTTGAAAGACCCTGAATTGAAAAAGATATGAATAGACTGGACACACTCTACGGCAAGAAGTCTGGCTAATATTAATAACCGAGGATGAGAGTCCGGAGAAAAACTGCAATGTCGAGCCAGATAAGCTATCGAGGCCTATTTCTCCCCCATGGATATTTGTGGGCCTTCAATAAACTAGAATACTTCGATTTTTTTCTATAGAAATTAATCGCTTGGGCTGCTTCTGTAGCAGCATACGACCAGCCGTTTAGGATCCCAGATCCTTAAGGTGGTCGGAGCGCTAATCGGGAGTCATTTAGCGCACATTGCAATGACTTTTCAAGTAAGTCAACAAAAATTCTTAGACCACACTTAAAATAAGTACAGTGAATCCTACCCGCGTGGTCACCTCAATAGTAACACCTCAGCAGTAAACAATTATACCTGAAGATGCAGCAAGCTGCAAAGTGCGCTGTACTATTACAATAAATAACTGTGGAAAAGTATAAAACTTTTTTTCATTATTGATTCGAATACAAAATACTTCCTTGAAGTGACGCCAGAAGGAACAAAGTTTATTTTAGCTTAATCCACTCATTATAATGATTAATACCACAAATAGCAAAATTTAAACGGTGCGATATGGGAAAAATATATTTCCGGTACCTCTGGATGTGAAATGTTACTTCCATCTGAGTTCCGCATAAACCTGATTTATTTTCAAAATCATTCGTAAAATTCATGGTAAAAACAAAATTTAGGCACTTTGAAAGTCATCTATGAAACTAAATTTGTGAAACTCTAAACCAACATCTTCCTCATATCATTATCCGAGGCCTCATCATAGGGACATTAGACTACTGAAAGCTTAATTCCGTAGCGCAGTCTCCTCGTGGAATTTTTCCGCTATCTTGTCCAATACCCTCCAACACATAACTGAGAAAGTTAAATTGCACTACTTGTTCCAGTTCGTGCTCTTCAACTTTTATGACGAGAGCATAATCAACTAATTCACATTTATATTAATGATATTCCTGAAAACTTCCGCAATATATAGGGAGCTGAAATGACGGAAACGTTGGATAAAGATGAGAAGAAGAGGCTGGTAAAGAGTTTGATAAGGAGCGTAGCGTTGTATGCGGTATAAACGTGGACACTCATAAAGAAGGTAGATAATAGGCTGCAGGCATTTGAGACGCAGGCACTGGGGTGTGGAGAAGCAGAGAGTAGGTGCGATGGACGGAAAGGAATACTGACGAGGGAGTGCTTGGCATGGTGGGCGAGGAGAGGAAACATCTCGATTGAACCTGGAATAGGCAGAGAAGGTGGCTAGAGGGAATAATAAGAGTTGTAAAACAGGGTTAAATAAGGGATGGGTCGCTAAAGGCCGTTGTGAAAGGAAGGGTTTTGGGAAAGCGGAGAAGGGAAAGAAAAAGCATAGGTTTTATGGACGGGATAAAAAAGGGTAGATCCTATGCTGAGGCGAAAAAGGGATTACTTGAGGCAGTCAGGACCCTGAAAGTACAAAAAATACCGGGAGGAGGTCCTCTAATTTTCAACAAAACCTACCTTTTACCGGTAGAACACCAAAAAAAAATAATTAAAATTTTAGCTAATCGCGAGCTCGCACACACCCACCTAAACAATACGAGAATGCTACGCGGATTGTTTGAGTACATTCACCTTCATTTGTGAACAAATGCCAGGGATACTACTACAATTCCCAACTCAGATGAAAATTCCTACGAATGAGATAGAAAGAATGCGACGAAAAATGAAATACTTAAAGTGGATCCTGAAAGTATATAAAACCGGGGGGGAGACTCTCCGACTTTCAACAAAACTTAACTATAATGGCAGTATACTTAAACAAATGAAGTGTGCCCGCTTTGGTAGAAACTCACCCTGGAGATGAAGATCCGTCGGAATCCTTCGCGTGTGCGTAGCGCGTACGTAAACCATCGGCTAATCGACCAGAAACCATAGAACTGAGTTAAAAGAGTCATTTCGTAAACCTTGTAACTGCCAGCGACAGACAACGAAAGAAGAGAAGAATGAAACTCGTCGCGCTCGTCCGATTCACCCGCTTTCGCGAGCGAGGATTAGGATTCCTCTTCACCCATTGTTCCGAGGGAGACAATGGGATGAAGACAAAACAAGAGCGCTGTTTGAAAATGGAAAGTAAAGATGTGTGCGAAGGCGTCGCCATGGAAACGGCGACTGAGAAGCGGGTGCCCCGATAATTGAGATGACAGAGGAGACGACGCGTCGCGACGCCACGCGACGCTGCTGAGCTCGGGGGAGGGCGAAACAAGGAAATGAGAAAGGGAAAAGAACGAAATTGAGAATCATTTATTCTGCGAAGAAATTCGATAAAGTTGAAAAAACTAAGCACTTGTTGAAATACAAGGAGAAAATTGCTTCCAAGATTCCACATTGCCTAATCATCATATTTATATATCAGCGAAGATGTATCAAGGATTGAGCATTTTTTTCATAATACTGCTACGAAACAATTCTCCCAATCATCACTAAATTTCCACAAATGTTTAACACATTCTTGCATCTATGAGGGGACAAAATTTCAAGTATCACATGCGTAGTTTAAAGCGTAAAAGTTTACAAAAAATATAACAACAAAAAAGACATCACCACAAGCCATAACCTATACCTATTTTCCAACGTAATATTTTAGATTTTAGGTGACGAAAAATTCACCTTCTTCTACCGAACGTAAATAAGTAAATCGGGCAAGGGTCCCAGTCGAGGAGCACGATTAGTACCGTATTATTGCAATGCGATATCAAGTATCATAGACAAATATACTTTTTAATCTGTTGTGTATACTTTCTATCCTAGTTTAATTGTGGTTTTTGTTTCCTGTCCAGGTTTTAGGATTATATTTCAACAACTTTTACTGTATTTCTCCAATTTAACGTCAGAAAGAAAGCAAAAAAGAGAATATGTGTCTTGCAACTTAATGCAACTTAGCAAACAATTCTCGAAGAGGTCGACATAAAAAAATACATGGTCGGTAGGGCAGCCAGTGAGGGAATCTCAAAAAAGGGTAGGAAAGAACCATCTTGACATCCTCTAGGCATAACTCGGTAAATTAAGCCGCTAAAAAAATGTTTAGCGTGATGAAAACAATTGAAAGTGATGAAACAGTGATCTCTTCTCCTGAGAATAATTAATTACCAACTTAAGCTATTAAAATTACAAGGAGAGCTACTTATCTCGCACTAAAATTGATCTACTTTAAGTAAGTGTTTTATAGTAGTGATCAAATCAACAATAATACCTAACAGACTAAAAGAATATTCACACTTCATTTCCTTTGTATTTCGAATGTAAGCAAACATAGATCAGAACTAATAAAAACCGACCGAGTAGCTGGAGAGTTAATAAAGCCATACAGAACGCGTAAAACTCTATTCCTAGTGACAGCACACTTTAAGACGCTGACTTGTTAACTGTCCGGAAAAGATTAAATTTAAAGTGAAGCTAATAATCTTGCTTTCCCAAACGGAAAATTGGTCCGTATACATCCGAGATCAATAATAAAATCAATTGAGCAGAGAAATTCCGATTATTGCGATTCCATGAAAAAATAAACAAGAGCACTTGATTAAATCAAAGGAAATTGAGCTCTACGGCCTCTCTAGATAGATAAAAATAAAATTCTCCAATAGCCGTAAAAATGGCACCACTCGTCAAACATGTACCACAAAATTCACTTACTGTGTTGGTTTGCGGGAAAGGGGATTCCACAGCAGGGACCAACCACAGCCTCTCCACCAGAATACCCTCCTGTGATGGTTTACGGGAACACTTGATATGCGAATCTCTTTTGTCGCCGCTATAGACATTCAAGTATGGTGCCTTCAGTAGAAAGATGATCAAATAAGTCCCCAGGGAAGCGTGATAGGCCCAATTTTATTTCTTCTGTACGTAAACGACTTGAATAGTGTAGTAAAAAATAGCAAGCTCCGTCTTTTTGCCGATGATGCAGTAGTGTGTAAGGAAATTAGAAATGAAGAGGACAGACAGTGTTTAGCTAAGGATTTAGATGCGATTGATGATTGGTGTGATAGATGGCAGCTAGAATTAAATTTGAAGAAATGCGCGATTATGAATTTTTGGAAAAAGAATGGCTTTCCCCGGAATAATTATTGCACCAAAGAAAACAAAATATGTAACGTAGAATCAATTAAATACTTAGGCGTCACCATCACTGAAGACATGTCATGGGGGAAACACATCAGGGAAATAGCTAGTGTAGCAAACCGTAGATTAGGATTCGTAAAAAGGGTTCTAGGCAAATGCGATGAGAGAGTCCGAGAAAGAAGCTATTTTACACTTGTCAGGCCTCATTTAGAATATGCCGCTAGTATATGGGATCCCTACGAGGAAGGTATGATAAAAGAATTAGAGCGCGTGCAAAGGAGATCTGCTAGGTTTGTTTAAGGCCGTTATGATAATAGTATAAGTGTTACGAGTTTGATAGAAGAACTAGGATGGGAATTACTATCAGAACGCAGGTTAAAATTTAGGTTAAACCTTTTAAGTAAATTCGAAACCGATTTGATCACAGATGACGTTAGATATATATATATATTTAGAACCCCTGCGTATTATGCTAGGTTTGACCATATTCACAAGATTAGAGAGATAGATTGTCGTACCGATAGATTTAAAATGTCATTTTTCACGTACCATAAGAGAGAACAATAGGCAACGTAGCAAAAGGGATAGGTAGGTGAAATATAGTTAGAATAGTCTGTAGTGCATGATGCATGTAATAACTACCAATAATCCCTTCCTTATTATGTAGATTTTAACCTGTACTATACTGTAGTAACTAATAAACAGTGACCCTATTTTCTAGCATGTCTACCATATATATCCTACTTGCATGGCAATAGTGCATGTTTGGTGATCTTCACCCCCTCACACCCTCGTGGTGGCTCGCAGGGTATTACGTAGATGTAGATGAAGTCGCCGAGTTTCTCTCAACCGTTTCCCCAATTCCAAGAAATTATACCCCATTTACCCGAAAATCAATTATATTCATCACGCAATTTGCATGTCTCATATAAGTCCACAAGTACACGTAAACACCAGTGCCACATTAGTTACACAAACACGACTCACGAACCTCGGCACGGCTCATGCAGTGAGTTTTTCCTCGACGGAGGGCTCCCGTGGGTACCCGATTGCTTCTCCGTTTTCCCGCTTCACTCGCACCACCTTGCTCATTACTGAGGATAAGTACGATACAACCATCATCGATTCGTTCTTTGCTGCTGATGCTTTCCTCAAAGGTCACTCATTGTTACAGCCTTCATCGCATGATGCAACGCGTTGAGGTGTACATTAACTAAAGGTATAACCCCTAATGATGTGTTTACACGATGCATGTCCCCGCGCAAGTACGTGGCTGGACACAGGGGGTGATAGGGGGGCATTTCCCCCCGAAGCACGATTGTGGAGGGAAGGGCTAGCCCCCCCCCCCCAGAAATCAGAGGTTGTGGCTCACTTTTTACTGGGCACTGCCCGATTTGCAAAATTATTTGCACCTTCATCCCTTAGTGGGTTGAAATTTGCAGACTCTCAGACCCATTTGGGTGAAAAAATGTTTTTGCAGACTCTCTCCCCCCCCTCCATACCCCTCCCCTCCCCCACCCTGCTTTAGCTAGCTTATACAGATTTTTCAAGGAGTTTGCCCCCCCCCCCACGATTCGGGTTGTTGCGCCCCTGGCTGAACAGATGCATAGGTACCTAAGCAAATGCTCCAAACTAGAACAAGGGGTATTTTGGCCACGCGTTCATTCATTTGCGCAATTTTTGGTTTTTACACGAGGTAATTTTGATGGTGAATGTGTTCATGTATCTGCCCGCGCGGGTACATACATCGAGTCAACATGGCTTAAGATGATGAAAGCCATGGGTGAGCAAAGCACCGACTACAACGCAGGACGACGAGAGACTGTTGGACAAAACTTGCGCTTTCATCCAATTAACATGCAAATACCCTATGCAACACCAAAGCGAGGTAACTGTTTAGTCTGTATCGAAAAGGAAGACTTAACGCGCGTCGGATCCGCACGACATTTGTGAACAGGAACCCAATAATTCGGCAAGCTGAGCGTACAACATTGCAGTATAATCCTTTCATTAACGTTACTAGCTTCTTGCAACTGCACAAAATGTCGGCTAGTACTATCCGCATTATATCTGTATTCAGTCACCATATTACAACCAATATTTATATAGCATTAACTATCCTTGACGTGCACCATATTCGTTTTTCCATATAGATGTGGCAACACCTTAGAATTATGAAGATCAAGTGGACGGAAATAATCACGAACGAAGAAGTTTTGCCTCAAATTTCTGCGGCGAGTGATTCATCCGCGTCGTAGTTTTTCTGAGAGTTTCTACTCCTATCCTGAAGACCCCTCAAGAGCAGGAGGAGAAACGTAGTCAGAAAAACAACGACGCGGATGAATTCCGGAAGAAGAAATGGAACCTGTACGAACCAAGAAGTCCTACGAAGAGCTTGAGATAAAAGAAGCGCAATGAAATCCCTGAGAAGAAGAGGAGACAAATATATCGGACACTTTTTGTGATTTAATTTTCGAGTATTCAACAAGCTGTTTGGCAGGTTTTTAGAGAATACTTACCCTGACGCCCTAATTTCTGGCATATCATTTCGTTTTCACTCCTATGGGTTAACCGCCGTTAGAGCTCTCTTGAATTCCTCTTTCTCATCCCCCTCTTCTCGTTTCGTCAAGAATTCCAATCCTCTTCCTTCCTCTTCCACGTTCGCCTACGTTCTCCACTCCACTTAATATCCTCTTCAATATTTCCTCTCTTTACTCAGTTGACTCAGGCGTGACTTCATGGAATTTACTATACAGTGTTATTGAAGTAACTTTGTTATTCAACATAACTTTTACTTAAGACGGCCCAGATTTCGACGTGGAAAGTCATCATCAGGATTTCCTCTCGTTTCAAAACGCCCTGAATCCATCTCTTCTGCCGTCTCCGAACATCTGCCACCAGTTTCCTCTCCTCTCCAACCATGTCCAACACCTTATTTGTCCTTCTCGCCACCCAGCTCACATTCTACATCCTTCTCCACACCTACATCTCAAATGATTCAAGTCCGCGCACATCTTCCTTTCGTAATAAACTAGTCTCCGACCCATTCAGGGCCAAGCTACACATTAGAGTTTTCACCAGCCTTTTCTATACGTCTCTTCTAAATTAAAACCCCCCCTCATCAATTTCTTGCTCTTTGGAACTGCTTCTTTAGCCATGGTAATTCTAGACCTTATGTTCCTACCACTAAATGTATTCTCCTCCAAAATACCACCCAGGATACGTAAACTCCTCGGCCGGCTCCATTGTGTGCCCTTCCACCCTTATATTCAGCCCCGCCTTCTTGCTTATAGATTGCGACGATAGCCTCTTATTTATTTATTCATTTAAAAAAATTGTTCACATACAGCAATAGCGCCAATTTATAGTAAACATATAACAAAAAACAAGAAAGAGGACAAAAACACAATAACAGCATAAAAATAAGCAACGAGAGCCCAACATGGAAGGGGGAAATATTTAATTTGTTGACAGGTGGGATATCGCTTGGGTGGTGAAATAGTTACATGGTAAATAAAAAGGATCGATAGTGTGGGGGAGTGAATTTAGAAGGCGAAAGGAGGCGAAATAAAAGTGAGCGCTTGGTGAGAGATATCCTTGGAATAGGCTGATGGAGTAGAGTATGGGTGCGGGTGGATCGAGTTGGTATCCTGAAGTTGAAGAGAGAAAGCAGTTCAGGGCAATCAATGCTCGAGTTAAGGGTATTGTGGAGGAGTTATAAATCCATTTTAAGTCTGTGGTTTTCGAGGTTAGAAATGGAAAGAGAGGACAGCACAGCGTTTGAGGACATATTACGGAAATGTGGGACTCTGTGCTTGACTATTTTGGCAAAGAAGTGAGAGATGCAATCGAGGGATTTTAGATTTGTTGGGGCTGACATAGACCAAATTGGGGAACAATATGATACTATGGGAAGGACAATTGTTGAGTAGTAGGAATGGAGTGCCATTGGATCTTTAATTTCTGTGAAGTGGTAAAGAAGGCCTAATAGGGACATCGCTTTATTTTTTACAGTCTGAATGTGGTCGGAGTAATTTGGTTTTTGATCGGTTAAAACGCCTAGGTCTTTCATGGTTGTCACTTTGTTTCAAAAATAATGGAAGGAGAAATGAATGGAAAAGACTGCAGAGGAAGACCAAGAATAGAATACGTAAAGCATTTCAAGGGGGACGTCTAAGTACCAAAATAGAGTGAAACCTGTATTAAGCGACCACCGACTGTTCCGCTGATAAATGGTCGTCAAAATGGATGGTCGCCTGATCGGCGTGGTCGTTAAGAGGGGTTTCACTGCATAATGAAGGAATGGAGCGGTTGGCAGACAGAGGAGTGGAGCGGAATATTGCTGCAAACCAATCCTCGTATTGATGAAAACTGATGAGGATTTGTTTTTCATCATATAACCGCAATTTGAAGATGATGATGCACAATAACTTGACTAGTTACTTAGTATGCATTCGGATTGCAGAAGTCAACTTCTAAGATAGTTGTAACTATCGTGCCAGAGAGGCGTTAGAATTACTAATATTTACCCTTGTAATGGATTTCCAATTCAAATAGCTAGTATAACGAACAGAAGGGAAGATTTCTCCTAAGAACAGTGATTTGAAGCAAATGATGATCATTTTCACGCATGAAAAATCGGTGTTTTCAAAAGTTTCCGTGCATAATATTTTTAAAAGACGCATTCAGTGAAGAAATAAATATTGAAAAAATTGGTGAGTTACGTTTTCTTTTTATTTTTAAGATTGGAAAATAAACATTTAGCCATCCCTTTAGAAATAACAAACGCGAGCGTAATTTCAAAGAGAGGATTAACTAAAAAAAAACATCCGCGCCCCACAGATTAAAGCAACACAAAATCAAAATAAAGGCATAAAAAAAGATTTCAAATGTTTACAAAAACGCAATTCCGGGGACAGAATTCGTACAGAGCACGTTGGAAATGTTTCTCTGTTTCCTCATACAAACTTCCACACTCTGCTAAGTAAATATCCATGTTTTTGTAAGGCCCATTAGGGAAAACAGTTCAATAATGTCATTCATAGAAACCACAGAAAAATAAAGGAGATTAGCATATAAAATAGAAGGGTAGCATAAGGTAGTTTGGGCGAGATAGTTCGATAGTCATAATAGAGACCACATTTGAAGTATTCGTTTCAATCTCAGCAGGCGTAGAAAGCAAGAATTTTATATAGCATTATTAATGCTGCAATACCATACTTTTATATGATTGAAATTCCAAGTTATTAATGAAGTTTCCAAGTTAAGAAAAATTACTTTTGTAGCTATAATAATCTGTCATTTACTATGAACAGTAAAACTAGAAACGCCTCGTGTCGACCATTGTCTACGTAGACATTCCTCCAACCCTCCTCTCTCCAACGTGGACCTTCGTCGTCAACCTTCGTAACTCCCACTCCTGTTTGGTATCTACGTGGATTATGGACAGCCGGTAATTCACGAGACTTTATGGGCGAGAAAAACGATTGAATATGCAACTGTTTCGTACGGTTGGACTTCTCATACATTAGTATTTAACTATGCACTAATCATTTCATGTCTAAACATCACTTTATGCATCGAAAGGTGAAAATTGAGAGGATAAATTTCCATAATAGAACGAAATGTCACTATGATATACTTTACCATTAAGATACCCCGAGAGTATTACGTTATTATGTCATTTGCACTCTTTTATGATAGAAAAAATTCAACATTTTATCTTGACATTCAAGACTCAAGACATAAATAAATCTTATTCCGAGTCCTTGCTTCAATATTTGCAGCGGAATAAACGACTTATTCTTCCAAGTTCTGCCCATAACCCGTCTTCGCTTGCGCCTTCAAGGTAAATTTTGAACTTTAACTTGCATTTAAATACATCAAGCAACTTGGCACTGACGTTTCGATACGGAATACGACAAGATCAACTCTCGTAATATATTGTACGCTTCAAGTAAAGCTACATGTGCAATAGATCACTCAACTACTAATCTAATTAACCTGCGTTTACATGAGTTAAAATGATGGTAACCAGGGCCAACTCTAGTGACTCCAGAGTGGTCTAAAAGTCGATTAGGGTTAGGGTTAGCGTTAGGGTTGCGTTTCCACGGCGAACTTTTACTAGGGTTAGAGTAAACTTGGTTTTAAAGCTAGTAATGTAAAATGGGCATGTGGGCAAGGCCATTCGTCCTCTTAAACAGTCATTTTATCTGTGTCTACCCCAAGTCAAGTCAAAATACGTTTATTCCACACAAAACAATACAATGTGACAAATAACAAAAACAAATGTGTGGGCCTCGTTTTAGGCTGGCGCCTCTTCAGGATATAATACGTTCACTGGAATTTAACGCCACTGGTACGGGAAAATATTGGCTCGACATTTGCCATAGTACGTTGGAAAACCCGTAAAACCACCGTCAGGCCACCAAACTTAACAAAACAAGCAGGACAAAACAGACATACCCCGATCCATCCTCCCATTTATATATAGCCAGCACGCCGGCGTGATGGCTATGTCCAACTGTATTCGTATCTGATGATGATAAGCGGCAAGGACGGAGACCAAAGAGAGAAAAAGGCGAGCCGATGACGAAAGCGCACGCATACGCAGCCTCACGCGAGTGCACCGGAGGTAAAAGAGCGCACAGCACAGAATGCTCCCCGGCGCACATGGCTGTCGAGAAAACAGTTGACCCCTCGTCCGTTCCCCCCGCCGCGTGCTCGTCCGCCGTCGGAATTATTGCAGAGAGGGAGAGAGAGAGGGGGGAGGGCCATTAATTAGTGGGCTGCAAATACAGTGCTCCGACCAGCCGTTAATTTTCGGGTGAGTATCGATCCCAAATGGACCGTGACAAGGAAAATGTACGCCAGCAGACCCTCGGAAAAGGCAACAGGCGCCCCGAAAATTGCGAATGGAGAGGTGGTAGTCTTTCTTTTTTTTTCAATTCCCCGCGAGCGTCCTCGACGGAAATCGCATGGAGTGACGAGGAGGCAATGAGGAGGAAAAGTCCGGCGAGATAAACGGGAACTGTTGATGGAATACTCCGGCTGAACTCGAAGTGCACTGCGACCTCACAGTTCACGAAACTAAATGCCTACTTAGAATTACTGTATTTACACATTACTATATTTTTAAAGGAGAGAAAATTAAGATCAAACTTGAAGAGGAATAAATTAAACAAGGGGGCAGTTTCAAGAATCTAAATAAAAGAAATAAACCTCGGTTCAACTTTGTGGAGCTCCATGTTAATCAGTGAAAATAACTTTTACACTCTACTAGTCAGTTCACTATACAATTTATTGAACTGACAGGAATTTTCAATCATCATCTCGCCTTCAATATAACATCTCTCTATTTATATGTACTTCTTTAAGGCTTGTAGAATGGATAGGGCGTACTGCAGAGCATGGTGATTTGTGGAAGGAAGGAGAGGTGTAGGTCGTTGTTTAAGGGCTATGGGTTGAGTAATTACGTGGAGAGGAGTGGGGGATTAGTAAAAAGATTAGAAAAATAACTTTCACACTCCACTGGTCAGTTCACAGGTCAATTTATTGTACCGACCAGTAAACTGACCAAGGGAGTATAAAAAGTTATTTTTACTTATATTCAAGTATCTAAGTAGTATGATAACTGAAGAAATGCATTTTTCAATGGAGATAAGAAGACGAGAGGCAGTGGAAAAAAATGGATATCAAAGGAAAAGGAAGCTACTCTGTGGAGAAATGAACAAAGAACCGAGGAAGAGGCTAGCAAAGTGTTATGTATGAAGTCTGGCATTATATGGATTAGAGACTTGGACAGTTAAGAAGAAAGATGAAAAAAGACTAGAAGCCTTACTGATGGTGATGTGGAGAAAAATGGAAAAATTGAGTTGAAAAGATAAAGCGAGGAATGAGGAGGTGTTGAGGAGAAAAGGGGAGGACAGGACTATGATGGAAACGATTAAAAGAAGACAGAAGAACTGAAAAAGGGCATTGCCCGAAAAGAGATTGTGTTCTAACGACAGGAAAGGAAGGAATGGCGAAGGGAAAGAGAAGAAGGGGAAGGAAATGACAGCAAATGTTGGACAGTATGAAAGTGAGGGGAAAAGACGTGAAAATGAACCAATTGGCTGAGAGAAGAGTGGAGGTGGAGTGCTGGAGGAAAACTATCGATTTAGGCAGAAAAACATGAATGAATCGATATTTACCTAGCCCAACTTCATCAAAGACAAGTAACAGCTTCGTTAAAGAATACTGGGCAAGAACATTGGGCATATTCATTCAGCGACAAAGAGCATATGCGCAACATAAAACTCTCTCCTGAGTCACTCGGTGGCATTCCAAAATAACACGTTTTGTTCACCCAACTTTTTCAAGACCACGGACAATATAAAACAAGCACCACCAGGGTTTCGACGAATAATCATCATCGTCAGGGGATTTTTCTGTTTAACATTTCTCTACATATACTGCTTTAAGGCTTGTAGGATGGAATATTACGGAGCATGGTGATTTTTGGAAGGAAGAAAAGAGGGGGAAATGGTTGTTCAAAGGCTGTGGGTTGAGTAGTTACGTGGTGAGGAGAGGGGGGGATTTGGTGAAGGAGAACGGGAAAGGAACGAAACCGCGTTTATAATTGGGGAGGAAGGAGACAAAAATTAGTTGATAAGAGTGACCTCCAAGGTCAAACATTCTTTTTATGCAATAGGCATAAGCACTGAAATCTCTTTGTGTATAAGGTACTTAAAATTATGAGTACATGCAATATAAATGCATGTAATAGTTGGCATGCTACGTACACACTCAACAGAATACTCCATTCCGGGATAGGATAAGTCAAAGACATTCTGGTTATTGGGCATGGAAAATTAAGCCTTGTACAGCTCTTTCGCTACACTAATACTCATGATTCACACACGCCCTCTTACTCCTAAAACCACCTCCCCACTTTACAGTCTCTTCCACCACATTCACCTATGCGTTTCGCGGTCTAATTGTCATGTTTCTTCCCTCTGTCTTTTACCAGGACCAAGTCTAACTTGCATATCAATCACAATCGAACCAAAGCTGCAAGCCTAGGACCAAATTCAGTAGGAATTAAATCTATACATTAAATTACCTCGGAAACACAAAGATATAAAAGACATAACTAGGTTTAAAAGGCAAAGAAATACTTTTCTGACTGAGAAAAATTATTTCAGCGTGTCTGAATTTATAAATGATAATATATGACTAGGACATGTAAAATTAGACCTCTGTGAGTGAGACATACGTAATATATGTAAAATATGACTTGATTTAATGTAACTATGAACAAAATGTGTAATTTCTCTGTATAAATACTTTTTTTCCTAATTTATGTACACTTTCTTATAGGTTGTCCTTCATTGAAGTAATACTTCAATCATTGGAAAAATAAATATATTATTATAATAATTATTGGTATTTGCCACTATACTTCTTAACATTCATTTATCCTTCCATTATTACTTTTAACGGGCTATTGAGTCGCAAAATGAGTCCAATAAGACTTTCTTCTTTTCACCGTTTACATTACCCATGATTCTAATCTCTCCTACTCTTCGTAGAAATTCTCCATCGGTGATTCTATCTTCCCACGAGATCTTCATTATGATACAATAACACCACATCAACCCACAAATTCAATACTAATCAGTCACCGCACGAAACACTCATGGGGAAAAGTGTTTTAAACTACTCGGAATGACGACGAGCGCGTAACTAAGGAGTCACGTGGTACAATCACGGAGGGTTCGAGATTTTGGCGCGTTCAAACATCTAGTAAAAATACACGTAGCCCTCACTATCGAGTTTTCCCCACGGGATTATTGTTAATGGAACTAAATATCGTGATTCGAGACACTTTAAACAATATATCAGATAATTATGTTCCCCATTCTTGTGGGTAAAGCTAACCAAATTTTCCAACCATTAGTTGTTGTACCACGTGACTCCTTGGTTACGTACTCGGGAATCATTCCGAGCTATCTCAAATACACATCAAAGAGGATAGTTATGAAAAGACCTCATCGGATCGAGAAAATTTCGACGATGGGAAACACTAGACAAGTGCCGAAGTGTGCATTACAAAAGAAACATACTCATTGTCCACTCTTGTTTCCACATCTCCTCTGGACGAGAGATGGATAGAAAACCATTCATATCGGTTGGCTAAAAAAACCGTGAAAGCGGTCGGGAGGGACTAAGTGATGTTTCGCAGAGGGGATATCGCAATGACTAACTGTTGGATACAAGGCATCCTATGCCCTTTGGCTCCGGCGCGGGACTTGAATAATGGGGAGAAAACGACCATTCCCACACACGCTCACACACCAAGCAAGCGAGCAAGGAAAAGCACCCACACAGAGAAATGGAGGTATCCCGATCTCTTGTTTCAGGCCTCGATTACCCCCATCCAGCAAACAATGGAACACGAGGTTGCTAAATTCATTCACTGATCCGGGGATTAATTATCGGCGGCCAAATCCCACGGACTGTACCGAATGAGCAGCTACAAAATCCCTTCAGAAGGAAGTGCTGGAGGAAATTCAATGGAAGACGATTACTGGCCGGTTACAAGAACATTTAGCTATGGAATCAATAGCTATGAGATCAATACAGTTATTGATCTCATAAATATATTCAGGTTGCAGGACAGCACATATACTAGTTACTTAACTTACTTACCAATAGTTAATGCTTTGAATATTTGATTTAGTCTCCCACCGCCGGATAAAATATACGGAAGCTTAGCGTATGATTAATTGCTAATGCAGATAATAATTAATCAGTAAGAGTAAACAATCTGGCCATTCGTCTCAAAACAACTCTTTTACCCAGTAATTAAGTCTCCAAGCTGCTCACTGCGCATTCGCCATCTTGGCTACTAACCGAACTCATAACTCCATGCCATAAGAAATGAAACCAATAAATTTATCGAATGTTTCTGCAACACTTATTGAATGGTTGCTATGGTTTATGGATTCCATAAGGATATGCAGAATACATATATGTCGTTCCTACAACAGGCCATAAGAGACCACAGCTCGAATGGAGGTGTAAGAGAAAAAACTCAGTGAAGACCTCAACTTTTAAATTTCGATTACTTATATACTTATTATTTTATTTGACCGATTTCCAAAGCAATGTTCCGGGTTTAGGGAAGTGTAAAATAGGGGTATTTGAGATTCATGAAGATAATTGTAAATGAAGTGATTTTGTTATTCCATCTACATTATATTTAAGACGACCTGGGTTGCGACGGGGCACGTCATCATCATATGGAATAAGAAAGTTACTTCGTTTACAATGTATAGCAAATTCAATTAGATGTTATTAATCAGTTTGATATTACTATTTATTATCCGATGAAGTTATCACGAACTCTTACGAGCTCCGACACAATACGGTAGATCAGATTATGAGAATAAAATAAGGGAAATACATTGTAGAAGTGTCGTATTTCCCGTGATCAATAAGAGACCATAATGGCTGCGTAAAGTCTTTGAAGTAGGTCAGCTGATAGGTAGTGTAGCTGATTAATTCACATGTCCCCTAATGTATGCTTCTAAATCTGCCAAGTAGTGTTAACGCCATGTTTTGCATGTTTCCTGCATGACTCTTTCGTCACGTTTACATAGTTACATTATAGCTTAGTTTAGTAGTTTATGTAGCATTTATAGCATCCCCATAGTGTGGTGCATGTTGGTGAAAGTTAATCACTTCACTCTAGTACATGTTGGTTATGAGTCACCCCCTGCCAAACACCCTCGTGGTGGCTTGCAGGGTAATAAGTTGATGTATTTATCGCTATATTCACGTAATCCCCGGAGTTTTCAATGGGTAGCTGCGCCGGACGTGAGGTAAAAACCATGTGTATGTTACTACTTTCTTATTCCTCTAAAACAGTTTAACTTCTGCCTCCCTGCGGTCATTTCTCGTTTCGAGCCCATCCCCTCCAACTTCATATATTCTATCCCTCCCCTGAACAATACATTCCATTCGCCCATCATTATTAGGCTCTTATTTCCGGGAATTTTTTCCTCTGGGTGCCCAAAATGGTGGGACTTATTTTTTCGAATTGAGAAAAGTTTTATTTTCCACTTACGTATAAAAATAACACACGAAATTTTGACCCCAAGTTTTCCTATTGAATTTTACATGGAAAGAGAGCTACGTCAATCTGGTAATTTGTTTGACTTGAGAAATTTCCTCTCCGTTATAGCAGATTTCATTCCTTAATTAAAGTTACGCAAAATTATTTCAGTCTTGACTGATGACACGAAACAAATATGTGCTTCAACTCAAGGGGAAACTCCTGTAGCGACAGAAAAACAAACACTGACCGCAGTTACATGAACTTTGACTTCAGCAGTATTAAAAAACTCATCAAGAACGGAAAAATATATTTAAACTTCACTTAAGCATCTCTTAATGCGCCCTTTTCCATCGTTCTTTCTGTTCTACGTAAATACTGCTTTCCACTAAAAGTAAACCTGCGACAAATCTATTTATTTCCACTCAGGCTTCGTTTAACAGGAAGAAAAAGTTTCTATTCAATAAAATAGAATTTAATGGGAGAGGGTGAGGGTAGGAAGGCTGGAGGCTGGAAAGAAATATCATTTACAATTCCATCGGTAACCATGGGAGCAAGACGGATGACGCGAGACTATTGTCACCCGCACATCCGTTTCCATGGCTTTCCTCATACAGCAGCTCCCTCCCGAGTGAAGAGCTGTCTCCCGCACGCGTTTTACTGTGCTCGGATCCAATAGAGAGATGACTAGGAGATATGGTTTATCCTTACTCACAACAAAGGGGAGAAACGGCCCAGTTTCCAAATCCCATCCAATCTCAGTCACCTCAACACGTGAAGAATCCTCTTCTAGGTTTTTACGCCTTCACGGCTCACGTCTTTCGTGACAGAGGTGTACGCTGCCATCCCAAGGGCGAATAAAAGATCCTCACCATGATTCCAACCGGTTAAGAGAAAAAAAAGATGCAAAGAACACCGGTTCTTGGAGGACGACAGAGTGACGGCAAAGAAAGACCATGGCGATAACTACTACGGCAAGGTTCAACTTGATAAATGAAAAATTGCTGGAACTCAATCGGAAGGAGAAACGAACAATTGCTAGTTATAACATTAAATAATGTCAAATTTCAAATAGGCAAACACTAAATTGGCAAAATAGCAGTGAGAAATTCATATAAATAATACCGAAAAAATTTAAATTAAAACATACTAACGAAACCTTTCCTCGAAGCGCGTGGCACGACGAAAAAGAGCAACCATTGAGATTGCCATTGTATCAACGCTCCACATTCATTTTTCAGTCGAGTATTCCACCCGTTGATTGGTAGCTATTTTCGACAGTTCTTATTTTAAAGTCCTCTTTTGTGGCATATCGTTCTGCTTTCCCTCCCATACTTGATCTGCCGTTAAGCCTGAATCACACGATACTTGACCTTGTACAAGTCCGAGGATGCTAGCTAGCATACTAGAACTTGTTCAAGGTCAAGTATCGTGTGATACAGACCAAGCATACTGGAAATCCTGCATGATCGCTAGCATACTAGCTGGTATCCTTGTTCCCGTAATTGGTGCGGTGCTAGTTTGATACTTGCTCCTAATATGACCAAGTACCCGCCGACCAATCACCTTTGCTCTTTGCAATGCGGTCGTCAATTTTTGATGTCAGCGCCTCCATAGTCCCTCGTGACAATTTCAATTTCCCGCGATCAAATAAACAACTCAAACCTCACAACAAGACACAATGGTTTGGGTACCTGAGGCAATTGAGGTTTAATCGATAATTATGGTAGGCATTCGTGCCCTTATAATCCATTTCACTCGTCAAACTCCTTCCGCGACTGTACTAGATCAAATATCTACTAAACAGACCTTGCGCAAGCTCAAGTATCATGTGATAGCTCCTAGGAAGGATTAAAGCATGCTAGGATTCGTACTAGAAATCCAGTACTCACTAGCACCCTCAGACTTGTACAAGGTCAAGTACCGTGTAATTCAGGCTTTAGATCCCTTTTAAATTCCTCATATTGTCATTGTCTTCTTATTTCGGTCAGAATTCCTATCATCTTCTTTCCTCTTCCATGCTTCCCAAACATTCTTCCCTCCATTACCCTCTTCAACATCACCTCTTTCCAAAACGTCGTTCATGCAACTCTTCTAGCTCCTCCAAACTTCCTCCGCCAGCTTCCTCTCCTCTCCAACCATATCCAATGCCTCCTTGTTCTTCCTTCTCGTCACCCAGCCCACCCTCTCCATTCTTCTCCAAACCCACATCTCAAACGCCTCAAGTCCACGTATATCCTCCCTTCGCAATGACTAAGTCCCCGACCAATACAGCGACACGCTCCAAATTAGAGTTTTCGCCGGCCTATTCTTTACGTCTCTACTCAGACCATCATCAGTTCCGTCCTCTCTGAAAATGCTACTTTAGCCATGGCAATTCTACATCTTACGTTCCTACTACTAAACTCTAACTCCAAAATACTACCCAGGTACGTGAATCGCTCGACTTGTTCCATTATGGTTCTTGCCACCCTAATATTCAGTCCCGCCTTCTTGCTTCCAGAGAATCTCACCACTTTTGTCTTCTTATGGTTATCTTCATCTTATACCTCTCGCACTGCATCCTTAAACGTACTCAACATTGATTGTAACCCCTAGGCTGACTGACAAAACAATGCTTGATCATCTGTAAATCACACAGAGTTTGTCAGATCCCCTCCTGCCTTCATCTCTACCCATCTCTCCCTCACTATTACTTCTGAAAAAACGCTAAAAAGCAACGGTGATAGCGGGTACCCCTGACGCACTTCCCATCCTACGAAGGCCAATCCGATTCTCCTTAGCCGACTCCTCGGCTACCCTAACTTGCGCCGTCTGGTTCAGGTAAAGATTCCGGATGAGACATATGTCCCTCCAATCGACTCCTAATTTCTTCAGAACTTTCATTGATTTGCCCAGTCTGATCCATCAAACGTCTTCTTAAAGTCTACAAAGCAAGCAAACATGTCCTGCGCATATTCTCGGTTTCTTTCTACTGCCGTCCTCACCACTCCTATTGCGTCCAGCGTTCCCTTCCCTCTTCTACATGCAAAGCGGTTGTCACCTCGGTAGTCATTAGCATTGCTCTCCATCCTTCTATTTATAATTCTAAGGGTTACCTAGGCCGCGAGGAAAATTACGCTTATTGCCCGAGAGTCTTCACGAGGTTTTACCTAGCTCTTCTTCGGTATCAGAATTAGTGTTGTCTTCGAGAAGTCCTCCGGCCACACTCTCTCCTCATAAATCATGCGGCGTTGAACAAAACGTTTTCCTCCTCCGTTCGTCCCCACGCTCTTCAGAAACTCCGCAGGTATGTTTACCTTATTCCTATTAATGCCTCGTAGTGCTCTTTCCATTTCGCTAGCAAGGATACCTGGTCCGATGCCTTCCCTGCTGATATAGTCTTCCTCTTCTAAATCCAATATATTGGGATATTTCTTTAACTTAGAGCTCTTAAACGTATTCCTTACCCTATCCCAGATTTCTTTTGGCTCTAATGGCCGGTTGCAAGAACATTTAGTTATGATATCTATATATATATGAGATCCATGAAGCTATAAACCTCATAAAAATATTCGTGTTGCAGTAACACATCTACTAGTTAAGTACATACCTTACTTACTAATAGTTAATAGATTCGAACATTGGATACAATCTTTTCCGGCGGATAAAATTTATGAAATTTTAGCCAATGAATAATTGGTGATGCACATACTAATTAGTCAGTATGAGTAAACATACTGGTCATTATTCTCGAAAAAAAAATCTTTTATCAAGTCATTAAGCCTCCAAATGGTTCATCGCGCCTCCGCCATTTGGCTCCTTATGGAACTCATAATTCCATGTCATAAGTAATGAAACCAATAAATTTATCGGATTTTTCTACAACACTCATTAAAAGGTTGCCATGGCATACGGGTCCCATAACTTTATACAATACATATGTGTCGTTCCTGCAACTGGCCATAAGATGACCTTACCTTTCTTGTCTGCTGTAGCTACAATTCCATATAATCACTCAAAAATATATAATTAAATTTTCAGAAGGATAGAGAGCTATTTGTACTATTAACTTGTACAATATCCGCTGGTGAAGATGCGAAAAATTTGCAAACGACGATATTTATTTGAGGCCTTCCAACAATGCCGGACTCGCACGAAAGGAGCCCGCCCCCACAAATTTTATTCCAGCCTCCTAGACCCCAAAGCCATTTGAAAATGATGATAGGATGCAATTACCTTCGATTTCCATTCTAGGACCTGTCCTCTCAGCACCCATGCGGATGAAATAGTAAAATAGGCATGGGAAGAGGTATATGTGGGAATAAAATTAAGAAGGCATGCTGAAATGAAGTAAGAAATTGTTACGAGCGGGGATAGAGGCCTGCGCCCTTAAACGTCTAGAAGCCTTACTATTTTTTTAGGCAGGACGTCAGTTCTAAAAGTATCTCCTAATTAAATTGCCGAAAGTCAAGCGATAGGATTCAATCAACTTTAATTACAAGGAAAATCGTTAAAAAAAAGTCTAGACATATTTACCCCCGGTTGCGGGATTTATTTTACTCGCGAGAGCCCAATAAGGTTGTCGTGGGGTTTTCGGAAGAGAAAAGACCCTCGTCAAGATGAAATCAATATCCCTCGGGGAGATGGGGAAGGTCGGAGAACACTCCCGGCACAATACTAACAATGGTTGTTTGAGAAAGGCTTCCTTGCCCTATTCAACAACCGTTGTAGGGGAAACTTCATTAAAAAATAATACACCCACGTACAACCGTGTCCATAGCCAAGAGAACGTGGAAAAATCTGAAAACACAAGTCTCACAGATTATGACTATAATTATATGACTAGTGGTAGTAGATATTATTCAATGTTTAAAATAAAATTTTAAACGTCACGTCAGGTGTTAATACACTTTTGAGAGCACTCTTAAAAACAACAGTTATATTAAGGATAAAAATCTCTAATACTGGAGTAAGGATAAAAAATTAAATGAATGTCAACAGTGACCTTGTACATGATAAATGAATAAAAATTAATAAATTTTACCTCAAACATAAAAAATACTGCTCCTAGTCATATCCCAGGGTGTCAGATGAGATTACAAATCATAAAAGCATTGTTACCAGCCGAGTGGTAACCGAAACGCCCCTGTGCCCAAACGTCCTTGCGCCCAAACGGCCGCGCTGAAGTGTCCCACTCCCTGATTCACTGCCACCATTTCTTTAACAGGGAAATGATTTAGAGCTATTTTTATTTATACTCAGTTCATTCAAAAGTTATTTCGTTTTATACCTACTTAAGACACTTAAAGAGGAAAGTGCACCGTTAAAATTTCCAATTTGATCGCATAATTCCACTTCGATAGCGGGAAATCCATCACGCTACATTTCACATTCGACCTTCTAAATTGCACGCAAATTGACTAATGACGATGGATGTCAATTCCACTCAATTTGCTCATTAAAGCAAATTATTCTGAAAGGCAATACGATTTTCTCGACAGTGCATTCGGAAAACCGTCGACAACTGAAATTCACATAAGGCGTTAAATGGGAATTCAAATGGATTTCATTCGTTTGAAACGTCCATCAAAGTGATGTGACCTCGTGGGAGGATTACGCAAGCATTATGACCGATTGCGGCTTGAAATATAGGGACTAAGTGATTAATTTAGATATTTACTAACGAATCGGGGGTTCAAATACAAAATAATATCCTAGTCAATAGTTAGCAGAGGGGACCGGCTTCGCAATGATTTGCAAGCTTAGGAATGATTGCACTGATCCGTGAGTAAACAAACCGGGCCAACTTTGAGCATTTTGCTCATTATTCGCATAAACAATGGTCTCAATCCTGTATGGAATGAAGTTCAATGGAAAGAAAAGTGAGTCCATGTTCACAACGAGAAAAAAGTTAGGTAACCCCCTGGTCTCACAATGGCAGGCGAGCCACTAGAGAAGGTGGAAAGTTTCAAACGCCTGGGGGAAAAAATTGGAGGGAGATGAAAGAAATGATAGAGAAATAAAGGAGAAAGGTAGGCGAGCAGGGGAATTTCTAAGAAGGGTCATGATCTAGGTTTGGAGCAAAGATATCCCACTAAAGAGCCAAGAGATTATTTACATGACACATTATGTCCCCATTCTGACGTCTGCTTCGGAAATTCGGACAATCAAGAGAAAATATACGACTACAGGCATGCGAAATGAAATTCCACAGAGCAAGGGCAGAAAAACCGAATTGGACAGGATATGAAATGAAAGAATATGGAAAATTGTCCAGGAGGAATCGTTTCGGTACAAGATAAAAGCCGTCTAGGCTGAAATGTTTTGGGCATTTACAGATGATGGAAACTGACAGAATGTCGAGGAAGATACCTGGAATGGAAATTCAAGGGAAACGGCCTCGTGAGATACCACGCGAGAAAGGCGTGAAAGAGAGCACAGAGAAACGGAACGAGGACTGGAAAGCAGCGAGAGAAGAGAAATAGTGGAAAGATAGAAAAAAGTGTAAAGGCTTGTATATAATGCAGACCCGGTTAGTGGCTGAAAACTGTAATAATAGATTATCATGAATTGTCTCAATCCTGCATCTTTAGTAAAGGCAATTTAAAAAAGAAAGTCCGTACTGGTTCTAATGCTTTTATTCTGGGAGTGCAAAATAGAAAATCTGGGGTAAAAAGGTACCCATTTAAATTTTATTTTGCGAACAAACTTGGGGGACTCACTTTTCGGTCCTTGATGCCCTAGAGCCCTTCTCACATGGCCTATGTACTTTTAATTCAACCATGTATCTGTGTGCAATATTTAATGGTATTTGGTTCATCAGTTCATCGTAATGTGAACATCTGTGGTTCCCAAATGTTCCCTAAACGGCAATAGTGTATGTAGAGAGCACGGACTTGATGTCTTAGGGCCCTCATCATACCTCTAAACTCCACGACTGGATTATGGTTGAATAGATACATTACATACGTATCTAACAGTTCGCCAAGTACAATAGTTAAGAGATATTCGACACCTCCCGAAGGGCCCGACGCCAATAGCTTTATAGCACTCCTTAGTATATACGTTAGAAGTATATGCAATTTATGCTCAATTTATGCCGTGAACAAGTTTTTTTAACCCTTGGCATTTGCGACCTACGTCAACGCCGCTTGATAACAGACATGACATTATTGTATAATGTGTTTAATGGTTCATTTCGTAATAATGACCTTTCATTCTTAACCCACGTTCCTACCAGTTCCACCCGTAAGAGCCCGGTACACGTTCCAAAATTCGTCTCTCTGTATTCCAACGTTTTCTTTTCTACAGGCTCCCCTACGTGTTCCTTTCCCTTACAGCAAAAAATCCTTCCGTTGACCTTTACTCTTCATCTCCCTGCTTTAACTCCATAGTTACGCAAATACACTAATGTTCCCAAACAACCTTATCTGTTAATATTTTGTGATACTTGTTTTTGTTACTTCTTCATCATCATTGGTTGTTCAATCCTGAGATTGGTTGACTGAAGCCCTCCACCCTTCCCTATCTAATGCCAGTTCCCTTACCTCCTGGTTTCTCTTCCTTTGTACTTTCCTCTTTATTTGGTCCATGAACTTATTCCTGGGTCTTCCTCTGGGAACTTTTCCCTCTATTTTGCCTTCAATTCTGTTCCTAACAAACCCATTGTCTCTCAAGTATTTTAAGTTATTGTATCATGCCAACTAATGTAAAAAGCCACGGTGCTGAGATAATCTGAGATCCATCTCAAATCTGAGATATCCATCTCCCCCCTATGAACTTTCGCAGATATTGGCCGATAAGCTCTGTCATCAAATTCTTTGAATACGTTAGCTTGATACAACAAATTTAAATTGAAGATCCAACATGTACCAGGCATAAAATTAATGGTTGAAGGCGTAAATTTGTGGAAAATGATCGCAGGCATAACGAAAACATTTCTTAGTATATTCCACACTTAAAAGTTCATTTCCGACCTAGGTTTCGACTGCACAGCAATCATTTTTAAGGCTTTCAAAATTGTTGCAGTGCAGTCGAAACCTAAGTCGGAAATTAACTTTTAAGTGTGGAATATGCTAAGAAATTTTTTCTTCGTGTATGTATATACCAGGTAGACACCAAAGCAAATTACAGAACGGGTGTAGACTTCAGAGAGGGCAAGTCTAATTTTTATCGAGTATATTCTTAAAATATTAAAAGAGAAAACGCTATTGACATATCCACATCGAACAGCTTAATTTTCCAAAACGCTTGGCAAAGAATAAAACTCCGACATGAATCCAGGTTATCCTGGTTTTCTGAATGGGCGGATATCCTGTTTTCAGTATCAGGGCAAATTTGTTCTTATTGCCAGAATTACATGTTATACGAAAAATTCACCCGATTCACGAAAAATTCACCTGATACAAGCAAACAAAAAGTCCTTGAATGTTCAAATAACTAAAATTCATGGCAAAAAATGTAAAGATGTGACTTTTTTAAAGACCGCAGTGATTGTGTTTTCCGTAACGTGTCGCTTTACTCCGATCAACATAAAAGAGTTGCAATTATGTGCTCTCGGCCATGAAAACAAAATCCATTTTTTTCAGCTAATTGGACAGATATGGGATCATAAAATAATTCATGAGCTCTGAGATCTCGTCCACGGGTGGAAATAAAAATATTAATCCATCAGTCGCTGATGAAACACGACACCAAAATGAGATTGAGCGACCCTTTCGACAAAATTACAAAATTGAAAAAGGCCGCTCGACGGATTTAAAAACGGTCGCCGCTCACGTTAACACGATTTTACATGCATTCCTCATTAGCATTAATGCATATACCTCTAAAGTGACCGTTTGGCGGAAACAAAAAAAATGCAAAAAAAATAAACGTGAATGCGATACATGGATTACAATATTATCAGCAGGAGGAATATAGGAAAAGATGACGACTCCTTATCAATTAAGTCCCTAATTGAGGAAAGATTCCAGCGTAGAGTAAATATGAATATGTTAGCAGTTTCAATTTTTCATTACAGTATAAAATTAGGCTTTGTTGACCAGCCGTGTCAGACCAGAATTGGGGAATATTTATACTCAAATGTCGCAATATTACACTTGATATTGAAGAGCATGGTATCGAGGGATCTACAAG
This sequence comes from Ceriagrion tenellum, assembly GCA_963169105.1. Classification (NCBI taxonomy): domain Eukaryota; kingdom Metazoa; phylum Arthropoda; class Insecta; order Odonata; family Coenagrionidae; genus Ceriagrion; species Ceriagrion tenellum. Next base: position 64,315,150 of record OY720635.1, read on the forward strand.
GGAAGCCTTACTTTTGATGCAACATTCAGTCGAAAAGTTTGTATCGCAGTCAAAGTTAATTTTATAATTCACCTCAGCAATCTTGGCGTTAATTCAGTTACTTAGAAAGGAAATTTCAAAGGACTTCCGTTATTTCGACGCTTTCAAAGACATTCAAGTTCTCTTCGCATATTCCTAGCATCACATTTCTAGCTACAGGATGGAAGGAATAGCGCATTAATTCGTTGCTTAATATCATAGGTTTCCTTACTTCTTTTATGTTGTAAAAGTCATAGGAGCACAGGACCTAAAGCAATTATATTATTTTGACAACATATTGGAGAGTTATTTAAAAATATGTGCTGCCTCATGTGTACATGCCTGAACAGTAAAATTATTCAACAGCAAAATACATTACGACTGCTTAATAATAACTATTACATTCCAGGAAAGGACTCCCCCTGAGAAGCATCCAAGAGGCGGATAGCAGGGCATAACGTAGATGAAGACAAGCAACCGGTAACAAATGGCATTGTCACCATCAAAGTCAAAGAATGGTAAAGAGAAACCTAGCGTTGTGTCGAAATTAGCCTAAACTTCACGAATACGCTAAATACCGTATTTATCACCGTCTAGGACGCGATATTTTTCCTATTCTGCGCTGCACATATTCCAGAGCAAGGTTATTATCGCATGCGTACAAACACTTCAGTCATAAGTCTTGTATATGACCTAAAACATATATAATATTAACTATTATAAACAGTTGAATGAACGAACGAAATAACAAAAAGAATCAACGAACAAAATAACGCAAAGAAAATATGCACTTTATCAATTCCACACAAAATTTATTCACACTTTCGATCAGTTTCGTAACTGAGTTACATCTTAAGGGTGAAGAAGACCTGAAGAGGATCCTGTACCTGAAGATGTAACTCTGTTACAAAGCCGATTGGAAGTGTGAATGAATTTCATGTGGAATTTGCATTGTATTTTTTCTTTGTGCCACAATGGAAGAATTTCATAAAATAGATCCAGTGTCGACGTCTTAAACAAAGTACCATTTAAACAATGGTTTACGAATTTGAGTTTTACGCAACTTTTACGTGTTTCTTTTTTTTCAAAATTCTCTTCCTCAAAACTTAGGTATTGTCCTTCAAGGCAGTGCACCCTTGACGCGCCGTCTCACGCGGCAATTGTTTTCACAAAAAAACAGTCATGAGTACCTACAACGGAAACCGAGCGAGACACAAGCCGTATGCGAAATAAAAGCTTCACGGGTGCCAAGTATACTCGGCAGAGCGCGGATCACCCATCTATCCAAAATTGTCGAAACATATTGGGATAGATGGGCCTAAATCCAAAACAAAATCCAAACATAAACTCATCAGATACAGTAAAATATCTTGGAATTACTATAACTTCTGATATATCGTGGGGATTACACATACAAAACATATGTGGCACAGCATTAAAGAAACTATTTTTTGTTAAACGTATAATAGGAAGGTCCTTCAATGAAAAAGTCAGAGAGAGATGCTACTTCACTCTGATTAGGCCACACCTCGAATACGCCAAGAGCATTTGGGACCCTGGTCAAATAGACTTAACCAAAAAAAAATTCATAAAATACAGAGAAAAGCAGCGCGCTTCGATAAAAACTGATACAAGTGTATATACAGTCTCACAACTTTTAGGGGGATTAAGGCGGGAGCTTCTAGAGACTCGGAGGCTACATGCTAAGCTTAGGTTGCTTGAGAAATTGAGAACTGACATTTTTCAGAGAATCACAGAGTATCATGACTCCTCACTATATCTCTAGGTCTGACAGACGCGACAAAATAAGACATATACACTGCCGAACAAATAGGTACAAAAACTCGTACTTTCCGCGCACAATAACTGACCACATTAAAAACTGAGCTCCACTAAATACCCTCCCATAATACACGTCACCATTTCAGCTCCCAAAAACTTAACCTTACACGGCTGGTGACCTAACACCCCTTGCCACACGGCCATGCGGCGGCTCGCAGGGTATTATGTAGATGTAGACGTAGGTATGTAAGCTTATAGTTCAATAATAGTTTAGCCTATACCCAACCACATAGCAAGGTTATCTACACACTCATGAATCCGGTGAGTTTTCGGTGATAATGGCGACGTTTTGCCTACTCCGACTCGGGCTTCCTCAGTCCAGGCCTCAGCCTGGTACTTCAACAAATATTTCAATAGTAAATAATTGTTCTACGATAACATCAAAATCATGAATATTCAATAAAAGGAGTTTAAAACACAAATATATTAATATTTAATATATAATTATATAATATTAATTAATTATATTCGGATTACGATCTGATGGCAATGGGAACTGGCGCCAGCAATTGTCGACCATCTTTGCTAATCTTTGGAAAAACAAACCCATGTAAGCAGCTAATCCAGAGGATATAAATAAAAATACAATGCACTTAATTTCGTCAACTACGACATACGTGCATCAATTACAGGGCAGGTAAGTAATTTCTCCGTTTTTATGAGCATCAAAGTCATATCAGCTGCTTATAATTGACGTGTTAGCCGTGGAGACGTGATACATTGAAGAGGACTCTTACTCTACTAATGCCATCTAAAATTAATCAATTTTCATTGAAAAGCAAGTAGCCTACAAAATTGCTAAATAAACTGAAAATAATGATGCATAATGCTACGCACTTGATTTAAAATTAAGGGCTTAAATGACTACATGTTTAAGACCCGTTAACGATGGTTTCCTAGGGGCCAAATAAATCATAGTTACCTGGTGCCCCACAAGGCACAGTCGCGCTAGTTCTAAGGGCGGCTCTGGTAGGGCGCATTGGATGTAGACGTGACCTTCCTTGCGAAGGGCGACGATGTTTGCGCTCCGAGTACCATGTTTTTCTTCCCCTGACCCCTCCTCATCTCAGTCCCTCGCCTCTTTGACCCTCCCAACTTCCACATTTCCCCCCTCTCCCCGGATGACCCCCGCCCTCCGCATCCTCAGCTGCCTTTCCTAGGCCAACTGCCCGCCCGAGGGCACTTCCCTCCAACACCCCCACCCACTCATCCAGTTTACCTTGGCCGCTCATTCGCTTCCCGACCACTCGAACCTCTTATTGCGCAAACAGTCCTAAAAAGCTAGCCCTTAAACGCTGACTGGACACATTTCATGCTCTTCGGGGGTAAAAATAATAATAAAGAGGAGAGAAAACAAGCACTCAGGTGAGAGAATCCCGAGGACTTCGGAGCCGTTACAAGAGCCACAGCTTGACACACACGGCCGATGAACCGAATACACTAAAGCACTTTTCACATGATGAGTGACCCGAAACGAGACCTATTACACTATCTGGTAATAAATAATTTGATGCGAGTCGATTTCGACCACTTTTACACACGTACACACAATTCTTTCATTCCACCGGTAAAGGTAGGTTTTCTTGAAAGTCAGGGAATCTCCTCCCGGTTTTATACACTTTCCTACTTCATGCATATTATGAAGTAATTCGATGACATGTGTACAGATTTAACCTCCTCGGTCCTGGCGTATTGTACATCTACGTCATACCCTGCAAGCCACCCAAAGGGTGTGTGGCAGGGGGTGTTTCCACACCAGGCATGCATGAATGATACGGTAGAACACCGAAATTACATTGAAACCCGCGTACCACACATGCAAAGCGCCAATGAAAAATCTAATAACCAACAAACATTCTATCGTCAATCGTTCCAACATGCAAGGGATACAAAGAGTACTACTACAGATTCAAAATATCATGCATAAATAAGAACATCAATATTTACATCATGCATAAATTAGAAAGTAGAGAATATAAAAAGAAAGATCTACAGACTAGCTAATATCACTAATCGCACTATTCATGACGACGATCACAGCTGCTATGGTCCCGAATGGTACGCGGAAAAAATGACATTTTATACCTATCGGTTCTACAATCTAGCTCTCTAATTTTATTGGCGCGATCTAATCTGCCGTAGTACGAGGGGGTTAATAGTATGTTTTTTACGTCGTCAGAGAAATGATTTTCTTGAAATTTAGTTAGAAGGTTAAGCCTATAATTTAATCTACGCTGTGATAGCGATTCCCATCCTAATTCTTCTAGCAGTCCAGACACACTAGCCAACTTATCGTAGCATCGTTTCACAAACCTAGCTCCTATTCGCTGTACGCGATCTAACTCTGATATCAACCCCGTTTCGTATGGATCCCATACACTAACAGCATATTTCAGATGAGGCCTAGCGATTGAAAAATAACGACGTTCTTTCACTTTCTCATCACATTGTCCGAGTACTCTCTTGATAAAGCCTAGCTTCCTGTATGCTTGACCGCATATTTCCCGAATATGTTTTCCCCAAGATATGTCGTGAGTAATTGTGACCCATAAGTACTTGACAGACTCGGCGTGAATAATTTCCGTATTATTAATTCTGTAAGCCCTACCTGGCCTATTTTTCTTTTTCCAAAAGCTGACTGCTACGCACTTTTTTATGTTTAGTTCCATCTGCCACTTTTCGCACCAAGCATGAATAGCAAGTAGGTCGATTGTTAACGACTCGCTATCTTCGGAATTCGTAATATCCCTTACACAACCGCGTCGTCTGCGAAGAGTCTAAGCTTACTTTTAACGACGTTGCTAATATCATTTATGTACAAGAGAAATAAAAGTGGACCAATGACACTTCCCTAAGGAACACCCGATGTAACGCTGTGTTTGATATGATACCGTCTATGACAACCCTTTGTTCCCGCCCATGTAAGAATCGTATACAATACATAGACGTTTGAATTTTTCCCGCTCAGCAACGCAAAATATTGACAACGCCACTTGCTAACAAGTGGCAGCATCATCAAGAAGGTCGCGTGGCAGAGATATTAACTCTGCAAACACGGTTTACAACGGAAAACGTAAGTGTGAAGTATTTTCCAAAAATAATTATATGTCTCGGGACTGAGGAGATTAATCCTAAACAGGAAATCATACGATTCATAATATATTATAATTTTATATATTAATATCATTATTTACCGTTGCATGGGGCGGAAACGTGGACCCTCAGAAAGGAGGACGAGAATAGACTGCAGGCATTTGAGATGTGGGAAGGGAGAAGAATGGAGAAGGTTAGGTGGACAGAAAGATAGACTAACGAGGAAGTCCTTGAGATGGTGGGCGAAGGTAGGAAACTTCTGAATGTAATCCGCGATAGGCACGGTAGATGGCTGAAGGACGTAATGAAGGGTGATGGTTTGCTGAAGTGTGTGATGGAGATAAGGATGTTGGGCAAGCGGGGAAGAAAGACAATAGGTTTCATGGACGGGACGAAGAAGGGTAGATCGTATGCAGAGGCTATCCAGAGAAAAAAGATATACTAGAGGGGGATGGGCCCCTGAATGTGTCAAAAACCTAGAGGGGGATTCTCTGATATTCAACAAAACCTACATTGACCGGTAGAATAAATTTTTAAATACACTATTTCAGGCCGTACGATACGTACCGCCGTTGGTCTCGTATAGCGTCAAAGTATACTCGTGGCGGTTACCACACATAAAGGAATTTCTCAGAGCGAACCTATTTTTCCCCGGTTCAAACTCATGAATACTCTTGTTTTTCATCTCTTTTAAGTGCGGGCGCTGATTTAGTGATAGGAATAGGAAGTTGGATGTCACGTAAAATTGCGGATACCGAGATCTTGTTTGGGGGATTGAATTGGAAGACGCTGGGGACTCGGAGGCTACACGGGAGGCCCAGTTTGCTCGAGAAATTTAGAACAGGTGTGCATCAGAGGGACAGAAAACATCAATTTCACGCCACACTTCTGCTCTGGGTCCGAATGAAGCGAAGAATTAGAGAGATGCTTTGTCGAACAAATAGGTGCAAAAATTCGTTTTAAAGAGGACTATGATACCCTCCTTCACCAAGTCATCACATTCTAAATGACTCTAAATAACCAAGCCAAAAATTAAATAAAATACAACTGGTAGTATCAGGCGTAAATTGGTGGAATCGGTTAACATTGTAATGATAACACTTGACTTTGCTTTTCCACTTATTTTTATTTGCAACGACCCAGGTTTCGTCGTCGAAGTCATCTTCAGGTACCTTTTTTACTATTTACTAACCTAATTTACTAACCAAGCTATTTTACACTTGTCAGGCCTCATTTAGAATATGCCGCTAGTATATGGGATCCCTACGAGGAAGGTATGATAAAAGAATTAGAGCGTATGCAAAGGAGATCCGCTAGGTTTGTTAAAGGCCGTTATGATAATTGTATAAGTGTAACGAGCTTAATAGAAGAACTAGGATGGGAATTACTATCAGAACATCAGAACGCAGGTTAAAATTTAGGTTAAAACTTTTAAGTAAATTCGAAACCGAGTTGTTCACAGATGACGTTAGATATATATTAAGAACCCTGCGTATTATGCTAGTTTTGATCATATTAACAAGATTAGAGAAAAAGATTGTCGTACCGATAGATTTAAAATGTCATTTTTCCCGCGTAGCATAAGAGAGAACAATAGGCAGCGTAGCAAAGGAATAGGTAGGAGAAATATAATTAGAGTAGTCTGTAGTGCATGATGCATGTAATAACAACCAATAATCCCTTTCTTATTATGTAGATACTAACCATCTAGCTGCATGTGACCCTATTATCTAGCATATCTCCCTTAAATATCCTACTTGCATGGCAATAGTGCATGTTTGGTGATCTTCACCCCCTGCCACACACCCTCGTGGTGGCTCGCAGGGTATCACGTAGATGTTGATGTACCTGAAGATGACGTCGAACGTCATTAAATAAAATACAAAAAATGCGAGCTTCGTTCAAAACTACGGCGAGCAAACATACTGTTTCTCAGCTTTTAGAGGGATTAGGTTGGGAGCCGCTAGAGGCTTGGAGACTACGCGATGGACTTAGTTTGCTTGACATATTCAGAACTGTTGTGTTTCAGGGCGACACAGACAATGTCATTTTGACCCTACATTACATTTCTAAATCCGACAGATGCGACTAAGTACGTAAGAGAGATACATTGCCGAACACATAGGTACAAAACTTTGTTCGTTCCACACACTATAGCGGTCCATAACAAATCCAGAACTCCACTCAAAGCACTCCCATTACATATTTCACCGTTACACCTTCCTAACCTCATCCTTAATGCATTCATACGACTGGTGTCCTAACATCCCCTGCCAACGCTCATGCGGCGGCTCGCTGGGTAGTATGTAGATGTTAAAATCAGGGGCGGAAAATTTTGGGGGGGGGAACTTCCCGGAACGGCCGTAGCAAGTGGGGGGGGGGGGGGGGGTTAAGGGGCACAACCCATTGACCCCCGCTACTTATAAGTAAAATTACTTATAAAACATATTTTCAATCACTACTGCTAAAACTTACCCCTTATAAATGATAAATAATTGCAATTTTGGAATAACATTTTGCAATAAGTAAAGCTGTAAACAAGCGTATTTGTTAGTATAAAAATTACTACGAAAGGAAATCTATGACGAAAATATTTATGACAGTTAACTGGCTACAAACTAGAACTTGCCGTGCAAAATTAACTGAAATTGCCAGTTCGCAGGAATAAAGTGGAGGTCGTAGCCGAATCCGACGCGTACTCTCAGCTGTCCAATGCGACACTAAAATGAACTTTGGCTTCAGTCGTTCGAGGTAGAAGAGGAGTAGACAAATTAGTGCAAAGCAGTCGGCGAGTCAGTTTCTTCCTTACAACGTGGCGATACAATGTAGTCTCAAGGTCGGCATCGCCACCGCATGTGACTGACAAGGGGAGTGTCAGATAGCCGGGTCTCAGATTTTATTCAAACTTAGTAGTTGTACAGACCGCTGTATGTGGTTTATGAATCACCCCACATATAGGTTATATAACCAACAGTTTAAACGAAAATGGCCTTTAAAAATTTCAAAATGCCCTTTATGCGGGCCACCACATAACTGACAAGCTACGAAAAATTATAATATTATTAAGAATTATGCTTGAATTGTAAAAATATGAAGACAATATTATAAAATAATTATAGAAAATGGAAATCATGTGCATGAAGGAATAATGGAAATACGTCGTGAAAAGATAAGGAAGTGACATAATTAGAAGGCTGCCTTCGACCGAAAAAAGAGACTAAGCCTGACGTCGTGTATGCAAATGAAAAATTTTCCTCGCGCAAAAATAATATTTCGAGTAAAAATAAAAAAATCTCGAGCGCATTGTAGGATGCTGTAAAAGAAAAACTATAAAAACAGCGGAAGAAACATACCCCGTATTGGAATCGAACCCGTGTCTCTAGACCGGAGACGAGCACGTCAGTCACCCGTCCAGCTTGTCAGTTATGTGGGTAGCCCGTATAAAGGGAATTTTGAAATTTTTAAAGACCTTTTTTGCTTAAACTATTGGTTATATAACCCTATATGTGGGGTGATTCATGAACCACATACAGCGGTCTGTACAACTACTAAGTTTGAATAAAATCTGAGACCCGGCTTTCTGACACTCCCCTTGTGAGAGGCGGCTACGGCCGCGACCAGTGGCGCGTTTAATTTAGTGCCCGCTACTGATGTGAACTCCTCCATCTGAAACAATGTTCAGCCACGAGTGGCGCGACTCGAAAGCACCATAGAGTTGCCTCGTGTGAAGGGACACCAAGAGCATGCGGCAACATTAACTCCGACGACCGTCACGCGTCATCTATAGGCCATGTTAAGGCGCGTCCACACTAAGCCGCGGTTGGCCGTTGGCACTGCCAGGTTGGCAAAGCCAATACTATGTAGACGTGGCCGTTGGCATGTGCCGCCGAGCCAACGGTGTGCCAAGGAAAATCGCTCGAGTGTCGGTCTACTACAAAGAAAGCCAATGAGAGCGGGGAGTGGGGACGTGCCAACCGCTGGCTCCACGCGGGTTCAGTTGTGTCTTGGACAGCGCCGTATTCGGTCATGGAGTGGACAAACGCTGAAGCGTGTGATTTGATTAACCTATACCGAGAAATGAGAATGGTACGAGTGGTAAGAATCGCAGAGTAACTGCAAGACGTTCATCTGGAGGAATAGATCTTCTGAAGGGTGTGTCTTCCTCCTTGATGATATGAGCTATCTTATTCAGAAGAACTTCAAAGTCACGGCTTTTCATACGATAAAAGTTTTTGAAACCACATCCAGATCTGTACTCGAGATTCAATTCGTCCACGTCATCCAATAATAAATCCTTAAGTCACTAGTTCCGTATTGTGCTCTACTTTGAAGGCTTGGACGCACCCAAAACCGTCGTTTGCGTATTTTTTCATGATTTTCAATGATTATGAACGCAGCCGAAGCAACAAGTAAATCCTCCTCGGCAGACATTGTGCGACCAAATGCCAACTCAGATGTAGACGGTAGGCCAGCAGTCGGCTTTGCCACTTTGGCTTTGCCAACCTGGCAGTGCCAACGGCCAACCGCGGCATAGTGTGGACGCGCCTTAACACGGCACGATTTCCTTGCGATCCCGCCGAGCGCGATGTAGATCTCGACAACATCGACTATGTGTTGTTTGGTGTTTCATACCCCTCGACGCTGTCTCGACTAGCGGTCGATGACCATGAGAAGCGTCGAGTGAAGTTGAGAGAGCCTCTACTTTCACTCGACCATTGAGTGCAAGTCACCAATCACAAAGTCTCGATCCGTCACGTGACCGTGCGCGGAAAACCTGGATGTATGGAGAACCTGAAAAGGCAATTATTCACAAAGATGGCGTCTAGTTCTCGCGTTGTGAAGTGGTCACAAGAAAAGGAAATTAAGTATATTTAAAGAATACAAAACTTGACTACCGAAAGAATAAAAAAGAAAATTACAAAGCCCTAACCTTCAATTCTTAACCCTATATGAAAAAAACTTGTAACTATTTCTACTAATTAAGGAAACTATGCTTGAAATTAATGAATGACTAAATTAAGACTATGAATCTAAAGTGTAAAATAAGAAAGCTATCATAAACAAGGTAAAATGCGAAAATCGCCAGCAAATTTCAACGTGGTCACACGGTCACACAATCGCCATCAACTGAGTACCTGTTTTTTTAACTGAAGAGCGAAAATGACGAAGAAATACCATTGGCTGAGGAAGTCGTGAGGTGTTTTGGTCGGACACGACAAGAACCTCGTCGAGGCGACTCTTTCGAGGGGTGGTTGTACTGTGTTTCATGGGTCGCCGTCAATTTTAGAGTGAGGGTCGTAAGATCGCGCTCGGCGGGATCGCAAGGAAATCGTGCCGTGTTACAAGGCCTTTATAGATGACGCTAGGTTTATAAGTATTAAATTATTAGCCTCGGAAAAAAATATTCTCTTGGATTTGGGGGGAAATTTCCCCCTTTCCACCCCCCCCCTGGATCCGCCACTGGTTGACGTACTTAATGTTAGGTTCGGTTTTGGATCGGGACGAGTGCTGCATGCCCGTTGTGGAATCACCCCGTTCCACACACCATGGAGTTGGCCTCTACGGTATTTCGTTGATGCGGACGTTGACAGGAAAGAAAACGGCATTTTGTAATCCTGCCACCCTACTACATATCCAATCCGGTTGGAGTTCCCCTTCGGTCATTCGCCAGCGGATACGGTCCCTCCACATCGGATCCAGCTTTCGCTCCCGCGAACACCACCGCCCACTTGTGGAACGTGACGCGAATCCTGATTTTTCATCGCATCTGGTTCATATCTGAACCTATAACATCAAAATTGTCCCCATCACTCAGTGACTATCTCATTTTCGCTCTTTCAGAGCATTCTTCCACGGTCCATTGGGCATCGAAGGCGAATTGGGCCGCATTGAATGAAAAATCCTAATAAATAGGGAAAAAAAGTGAGGCTGCACGTTCCTCAGCTAAATATTTCGAATGTCCGACGCCCCTTCGGGTAGCAGATTTTCGTATTTTTTTTTGGTAAGGGTATTAAGATAAAGTCAGCTAAGCGAGGAATGTTCATTTTTGCAGGGGTTCAGCTTTCGACGATAGAGTCGAGGATTTTCTTTTTTAACTGCTATTCGGGTGATAAATGCATTGAATGGCCTCGAATAGATCTCGACGATACATCTCCAACAGATTCCATTCGCTTCCCATATTGAAAGAAAAGTCAAGGTTGTGAGTTGAAATACTAATGGTAAGAGTCACTCGCTTGAAGTTGTTAGAGCAACATATTTCCCTCGACACAATGGAGAGCATATTCGATGTATGTACGTTTGAACTTCAGCTGCTGTAGGAATCATGAATTAAATATTGAATTGCAAATGATGCAATAGTATACTTCAATACGACTGAATTTCTGTACAATTAAATAAAAATATCTATACGTCTTAAACTTGCGTGATTTATTTTCACGCGGTTAAGTTTAAAACTCCTTCACAACGGAAGGCTTTTTAAAATCCTGAAAAAATTACTATGGTAACTATATGCTTTATTGTAAAAATAGTTGAGAAAACACACAAACTAAACAATCTCAATTTTTTAACAAGATCTAGGTGTTGGAAATTCCTCATTTTTTAAATTCGGTCTCTCTGGAGTGCATATCAATAACACTTTCCAAGTAAACGGGCTGGTATTTTCCGACAAAAATCTCGGAAAGTAGAAAGGAACTGATTCTTTTAGGAGGGGGAGTTATTTTTCTTTAAAATGAGACCACATTCATTGACTTCTCAGCGAAACGGTATTTCGCTCAAAATACCTTAAGGGACACAAGAATGTGAAAAGTTCATCATGAAAACATCATTCGCGAAGGCCAACGCTCGGCGAAAATTCGAGGGATGTGTGCTCTTTGAACAAAATATTTCCTTTTTCTCTGCAATACATACAATATCAGTTGTCTAGATGTGATGAAGAAGACACACAGGAAATCAGCGCAGGGAGGGGAGTAAGATAAGTCTGTAGCATGCATCCTGCTCTATTCAATATATCGACAGTGTGAAGAAATAATTGAAGAAGCCTTCGGCGATGTAGGTGGTACCATGGAGTAAGTACACACTTAATCTATGGTGGTACCCTTGTTGGAAGGAAAAGAGTGAACATGACAAAATATGGGGATGATCAGGCGGTAATAGCGGAGGGAAACGATTATAGGAAATGGTGGATAAAAAATCGAGATACTAGGAAAGCATTTTGGAATGATAGGAGCGTCTGAAGAAATTACAACTTGGCTGTTTCCACATGACGTTTTATTGTTACCGACCATGGTTTCGTTACAGAGTAACATTATCAAGGTGTTGTAACGAAACCATGGTCGGTAACAATAAAACCTCATGTGGAAACAGCCAAGTTGTAATTTCTTCAGACGCTCCTACTATGAAGGATTTCCACGAAGTCACGCCCGCTACCATTACTTATATTTTGGAATGAATTAAAACATTGGAAAAACTTAAGTAATGAAGGCAGGAAAAGAGGAAGGAGTTCAAAATGTAACCATTTTTGGAAAAAGGCTAGAACAAATACCATCCTTTACGCCCTGGTTACACAATACATTAATCCATACGAGTTAATTTGTGAATGCATGAACGCGTGAATGAACTCGAAAATTCACCGTGTAACCACGCCAATAGCATATCTCCCTTAAATATCCTACTTGCATGGCAATAGTGCATGTTTGGTGATCCTCACCCCCTGCCACACACTTGCAGGGTATCACGTAGATGTAGATGTGTACGAATGCATTAACGCATGAACAGGAAAATAGAACCTGCTCTATTTGTCTCATGAATTCGTACACGAACTTGTGCATGAACACTTACGGGTTAATGTACCGTGTAACCAGGCCTTAGGATACTTCGGAAGTATTATAACGTGGAATGGAAATTGTACGGAGGAAATAAGACATGGAATATCTCAGAGCAAGTCAGTCTTTAATAAATTCAGCCGATTACTTTCAGCCATATCAATCAATATAGGCTTAAGGAAAAGAATAGCAAATTTGTATGCGGAGCGTTGTGCTTTATGGAGTAGAAACTTGGACAGTCGGGAGGAAAGAGGAGAAATATCTAGAGGGGTTTGATATGTGGCTATGGAGAAGAATGGAAAGATTAAAATGGAGTGATAAAGTGAGAAATGAAGATGTGCCGGGGAATGAGAAACGGAATATCTTGAGATAAAAAAAAAGAGGAAGGCTAACTGAATGGGGCACGTCCACAGAAAATATTGCATGCTTAAAAGAGTTTTAGAAGGGAAAATCGAGGTAAAGAGACGAAGAAATAGCATGTTGACGGACATGAAGAATAGGAGGAGTTACGAAAAGCTGAGGGAGGCAGCGCTGAATAGACGAGCACGGAAGGAGAAGTTCAGTTGAAACCTGTCTGAGGACAGATTCACCTTAGAAGATATCAGAGTTGGATCGCGTGCAGCGAAGAGGAGCTAGGTTTGTGAAACGACGCTACGATAAGTTGGCTAGAGTGTCTGGACTATTAGAAGAATTAGGATGGGAATCGCTATCACAGCGTAGATTAAATTATAGGCTTAACCTCCTAACTAAATTTCAGGAAAATTATTTCTCTGAAGACGTAAAAAACATACTATTAACTCCCTCGTACTACGGCAGATTAGATCGCGCCAATAAAATTAGAGAGCTAGATTGTAGAACCGATAGGTATAACATGTCATTTTTTCCGCGTATCATTCGGGACCATAACAGCTGTGATCGTCGTCATGAATAGTTCGAATTGTGACAATAGGCAGGCGGTAAATTTTTCTCTTTATATTCTCGACGTTCTTATTTGTGCATGATGTAAATATTGATGTTCTTATTTATGCATGATATTTTGAATATGTAGTAGCAGTCTTTGTATCCCTTGCATGTTGGAATGATTGACGATAGAATGTTTCTTGGTTATTAGATTTTTAATTGGCGCTTTGCATGTGTGGTACGCGGGTTTCAATGTAATTTCGGTGTTCTACCGTATTATTCATGCATGCCTGGTGTGGAAACACCCCCTGCCACACACCCTTTGGGTGTCTTGCAGGGTATGACGTAGATGTAGATGTAGAAGAAGATGCAGTTCTCTTTCATTCTTTCCTGGAATCTCTAATTAATTCAGCATCATATTGATTGCAGGTATTGTATCTTCCAACTAATTGTTGAATTGAGTAAAGTAAGCATTGATCTTTCTGATTAAGCAATCGAAATGAAAAAAAATTAATGGGCACAATTGACTTTAATGTTACGGCGATCTAACTAAATACTTACCTCGGGATTACATGGAGCCTCGGTAAGTGGTTCAGTCAAGGTGGCTTCATACTATAATTTATCCGGCACTAGAACGAGGACACTCGCTAGAGTGATAGTTTTCCAGTATCGACGTGTAATCGCAGAACAAGCATGCTGGTTAAGGTGGTTGGATCGCAAATCGTGAGTCTTTGATTACGCATTTAAATGACTTTTAAAATAAGTTGATAAAAAAATTCTTAGGTCTCACCTCAGTTTAGAATATAAGTTTATATTTAGGAAATAACCATTCATGTCGTGATATTTATATTGCAAGAACTATATTTTTTTAAATTTTTGTCACATTTAAGGCATCATTACGACTTATTTGACGGCGCGGGATTCAAAATTGAAGCAAAAATCGTACTTATCTGAATTTAATAATAGAGTAGTGAGCTCCTACGGCTTAATTAATATAATAAGGTGCATACGTGCATACCAATCACGCCGTTCCCTTCCGGAGTAGGCACAGTCACAAAAGTCTGTCTCATAAATGCATATTTGTACACCTAACTCTGCTTCAATAATTTCCTCCATACTGACCTATAAAGGCTGGTAACCTTGCATACTCTATTACAACTTACTCATAAGAGTCACAAAGTACCCTCGGACGGCCGAAGCCACGATGGGCGGTGGAAGCCGAATAAGGTTGGCCCATCAAGACACGGACATATCAACATAATAAGGTGAAACTCCAAAAGCCGTTAACAAAAACCTTTCAGGGACAATCAGTGGGGGGGAAAGGTTAATAATGAGCGAATTACAGAGTAATGAATCCGTGCCGAAGATTCGCTTATGTTAGTGAGTAAGACACACTGGCAAATACCTAAGCAGTGCTCTCTCACACTTCACCGGCTACTGTTTTTCTGACTTGGAGCTAACTTCGTTTAAGAAAGACACTAGTCGGACACACACAAGTAAGTGGATTACGGAGATTACTCTCCTGCGCCAGGTACCGACTTCCTGCAGGCACCGTACACCACACTTAGTTGCTCACGGGGCTGTCAAACCCGTTTACTAACTTCGTGAAGGTCACACGTGCTCGCTCACAATCACCCAGAAAGTAAAAAATGCTCACACTACAAATCAATAAGAGCAACAATGGAAGGTTGAGAGATTTACGAGGTATTAACCCGCGCCAGGGATCCACTCAACAGACTAAGATACCCATTCACACAATACCTAAACGGTACTCATTCACTCAACAGGCTAAAATTTCTCTGACGTGGAGCTGATACCTCGTTCAAGAGGAACACTGCTCGGACACACACAAGTACTGGGACTCTACTCTCACGCCAGTGACCTACTTAAGGCACGCATTCTCAGCTTACACTAAGTGAGTCAGGAGGTTGAAGCACGCTCGCCGACTACGTGAAGGGCAAACACTCACACAAACTTACACACGCAAATCACTCGCGAATGGATGGCTTAACTCCACAGGTCAATAGGGAAGGGAAGGGTGGATAGGTAGGCGAAAGATAGGTACGAATACGCGTATTTCGGCCACAAAGTGGCCCTCTTCAGCGTACTGAAGGAGGATCGGCACGACAACGAAAGGTTGAAGTGAGAGTTGGTAAGGACATCCGGGCAATATAAAGGAAGGAAACAAACGGAAAACTTATTGTTTAGGTGGAGGGGTGAAGAGTGGGGAGGGAAGTGAAAGGAAAAACGGTCGAAGTTGGCCGTTGAAGGGGAGGAGAGGGGAAGTGAAAGTATGAATTGTACAAAACGGGTGAATATTCGGAGATACATAAACTAATTCAAATTTAAAAGGGGGAAGAGGGCTGAAGTAGTTAACGGTCCAGCATCGCTGATTGGTAACTATCCTCTCCTTTTGAAAAAAAAAATACTTTCGTAGGCGTCAAGACTATTCGGAGTTTTTCTAAGAATCTTTTCTTGCATCATATGATGTCCTGTTGAAAGTAAATGCTTAGCAATGCTTGATTTACTCGGTCTGTTGTACTTGTAATTGGAATAGTGCTCTTTATACCTAGTTGAGACGCTTCTGTATGTCTGGCCAACGAACGCAGCGCTGTATAAGCCACAGTTGATTTCATAAATACCCGACTTTTTCAGTCATGGGTATTTTATCTTTGGTGTTTCCTAAAATATGCTTAAGCTTATTAGTATTAGAGAAATAGATATTTCTTAGTTTCGTTTCCCCCGGTCACCGTGGACTGTGGCGCTTAGCGCTCGCATACGGGTATCTCTGGCTTTATATGCACGGTACCTGTGAGGAAAACTTGCTCCTTAAAGCCCCTATGAGATTCACATTGGAAGAGGACGCCTGGGTAGCTTAGCTGGTTAGAGCACTCAGCGTGAAATCAAGGGATCTGGAATCGATTCCCAGTCCAGGCGAATGATATTTCCACTGTGAATTTCACACAATCCGTTGAAGTAACTGCGCGGCTAGATCCATGGGTCTTCCCAAAAGGGACTTCTGTACATATTTTTATTTAATTACTTAGAATTTCAGAGAGCTAAAAGTATATTATTGCATCCTCAATGATGCAATATTTGATCCAATCTCCCAACAGAGGCTGAAATTAAAACGTATAATTCGAATATGGTCCCTGTTATGACTAGGAAACTATCTCCCCCAAAATACCACACAAAAAACAATATTTCGGGTAACAAATCATAAGATCAATTAGCTTAAATGAGACACTACTTCACTCATGCAACCTCGAAAAAATACCTAAGCTTCCCTAACCTGGAACGACAGCCTCTCTTTCAGTTTTAGAGATCGATTTTCCGAAAATCCACAAAGTATTTTATCACGCTAAGACCGCAATAAAGGGTTGTGGTATACCACCACCATCATCCCAAAATCACTCCAAAAAATCACATCTATTAACGCGAAAGACATCTCGGATGGAAGAATTATGACCCTCCATAAAGGGATAGGCCATCACTAACCGGCTTGAGCGGCGGGACCATCGGCACTGGCTTACTGAAGACGGATCACGTGCCCTCAAACCCATAAAAGCAGATAGAATGGGCAACTTCCACTCAACACTCGAGTGGAAAGCACTTAAGCGCGGATTTAAGTGGGTGCTCGTAGCTCCCTTACCAATTGAATTCAGCTAACGAAGCGATCAAGACTCAAGGGAGGCTGTTCGAAAGGAGCATCCAAATGCTTAGCAAAGTATTTCCGAAACTTTAAAGTGAATCGCATTCACATTAGATTCTAAGCAGCACATATCTACAACGTTTTTACGCAAGGTGAATATCGATGAAATACATACAAACGTGCCCATCACGCTGTTCCCTTTCGGGGTAGTTTTTTAAAACTATTCTACCGGTAAAGGTAGGTTTTGCTAAATGTCATGTCAGAGAATTTCCTCCCGGTTTTCTGCACTTTCCGGGGCCTATCTATCTCTAGTATATACTTTTTCGTCTCAGCATACGATCTGACATTCTTCATTCTGTCCACGAAACCTATTCTCTTTCTTCCTCTTCCCCGCTTGCCCAATATCCTTCCCTATATCACTTACTTAAGTAACCCATCACCCTTCATTATATCCTCCAGCCACGTACTCTGCCGATCACGAATTTCATTCAAAAGTTTAATTCGGGGTAGGTACAGTTAAATAAAAATGTTTTGGTCACACACATCAACGGTCACCTGTTCGTTTCGATTCGTTCGTTCTCGAAGGCGAGTAGGCGAGTCGAACGTTCTGAGAGAATGCTGGTGGTGGAGCGTTAGTCTGTGATACTAATACGTTATTGTACTAATACCATGCGTTAGTCTACCAAAAAAATCTTCGCGGAGCTGTAAGAACAAAAGTTTTAAAAATACTCTATCGAGACCTCAACCACTGGTATTCTAAAGATTTATTGGAACGCTTTCTGAACAACACAGTAAAAATGGAATGACTTTACGGCACAGTTTATTTGCATTTTACATCACGTAGTTCCGTGAAGGCCCGGACCCGGGCCACTGCGCACTTAAGTCAGCATCGTTTCAAAATTTCTAAAGCATCGAATTATATTTAAGTCGTTGAGAATTTGGTTCCGAGGTTTCTGCATTGATTTCAGTACTGATTTCAGTGCTGGCCTAAGCATCGCATAAAACGGCCTTTAGATACACCTTAAAAAAAAGGCAAACTTGAGGGTGCTCAGTGTGGTGAGTGAGGAGAAGAAACTTCGGAATGAGATTAGGAGTATGTATGATAAAAGAATTAGAGCGCGTGCAAAGAAGATCCGCTAGGTTTGTTAAAGGCCGTTATGATAATTGTATAAGTGTTACGAGCTTAATAGAAGAACTAGGATGGGAATTACTATCAGAACGCAGGTTAAAATTTAGGTTAAACCATTTAAGTAAATTCGAAACCAATTTGTTCACAGATGACGTTAGATATATATTGAGAACCCCTGCGTATTATGCTAGGTTTGATCATATTAACAAGATTAGAGAGATAGATTGTCGTACCGATAGATTTAAAATGTCATTTTTCCCGCGTACTATATGAGAGAATAATAGGCAGCGCAGCAAAGGGATAGGTAGGTGAAATATAGTTAGAGCAGTCTGTAGTGCATGATGCATGTAATAACAACCAATAATCCCTTTCTTATTATGTATATACTAACCATCTAGCTCCATGTGACCCTATTTTCTAGCATATCTCCCTTAAATATCCTACTTGCATGGCAATAGTGCATGTTTGGTGATCTTCACCCCCTGCCACACACCCTCGTGGTGGCTCGCAGGGTAGTACGTAGATGTAGATGTAGGAGGAGGCAGAGTAGGAGGTTGGAGAAAGAAATGATAATCTGGAGAAATTTTGCTGACATCCATTTAAACCTACTTCAACCGGTATATTACTTAAATGGCTGAATGAAAACACATCGCTGAAAAAAATGACAGGGAAACTGAAGTACTTCGTCTCCCCTCACTTGATGACCCAAACAGGCCGAAATAGGAAAATATAGGTATTCTCAAGGAGGAACATGCATTTTATGCATTCCCGAAAGCACACCATGATATTATCATTTGATATTAAGTAGGACTGCTACTATCGAATGGTATCACTAAGGTCATTGATCGTTTAACGAGGATTTATTGGTACCAAAATGATGAATTTTAACGCTGAAATGCATTGCCTCAGACTTGACGAAAAACTTTCTTCGAAAATTCCACGCTTAAAATTTTATCACCAGCCTAGGTTTCGATTGCCTAGCACAATAAGTCGTCGATATGCGTCGTTTCGATTCACGTCTGATTCGATGTTACGTCCATGCTGACAAGGGTCGTTGGAAAATTTTTCCCTGTTTAATGCAAATGAAATAGACCGTATGTGCGTATGCATGCGTTTTTGGATAATTGTGACGTAATCACCCAATCTGAAATAGCTATTTTTTCCGGGAGAAAGGCAAAAAACGAATTTTGAAATTAACGCCTTGATTTATCGCGGGATTAAAGCGGTCACGAATACCTGGAGCCGTTTGAAGTTGTTTTGACTTACGACTCTCTTCTTCAACACACATCTCCGACATAAATCGAGGACTCACAGTAATCATTTTCAGCGGCAGCACGATCGTGACATTATTGCCTTAATGGCAGTACGATGGCGTCTCTTCACTTTTGCTCTAACTTGTTCAATCTCATCTAATTCTTTAATTGATCTCAATCTCTAATAGTTTAATTTCCGCAACAATAATATTGTTCAAAAACTTGTATAGCGTGCACTACATTTTGAGACACCTAATATACTTGTTCAGCTTAGGTTACCGATAATATAGAAAGAGTAATTAGGTTTAAATAACAGACTTCTGTTTATCGTCGGAGTACACAACCGAATATTGTGATCATGAATATACACAATGGATTCAAATGTTTGGAATCGTTGCCAGGGCAACGATATCCCTAAATATCCACATTTAGTTCACGCGGTGCATGGCGCTGCCTTGAAAATAGTCTCGTAAATGGCCGTTGTTGATTGTCGTCGTTAACGTGAGACTGTGTTGGATATTACTTAACAGATGAAGAGATACGGACAGCGCGAAGTTTTGAATAAAAGCAGATGATTTTTGATATCTCTGAGTAACTTTGTGGATGTTAGGGAGGAAAGATCTGCTGTAGGAAGAAAAAAATTGAGAAGTATGAAGCTTCCATCGAGAGCCGACGTCGACGATCGTCAGACACCGAATCAAACTTTAGCGTGCTGGGCATTATTCAAGATTTTGCAATGCCTGCTCCATTCAGAAATTGTATGATACGAGACTGGAAAACATGTTACCGGCAAACGAGGACCGAAAATACCAAACTCAGTTTAACAAGAATACTCTGTTCAAGACAACGGTATGTGAAGACTATTCAAATTTTCTGGTTTATCTTTCGTTGGTAGGTTTATATTTTCATTGGCAGCGTCTGTAGAGATTCGAAATAATAAGCAAATTTCAAATGTTTGCTTGATTGACTAAAATAAGTCGAGATCGTGAAAAAAATCCCTGAGTATTCGAGGGGTTCGGGTTGGTGTGGTGGCTAGAATGCTGGCTAACCATACGGACGGCCAGGGTTCAAATCCCTGCAGAGGAGAATTTTTTTTCAGCGGGAGCCCGATCCCTACCCGAGTGTCTTGTGGAAGGCACTTAAGTGCAGTACTCCGTCTGTCGGATGAGACGTTAAGCCGTGGTCCCCCAAGCGCCTTTCGTTAAGAGCAGGCTAATGTCGACGCCGGGTTTCTATCTACCCTTCCTCCCTTACTTGACCCCTATGGCACGAATGACCTTAGCTGTCGGTCGCCTCCCCTAATATCCAATCTAATCCCTTAGTATTCGACTTATTCAAAACGGGCGGTAGGTCTTTGTAAATGTAATCACGTGGTGTTTATTTGGGTTTGTATAACCATTTTTTAAGATTTTTAAAAGCCGATTTTTCCCGTGGACGTGTTCTATGAAAGTGGAGCCTCAAACGATGTATTCAACTAACATATTTGTAATTTTGGCTTAATTCTTTCGTTCTAAATGTAACTATATATTTATTTTGCTCTATAATTATGGTTACTGGCAGGCATATGGTGATAATTTATGTTCTATGGACTGCATTTGCATTGAAACCATCGTAATACCTCATTAGTACCATAGTGGTGGCGCCACGAGTGATGACAAAGTTCTTCTTCAAAGTGCGGAATTCTAGGCAACACTTTTAAGCGTGGGGCCAACAATCCATATGTATATTCATAATTGTGATGAATATACCGACGTTGCCAAGGGCAACTTCTGCTGTTTACCTTGTATACCAAATATTTTTTTCAATTTATATCATAATTAGGCATTTAATATATGTGTTTTACGCCAGAAGATATTATTCTTTCCCCTCAGTTCGCTGCAAAATCATTATATCAAATCCTGCCGAAATAGCAATGGCGGCTGGAGTCAGTATAATTAATAGTTTTCATAATGAAGCTTCGCTTTATAATATAAATTTCTTCTAAAAGCTTCGGTTTAACGCTTTTTTCTATTAGATATTACCCTAAGAAGTATCTAGATGAAATTTTAAAAATAATCAAGGCAGCACTGAGCCAAAATTTTTCCATTACAGCAAAATTTGCACATCTTGAGAAAACAGTACTCCAAAGCGACGCACAATGGTCTGAGAGCCCACTTCGGCAGTTATGAATCGAATTTTATAAAAAGTCGAATCTGTCGTAGATGTTCTCGTAATAAAGATAAATGATCAATTCATTATAAATCAGATAATATTTCATCCTTTGATGACCCATATCCGACTAGTACAGATGTAGGGTGTATCTTTATGAATTAACATCATTTTAAAACACTTCATCTCTTTGAGAATGTTAACAGACCGCTATTTCTCAGCAAGGACTGCTCAGATGGAGCGCGAGAATGAGCAACTATGGGCAGCATCGCTGCTTGCGCTTCGGGATAAAAGTGTCAATAGCTTAAAAAATGGATTTACAAGCACATAACTCTTGATTCTTCTTTTCGACATAGGCTTTAACTGCCCCTAACTTATTGTCTCATCACAAGATAATGCAAGACTTTTTTTAAACACCTAATTGATGTCGGTAAAGTTCGTGGCACGGCAATATTTTAAGAATATCTTGCCGTTTTGACTTGAAATTGACAAGAAGAGTCAATTTTCTAGAGTAGATATGTACTATGGGTTTCAAAACGAGTGAGTCATGTAATTTTATGGCGGAAAAATGCCTTCGTGGAGTTATATTTTGCTTCTTTTACGAGCACGAGAAAATGCTTTTTAAGTGGTGGCGCAGATCCGTCTGTACTAGTTGGGCATGGCTCATTAAAGGATGAGATTTCATTTAGTTTACAATGAACTGATCAATAATCTTTATAACAAGAACATCTAATACGTAGATTCAACTTTTGAAAAAAATCGATTCATGGCAGCTGAAGTGGGTTCTCAGGACACTGTGCGACGGTTCCTCCATAAGAATTACGAATCCTCTTCCAAACAGCTCCTTAAGAATCCCTTAGTTGTTCCCGCTCTCCAAAAGTCGCAAGATTCCGTGAAAATTCGCCACTGGCGTCCAATCCCATCAGAGGGTGAACGGCAGACGGGTCTTCTAATTCGACGCCCTCCATTAGTCCTCTGCCGGTGGACACACTGGGGGTGATTTCCCAAAGGGGACGAAACAAAATTGTTCTGATTAGGAGACGGAAACAGTCGTGGGTAAAAGAACGGCCTTGGGAGAAACACAGAAATGTGCAGCTTTTCCCAACTCCCTCGGACCGTTCGAGCGCGTGTTGACTCCCGGGAGCAGAGAGACGCATTAGCCTTTTCTATGTGCGTACCGAGGAGAATTACCCGGAAAAAGGGCCACACGGCATATGGAGAGCTCGAGTTGAACTTTGACTCTGATAATGCAGCGCAACCCCGTTCCACGACGATAAAGTATCAAATTTAAGCTCTTTTCAGGCGTAGTGTGTCTGGATCAAACCAACTCCGTCAAGGCGTTCGCCATACGAACGCGCGAGTGTGACGAAGTTGGGGTACAATCTCAAACCTCCACGTTCGTCTCCTCGCGTTTGCTGCCGAGTAATCCAGACGGAACCTTAACGACTTCTTATCCGAGTCATTTCCATAGATGAGCATATAAGCGACTAATTCGGTCGAATTTTACGAGAGTTTGACGGAGACTATTTTTTTCTGGATTTTCAACATATTTTTCCATTATGTAAGGAAGAGCCAAACTATTAAGAAAGAAAGGATCATAGGCATAAGATTAAGATAATAGACTGCAGAACCCATATATTTACAATTTCATTTTTTCACGTTCAATAAGGGATTATAATAGTTAAGATAGACCAGCTGTATGATACTTTGACCCTCACCAAATTGAGTAGGTTTTGCACTTGTACATCTCATCGTCATTATTAACTACTGACCCCGCATAAAATTTCCGGCATGAATTAGTATCCTGTGGTATTATTTATCAATCTCATTAATAATACTAACCAGTGGTTGTATCTTATAGTATACTACATGTTAGCACGTTCGTCTACGTATCACTCTCCTAGTTTCTGGTCTGACATGTTATCCTGACTGCTTTTGGTCTGCGCCTAGCATCCGGGCGAACGTGCTGGGGGTTTTGATTTGCACTGGGATGAGTGCTGCATGCCTGGTGAGGAGTCGCCCCGTGCCACACACCCTAATGGACTGCACGATATTTCGCATATGTAAATCTGTGGCCCTCAGGTCCCTTCATGAGTTTGAAACTAGTTTCTTCAGATTAAGTGTAGCGTCGCATAATACTTAGGCCGTGTTCCAAATCACATTGAAGCGTACAAGCCATACTTAATTTTCCCCAAAATCAAGAAGTGACGTTACGCTTTCAACATTTAGACCAACTTGATGTACAACAAACGGCCGGTAGGGGCTAGTTAGAGGCAAGGCGTACTAACCGGCCGCGCTAATCGAACTAATCCACCATCACTGCCGCACTGAACATTTTAGTTAATTTTTAAATACATTTAAATCGCTTAATTGTGGATTTGATCTTCAAGTCTTTTGAGTAAATATCATGCAATAAAAGTTTACCTATATTGCATTATGTAAGTCACGAGTTAACGAGTTAATGGAAAAGGTATACCATGTTTTGATTAGTTGTGATCAATTTATTAAATCTGTTCATCATACAATTGTTTTAAGGTAGATTGAACGAAATATCATTTTACCAAGAAATCGATGAATTTGGTCTCATTTTAAAGAAAATATCTCACCCTTCTAATGACACCAAAAATTCAACCCCTTACCACATTACTTTCAGAGATATTTGACAAAAAATACCAGCCAATTTACATGGGAAATGGTACATGTTTTCAGTCCAGAGAGACATTATTTACAAAATGAGAAATTTCTAACACCTAGATGTCGTAAAAAAACTAAGAGCGTGTGGTTTGTATGATTTCTCGACATTTTTTTTAAATTAATAATTTTGTCACCACAACAGGTTCTTGGGTGTCACAATAAACCTTCTGTTTTGAAGGAGTTCCAAACGCACCGCGCGAAAAAAATGAGTCAAGTTAAAAATTTATTTAGATATTTTCATTTAATTACTTACCATTTCTGTCATATAAAACTATATTATTGCACCATTAATAACGCAAAATTTAATTCGTGAGTCCTACAGCTGGTAAAATTAAAACGTATAATTCGAATATGGTCTCTATTAGGACTGGGGAAATATCTCGCTCGCACTACCTTAAATGCGGCTCAGCACTGCTTACATAAATTTCAGAGAGGTTTTAATACTCTCCAGTATTTCTTTCGAAGACAATTCCAGTTTCCTGCGTGCATTCCTCGACAACGCTAATTAGCTCTTCTGATGTTTCTGTTTTTACTGCGTCGGCGACCGCTTACAAGCACGAGCGCCAGCTGTCCATTCTAATTCGTTGGTATACCCCAAGCATAACTGGCTCATAGTATATGGTATTTACTGAGGGCTGTACTTGGATGGGAACTCGGCCTTAGGTGATGATAATACGTAGACCATGTTAAAATAAGGATTTATTTTAACCCGTGCCATTGACATGAAAAAGAATTGACTTGTTTGATGAGGTTCCACCGAGAAACGACATAAATATCACTTTATTCATATTCAGGATACTTATACAAAAACTTGTCCTCTGCCCGATAAGAATAACAAAATATTACCTTTCTGGACTATTTTTCTCACAAATTAAACTTGAAATTACATCATGTTCGATAGGAGAATGAGAAAAATACGGGAAAAATGATACATTTCCATCTAATGTAAATGCCATTTTAATGAAAAACTGTTCTCAATAAGCTAAAAACCCCGGAAAATTCGTGGAAGGTTACGTGGAGGGAAGGAATGGAGAGCCTGACCCGGTGGAAAACCCGAGTAACCTACCACGACACCATACGCCGGGAAAGCCTTCGATCATTCTTCCCGGAAAATTGGTAAAAAATTTAAGGATGCATCTTACCGCCTTATTTTTCTGAGTTATAAGCTAATGGCAGCGAGAATTGAAGTCAAAATTTTGTGATTACGCAGAAAATGCGCTGCAGCATGGCTATTAAAAAAAAAAATTCATTTCAAATACATTCGTGGGATAGTTGGCATTGTGTGCGCCGCCATTTTGGTTCTCATTTGAAAACGCATTCCATCAACGAAAGCAGAATTTTAAAAACCAATCGAAAAAAGTTGGGATTTTTCACTCGTTTTGACACAGATAGTCGCTATGGAATCTCCTTGTGAGTTGCAAGTTAGCGTGCCACATGATGGAGCGTTTTGCACCATTATCTCCACACTCCGATGCATTCATTTGGAATAATATTTTAAAATTTACACATGTACTGAGGGAAAATATGGCAATGAGTAGATAGGTTACATTGCCATGAAATATTCTGTAGAGCATCCCACATTACAGACTGTTAGCATAGACTCTTTGGATTTGAGTGACGAAGATTCGTTTCTTGAGAAAATCACACTAAGGACGTACTATTAAATTTTAAAAAAGTCGAGTCCGTTGAGTTAAGGAAGCTGCATCTTCAAGAAGGATCAACTGTTTTTAACGAAATTAAATACATAGGTACGATATAATAATCATTTCTACGTTTATTAATGGATGTAGAAATTTTTTCTGTCCTAATCTGCACTTGAGTTAAGGAAGTTGAGGTAAGGAAGCTGCATCTTCAAGAAGAATCAACTGATTTTAACGAAATTAAATACATAGGTACGATATAATAATCATTTCTACGTTTATTAATGGATGTAGAAATTTTTCCTGTCCTAATCTGCACTTTCGCGATGTTTTATTTGAAAAAAGGCCCTGTTTTCGGCGCTCAAAATCCGATGGCTCGACATAATGTTACCGCCATTCTCTTTATATTTAGGACATAGAGTGAAGATTATGACATAAGTTAGCTAAATATGTTTTTAACATAATAAAGGAAATAAAGTGTATAGAAGTTGCCCATAGCAGCAAGAGATCCATGGATCGATAGGTCCATGGTTGGTTACCACTTCATTTTACCCTACATACTTACCACTTCATTTGCTCACATTTATGAATTTAGCTAGAACACTGGTAAAGCATCCCACCCTCATTCCTTGCGTATATTATAGTCGTCGCATCGAGTCCACAACCTGGCGACTTTTTTTAGTATACAGTCCTAGTTAATATAATGTTTATGAAACAATTTGTTGTTTTTTTGGAATACAACTTCTTGTTTTTTAAACATTTTATTAACTAGGACTAAAAAGTAAAAAAAATTAAAAAAGAATTTTTAAGCAATCTTTTCTAAAAAAAATATGAAAAAATCTTTTAAAAATAGATATCTTAACATCATACTTAAAAAGAAAAAAATAATATTATCTCAAGTGAATGAAAATTTAGCCTGGTTAGCCACACAATAATGAGACCACAACGAAAATCATGGGGCGCGACCTCATTTATATTTTGCACCTTAACTTAGGTTCATTTAATGATTTTCTAGAAATAGTATATTGAAGCCCTCTATTCCACTGAATACCAAATTCTTCCTATTTAATGAATTTATGTAGATATCCAATATAAAATAGCGCCCCACGCTTTTCGTTGTTGTCTTATCATTGCGTGGCTAATTTCTTTGAATTGAATGTAATTCTTTCCAGTTCTAGGCTAAATTTTCATTCACTTGAGAAAATATTATTTTTTTCCTTTCTTAATACGATGTTAAGATATTTCTTTTTTAGATTTTTTAAATAATTAATTCAGAAAAGCATGCTTAAAAACTCTTTTTTCATTTTTTTATTAAAAATGTATTTGGTATAGTTATTTTTTTTTCGTTTAATTTCATTTCTATCAGACCCTTCAAAGTTGATTCTCACCGTATTTTTTATTTCCATCTTTCTTCAATAGCAACACATAACCAATGCTTCCAATCTCTTTTGCTCTGCAGTCGCCTTTATCAAAAGCGTCACTGTTATATTGGAGCACGCTCCTAAATTCCTCCTCCTCCAAGTTCTAATAAAGTGCTTTCTTACTTCCAGGCTTGTGTCGCCGGATCGCTTCGAATAACTGCCGAGTCACAACAGATTTCGTCCCCTGCACACGTGTCTCCGCGTCATAACCCGCGTGCCTTAACGTGTCACCATGCTATGAAATTGTATTCATTAGATGATTGATAACAGGTAGTGTCCGCGACACTGTTGCACGTGACTTTTGCCTGAAATGTGTTCCTTTGAGCCGGGAATATGCTAGAGTTCTTTTTCCTGTTCTTCCTCCCACGTAGCGATGAAATTGTATGTGAACATTTTTGATAAAACAACGGTGTTAGCCAAAACAGACGAGTGCAATTCACGCTTAATACGCAAGGCTATAGAGATAGAAAAAATACCAATAATCTCCTTTTGTACTACTGTGTACTTATTAATGGGGGAATAAATTATTATTATTATTATTATTTCAATCGCGAGTATGACTAAAATCTTAGCCGAAATTGGAAGAGGTTTTTAGCACCCGAGACGGCCCAAAAATAAAAAAAGATTCGGTCAAACAATGGAGCAACAGTAACAGCAAATATCTTGAAAAATAGTTCGAAATGCCGAAAAAAATCATTTTCCTGACAAAGCTCTTAGTACGAGAAGCGAAACGTTGAGTACATAAGAAACGGCAAATATGCAACTTATGCAGAAATAATTACTTTTTTAAATAAAAAATGCTGTGAGAATCTTCATACCAAAACAAGTTGCCCATACCTTCTTTACAACTCCAAATTCCTACTTGCTCTCCGGTTGAGGTCATCAATATATTTTGTTTATTTTAGTTATCTTCCCTAACTCCTATCTCCTACCGGGGACTAATATTGAGCTACTTTTATCACGCATTCATCGTTCATACGATTTATGAGGGTATTGCTAGCGCGCTTCCTTTTTCAAGTCCACCATTTTCTACTTAGCATGTTTTCATCTGTCCTCGTTCTGTTCTGTCCAGTAATGTACAAGGTTATGAAGACAGAGGCTGGTGAGATTGTATAGTGCGGAAACCAGCTATTCAAGAAAAGAGGAAGAGAATAGGGTGCTTGTATCTGAGAAGAGCGAGCGGAGAAAAGTGGAGAAATTGGGGTACTACACTGCATATAGAGAATTATCTACTTTATGTCCTAAACGTGGGCTGCTATTCTCACCATCATCGAAATCATTATACCATTCTTTAAATTACTCGTATTACGCTAATGTTATGCGTTCAAAGTGTCAAAAATGTTTTATTCTGAGTGATACCACGCCGAAAATATCTGATATCGCATATTTATATCAACAATTTTAAAGGAGTAAGAGTACCTACAATTGGACCAAAATTAACAGTTTTCAAACGATCGTTCTTTTATACAGGATCAAAGAGTTTTAGCATCCGCCCAAAGAAATCAAAAGTCAAATCAATGTTAGTGTTTGATCAAATCATGGCTACTGGCCAAGGAGGATATAAAGATTTATTTTTAATACATAATATGTGATCTTTTGAAGTAGTATGAGCAACATGCCTAACATTAAGTATTTTATGCCAACATTTTTATTACTCGCGATCATATGTAAAATGTGTACTGTGACTATGAAAAGTGGAAGCGATGCTAACTTTCATATAAAAATTGTCTCACCACAAGTTCTAACCTTATAAGCGACCTACAGGTTTCAAAAATGGATGTGACGTATTGAACCAATGATGATGACGTTGTTAGCAATAAATTACTGACAAAGGCGCTTTAATTCTTGCTAAACCTTTACAACCCCGGATTACTAATTGTGCCTATGGGAAAGAATAACAAGAAACGGCAGGTGAAGAGCCTGATATGGAGCGTAGCCTTGATGGGGCAGAAACGTGGACCCTCAGAAAGGAGGTCGAGAATAGGCTGCAGGCATTTGAGATGTGGGTGTGGAGAAGAATGGAGAGGGTGGACAGAAAGAAATATGAACGAGGAATTGTTTGGTATGGTGGGTAAGGATGGGAAACTTCTGAATTAAATACGGAATAGGTAGGGTAGATGCTTGGAATAAGTAATAAGAGGCGACGGGTTGCTCAAGTGTGTGATATAGGGAAGGATGATAGGCAAGCGGAGGAGGGGAAGAGAGAGAATAGTTTTTATGGATGGAATGAAGAAGGGTAGATCGCATGCTGAGGATGAAGGAGTCAATACTGGAGGTGAATAGGAGCCTAAAAGTGTAGAAAACCGGGAGGAAATTCTATGACTTTCAACAATAACTACCTTTCACCGGTAGAATATTAAAGAACTCGAGTATTTTTGGGAGCGTTAAGTTTTTCACCCCAAAATAATCACACAAATCTATGCTATTGGTATATTTGCATTTGTGTTTGAAATAATACCTCACCAGGCGTGAAGGGAGTCAAGGTATTTACGCAATTCCCATATGTAGTCGAAGAAGGCATCGATAAAAAACAGGATCCCTGGCTGAAAAAAAAGAAAAATGGGTGTGCTTTTCACGAATTCGCACATACCCACCTAAACAATAAGAGAATGCCGCGCGAATTTCCCCTGATTACATTCATCCTCATTTGAGACCAAATGCCTGGAGTACTACTGCAATTCCCAACTCAGACGAAAAGTCCTACGAATGAGAGAGGAAGAATTCTTTCGACCCGATTCATCAGTCAACGCTAGGAAGACGATGCCCTAGGGCGGAGAGACAGCGGTTGCGAAAAGGCTTGCACATCGACGAAAGGCATATCAGAACCTCCGAATGAGTTGAATGAAGAATGACGGACGTGACGCGAGGGAGGAGACTAAGCCTTTTGCCTCACCCCAGAGGGGAAATAAAGGGCATACACCCGAGCCAAGGAAATGGATGAAAATTCCCTCTGATGTGATGGAAAGAGACGCGGAAGGTAAATGACTGGAAAAATGAGCCTCCCATTCGTTCGTATTATTATTCCCCCCGGGCATCCGACGAAGTTAAAGCGAGAGCACGGTTGAAATGGGAGAAGGAGTAAAGGTTTTATCCGAAATGTTTTGTTTCGAAAATCACACAGATGAGGACAGAAAGAACAATGCGATGTCAAATATATTTATTGATTTAAAATCCACGTTGAAAATATAAAAAATTTCTGGCATAACTCAGAAGAACTACTTCAAGTTAAATAACAAAGAATAATTTTGTGAATTCGCATTAAATGATCAATTTACGAGACGTCGGCCTAAACAGTGCAGTGTATCATTGGAGTTGTTCTGCTATGTAAATCATACATAATAAAAATTTGAGCTATCATTATTGGAATCCGCCTGGTCCTTCGAAATCTTAATCACGTTCATTATTTTTAGCGTATTAGTTTCAACTTAAGGAAAAGGAGAGTTCTGTGGCCACGTAACGACCGGAATAAGTGGACTAGCAAAGCAAATTTTTAATCATGTTTATAAGAGTAAGAATGGCAGCAGCAGAATTCAAAGAATAAAGAAATACACGGAGGATATGGATATATAAAAAGAAATAATACGGGATAAAATAACATTCAGAAGATTGACACAAACCTGAGAAGGTTACCGGAGGCAGGAGAAAGAGAAGACATGAATAGCAGCTATAAGAAAGAGTGATGAGAAAGAAAAGTGAAAGAATACAAAAACTATTGGAGAGCGGAAAAGAATTTGAAAATAATTATAATAAAGAATTTATTTCTCAGCATCTTTAATAATATTTCAAAATATCACACTCGAATACCCTTTGGGGATATAGGTATCCCTTTCGAAGTAAATCTCCTATGGAGTCACCTACTCGTCCATTTACGAAAACAGAGGTTATATTTTGATTGCAACTACGTGTTGTCACAAAATTTACATGAATGTTATTTTTAAAACTGGTGTGATATTTCGCAATGTAAGGTTTTATAAGAGTCAAAAGGTTACAGTAACAAATTAAAATTTTTCTGCCTTAACTTTGTAAAATTTCTCCATAGTACCTGGATAGAAATATGACACAGAGCTCTGTATAATGAACTTGTAGATGTCGAATATTCGACGAAGCCGGTCGTCTAACAAAAATTCTGCGTAAAATTTACAAAGTTTTTGCAAATTCCCAAGCTTCAGGTTAGTTCATCACACAAAAAACGTAGTTTATAACACATTTTACAAAATATTTTCTCAGTGAAAAAAAATAAATATTAATTACGTAAATAAAATTATACTCATTTTTAAAATAAATGTGATTCATCCACAATAACGAGTTGCCATTTTTTTAACTTCTACAATTATAAGCTTCAAAGTATTTAGCAACTTTCATATATTTTTGGAGCAGATCTGCACTGAAAGAGCAGCAAACCTTTCCGAACTGATTGGCGCCCTTGATCCACTGCTCTACCGATCCAAGCCTTTCTTAATGTACCCATTGTCACCTCCATTTTCAACGCAATGAACAACAAATACAAACGATGGAATAAAAACACATCCTAATGATCAATGCCCTAAAGAGGGAGATACGCCAGCTGTAATTTACTAAGTATCAATTTCACTCACCTAAGAGTCTGGTCGTAGGGAGTAGAACAGCGTTAGCTAGAGAGACGTTTAGTAATAGAGGGGATCTGATGACAGGGACCTTTGGAAGGGATGAGAAGAAGAGGCTGGTGAAGAGTCTTGATATATGGAGTGTAGCGTTGTACGGGGCAGAATCGTGGACCCTCAGAAAGGAGGACCAGAAGAGCCTGCATGCATTTGAGATGTGGATGTGAAGATGGATGGAGAACGGACGGAGAGGAAGACAAGGGAGCCTCCATCAAAAATTTTGACTCATTCGGTCGCAAACCAACCTCCTTAAGGGCGAAAAAATATCTATCGATGAACTTGTCTCGCGAACATTTACCCCCAAAATTTAGAAATGATTCATCAACACCAGTCTTCAATCCGAAGGTTGACAGGCTTCAGCTCTATCCTATGAATACGTCTCACCTAACATTTGCATATACTTGTATCTAATTTGCTTTTACTTTAGATATTCTCTCGTAACTTCACTTCTCCAGAAAGGCCAAATGCACTTGTGTCACTGCAGTTCTCACTTAGGTACAGAACGCATGGGTGAGATGCCATCATGGCAAAAATTTGCTTTGATGAAAACTTCCTTTCAAGCTTTTCAATATTTTTTAGTTCGTAGACGGAGGCCTCATCAGATAACGATGAAATAAAAAGATCTAAAACCTACACGTAAAACTATTGACTGGTAAAAATGAGGCTTCTCAATGAATAAGAGTGGAATACACCAGAGCGGTCATTCATAAATAAATTGTAAGAGAGAATGGACGTATGAGCGCATCAAAGAATGGGTCAAGAGTTAAGAGGTTAGAGGTAACTGCACAACTAAAATTGAAGAAAAAAATGTAACCTTTACGTAATGCATAACAGCGTTTTAAAAAAATCACCTTCACGAAAAGCCATATATATAAGTAAATATAAGGGAAATCCATAACTACCATTCAATTGGATTTTATGTTCCCTCAGAGAGCGGTGATTTGCATTGTTCAAAAAGATACTGGAATTAACGAATTTGATAATTCAGCGTCTGTTAAAAGATACAGGTAAATGATGAGAATACGTATGGTAAAATAAATCAATTCACCATCCTATTCGGGCATGCTATTGGGTCGGTTATATTGGCGGACGACCAGACGCTGGTTGTTCGATCTTGGCGATGAGTACAGAATTTAGAAGTCCAGTACAGATTTCAGCGCAGAAAATAGGGCATGAAGAAAAAGTTATTAGATTTCATAGGAGATAAAATGCCAGGCAGGACATAAAAGTAGGAGGGCACAAACTAAAGAAAGTTGATTAATTACGTTGAAACAAAATGGGCTTAGTAGGGCAGATATAGGGCGGATAATATCGTCAGCGAATGAAGCGTTCAGAAATTGAAGGGAGCTGATGGCGAGAACCTTAGTTAAGGATACGAAGAAGAGGCTGCCGAGGAGTTTAATATGGGTTGCAGCGTATTTTAGGGCAGGAATATGGATTCTTGTGATATTAAGACGAGAATAGGCTCCTTAGGTTCTAGATGGGGTTGAGTAGGAGGATGGAGAAGGTGCGATGGACGGAAAAGAAGACAGACGAGGAAGTTTTTGGTATGTCGGGCGAAAAAAGGAAACTTGAATGATATCCAGTAGAGGCATGGTATGTGGCTGGAGAAAAGTAGATAGGAAACCGACAGTAGAGAAAACAGAAAAGGGGGTTCAATGATTTTCAATATAATCTACCTTTAACGGTAGAATACTGAATTTTTTTAAATGTCTTGTCGGCGTAAAATGCAATTAGGGTACACGATGATATAGCCTTCATTACTTGATAAGTTAATACGAGGACACAAATTTGTATCGGTATCATCATACAACTAATTACGCTTGTGATGCCAGCATAATGATTGATTCAATGTTCCTTAAATTGATCTATTATTCAAGAATTATTAGTTTCTGTTAAGGGTTTATGCCTAATTTTAAATTGCTGGTTTTCCCGAGCCGACGTTTCGGAGTATACTTACTTGCATCATCAGGGCTTAGAATCAAAAAAGGTAATGAGGGACGAAGGGATGCCGTTGGCCGTAATAGAAGGGATGAAATTGGGTGAGCGGGGCAGAGAAAGAAATAAAATACACTTTATGGACGGGATGAAGAGAGGTATGACGTTTGATGAAAGGAAGAAATAAATCGTGTCATATTATATTGGAATGCTCCCGAGAAAATCTAGAAATTTTTAATCCTTTCCATTTTTGACCAACCTTATACTACGCTCCATATGCCAGTTTTAATTAAACGTTTACATTTATATCTCATCAGAGTCCCGCTCTTCAAATTCCTACTAGTAGTAGTATTTGGGTGATTAGGGTGCTTCGACGACTGAGGTCATTCGCACCAAATTCCTACTCATTGAGAATATGTACTTCCAGTACTTGAGCAGTAAAACCATATATCTCCTCCACCACCCACCAGGTTACTCCAAAATACCCTCTTGGAGCGTAAACTGTTCTAATTTGAAATGTACGTCATGCCAAACCACCTTTACTTTTCAGCCCCAACTTTTTATTTCCAAAGAGTCTCATGGCCTTAAATTTCTTATTAAAATCATCGATTGGGCTTTTGAAAAGAGCTTTCAGGAAGGTAAAATACTCGAATTTCCAACGGTACTGAATGGATGCAGATGAAATTCCTCGAGAGGCATTTAACGGAGTTGAAGACCGCTTTACACGGTACATTTTATTGTATAAACGAACGTATCATAAATTGTACAAGAAAATGAAAGGAATCAGAGTAGGTTATATTTCCCGTTCAGCCATTCAGACGATCATACAATTTTCCACTTAAAACGGTACTATTATACTCATGAAAGAGTTCTTACACTCGTTTGTACAATAAAATGTACCGGGAAAAGCGGCCTTAAGGATGAACGGAACTTCGACTTACCCAAGGAGAGGAGGCAGACGGCGTTGCGTTATTTGTCACGTTGTCCACACGTCTCGGCGACGCAAAGGGCCCCTTACACAGCCTGCGTCCAAAGCCCGAGACTATGAGCAAGGTTGATGAGTCAAGGCGGGCGGGATTTGGGAAGGCGGAACAAAGGAACAATCCCCACGGAGATCTTCATCCTTCCGTAATCTGATAATTCCAGAAGCTTCCGGTGACTCTCACGCTTGGCTTCCAGGTATTCACTCATGCCGCAGACACGCAGAACAGAATTCTACACTTCCTGCAAGAGAGCACATGTTGGTTTTGAATGACAAGGGAAAGGGTTAGATTGGCGACATCAAAGGTATTATTTTCCAATAATCCATTAACTTCAATCCTTCAGCCAATAACTATTAGGAAACAATCAGCTTCTATGAAAATAAAACTGGCTATATTTCCACATCTACATACTACCCTGCGAGCCGCCGCATGGGCGTGAGACGGAATGTTAGGACACCAGCCGTGTGCAGATGTAAGGTTTTGGGAGGTGAAATGGTGACGTGGATTATAGAAGTAAAACTGATTGAAGCCGCATAGTTTTCGCTCAACAAAAATGAATAACCCAATGCGTTTCTTGGCATATCCCCTGTGGATAGGTTAGCTTTACCTGCTGATGGACAGAGGCACTGCAAGCGTCAGCTGCAAATTAGCATTGGGAAGTTAACAGTGGGCGTCGCCACTGTATGTAAATAGACTTATATTACCACGTCGATTTGGTCTCGCAAGCATTCTTTTCCAGGGGCCAATCTTTGTGGCATAATCTTCCAACATTCTTGCCATCCTCCAATTGCGTGACAAGACCAACGCTTGATTATTCAACGATTTGAGGGGAATTCCACTTTTTACGAAAATTAAAGTCAAATGGAGGTCTCAGAAGAACGAGAATGAAAGGAATAATCCGATTGAATATTTTCCCACGATCGTGATCAATGCACGACAAAGGTTTCCGCACTCACACTCTGCTTGTTGCAAACAGTGTTGCTTGCTTTTTCCAGTTTCTTAAAATATCCACGAGATTACGACGCTTTTATTAGAACCAGAAACTGAGGCAATTGCGCGTCGATTTTTTATTTGTCCGGAGGCAGGAAAAGACAAAATCGAACTGGAATCCAATTCCTTCTCCGTCGCTGATGCCCGAGATTTGCAACGTGTATACGCTCGGTGAAAGATTAATCCACGGATCCCTTTTTCCATTTCCAACCCTAACCGTGGATTGCGAGCGAGAGTTGAGGAGAAAAAGGTTACGACGGGAACAATAGATGCTCGGGTATCGATTTCTTTCTTTCGCACGGACCAGTTTTTTTTATCACCGGAGGGGGTGGCTGGTGGCCTTGCCTACATCCCCATACTACTGCACACCTGGCCAGCATCCTCTGAGATTAAGCGCCCCTTTCCTCCGAGGCAAAGCCGATTCGACCGTCACGATGTTACAAACGGGGACGCAACAATATGCGCCGAAAAAAGTTCTTCAAAAAACGATAGAAACTCACTATAAATTCTAAGTTTTTTTTATCATGGTGACCGGTTCCATCCAACGGTGGACATCACCATCAAAATAGTTCTCCCTAAAGATATTCTCTCAAATTGAATGGCCAAATCTCATCGTTACGCCTTCATATCTAAGACAAAAACTACATTATAATTTCTACGGCTCTTTCACACGGAGACCGGTTATATCCAGCAGTGGGCATCACATGGTCCTTTCTTCAGAGAGTTCTATGTAAAGGTTTCTCTCCAACTGTTAAGCGGCGAAATCTCATCGTTTTAAGGCCGATTGCAAGAACATTTAGTTATGGAATCAATATTTATGAGATCCATGAACTTATAGAGCTCATTAAATGGTCGGGTTGCAGGTACACGTCTACTAGTTACTTAACTTACTTACCAATAGATAATAGCTTCGAACATTTCATCTAATCTTCTACCGCCGGATAAAATTTACGAAAGTTTAGTCTATGAATAATTGCATGTAATAATCATTCAGCAAGAGTAAATCAACTGGTCATTTGTCTCAAAACAACTATTTTACCTAGTAGTTTAATCTCCAAGCGGTTCGCTGCGCATCCGCCATCTTGGCTACATACAGAACTCGCAACTCCATGCCAAAAGTTATGAAACCAATAAATTTATCTAATGTTTCTGCAACACTTTTGAATGGTTTCCATGGCTTTATGTGTCCCATAACTCTATAGAATACATGTGTGTCGTTCCTGCAACTGGTCAAAAGGAAATAAAAACTGTAAAATTTGACTTTTTAATAAACTGAACTGTTTCTTCATACAGTCGACATCACCAGGTACTTCGTAGAAAATAGTTTTCTTTAAAGAGGTTCGTTCAAACAACTAAGTTCCACAGATGTTTGAAACCGGTCGTACTATTAAAAAGTACACGAAAAATTTTTAAAGGCCTTCGTCGCTTTTAATAATGATACATCACGAGGTTGGGTCTGACTCAATCGAGTTATAATACGTCCTCCTTATCCATCTTCCCTCCACGGGACTTCGGGAGTAGGTAAAAAGTTGGTGCGGCCCCAGCAAATGGATTTAAGCCTAAATTAATCTTTAAATTCTACAGGTATGACGCCGTCGTGTTTTGCCTGGAGCTGGAAAGTTGTGATGATGGTACTGTGAGACAAAGGCGTGCACGACTGAAACGGCCGCAAAGAAACACAGGTGTACCCCGGATATAAATATAGGCTTCACGATATTCCTTGAAAAACTATTGCTAAACTTAGAAGAAAAAGCTATCTTATTCACCGGCCCCGGTGTCGGCGGGGTAAAGTCCTCGCCTTCTAACCCGAGGGTCGTGGGTTCGAGTCCCGCCTGGGTAAGATTATTTACTGCCCAGAACATGGGTGTTTGTATTCGTCTCATGATATATTAAAACACTTGTAATTGGGGAAAACTGTTAGTGTTAAAGAAATTATTATTATTATTCACCAAGTTTGTACTGATACTAATTCGGTATTTTCAGCAAATGCATTAAAAGATTCGGTAATTTTTTTACCTACGGGAATACAATAATTGAGAATAGCTATCATTTATTTTAGCATTCCACCAGATGATTGGCAAGTGTTTTGGGCAGTAATTCCCCTAATTTTCCGCACTCTAATTTGTGGCATATTGTTCCGCTTTCCCTTTTAGAAGAGCTCCACCATTTGATCCGTCTTGAATTCTTCGTATCGTCTCCCTCTTCTCATTTCGTCCAGAATCAGAATCCTCCTCCTATCCTCCACCACGCATCCACAGTTTTCTCCATTTTATGACTCTCTTCACCATTCTCTGACTTTTCAACACGTCCTTCATCCATCCTTCTGCCGCCTCGGAACCTCCGCCCCCAGCTTTCTCTCCTCCCCAACCATATCTTATACCTTCTCGTTCGTCCTTTTCACCACCCAGCTCACCCTCTCCATCCTTCTCTATTCCCACATCTGAAACGCCACGAGTCCACGTACTATCGTTTCCAGAAGTCTGAGTGCATCCCCTTTGCCCCATTCTACGGTTTGTGCGGTGGGAAAAATTTTGAAATTTGGCACTACTTGCGGACTGCGTCTTTTGCTGGGCTAGCTTCGCTTGTCGTGAGACGTCGGTGGGGAATGAGTTACCGACGGAAGGATCGACGGGGACGGAGTAAAACACGAGAGAGGAAAGCCCCATCGGAATGCACCGAAGGTCATTCGCGCTCATGCCGTTGCGACGCGACGATGGAAGCCTCCGACTTGTGTGATTTTCGCTCTCGAAATTCACATTTGTGCTCACGAGTGACCCACTCCGTAAAAGCGGCGTGGTAGAAGCGTGGTTAAGACTGCCTCGCAAGGCGAATTTGAAACATTTCCGGGTTCGATGCTCAGTCGTTGTCTTTTTTTGAACTCAAGTAATTTCAATATGACTGTGACAATGAAACTCGAATACAGTCTCTTTACATCAGCGCACTCGGTACTGTTCATTATATGTATAACAGGAATCCAATACTCAGACTTCTGGAAACGATAGTACATCCTCGCCTCGCAATGACCAAGTCTCCGACTTAAACAGTTCCATTCCCCGTATTAGGGTCTTCACCAGCCTTTTCCTTATATCTCCATTCAGATTCCCCTTCATCTTGAACCTTCCCTCCTTTTCGATAAGGTCTCTTTAGTCATCATAATTCTACACATTATTTCTTAACCACTAGACTCATTCTCCTCCAAAATAGTCAACAGTTAAAAAAACAATGCTTAAGGTATAACGACAGTTTGATACATTTGCCTCGATCGCTTTCACTTAACATTTCGACTAGACTCATCAGCATCATTATTCTCATAGAGTCATCATACCGCCCACCTCACTCCGTCCAAAATGCCCATGATTCTCCCCCGAATCCCTGCTTTCCCAACTTACCACAGTCAGAAGTAAAATACGCCTGGAAAACTTCACAAGTCACGGTGAAGCTAGGATAACAGAATAACTTATCAATTCATTTTCAAGAGATAAACGAAAAACGCACGTCGAAAAGCAAATCCACTCAACAACGGATGAGGGAGAAAGGTATACAAACGTTCTATGAATCCGGGCGGTTTATGAGCTGGTGATCAAATTTATACGTCTCTTGAACCCAAGCAGATTCAAATCTCAAACGAAATGGATACGTCCCCGCATATCACTCCGTGAATGGATACGGCACTTGGATATTCCGTTTAATGCGATTTCAGGCGGTTTTTAGACCCCTACCTCTCTCAATAAAGCTACCGTTATTACCGACCAAACTTTCTCACTTTTAAATCAGCCGCGGGAGCAATTGAAAGCGTTTTAGGCAGTTGAAATCCTCGTCAATTCTTTCTTCAGATACAATTAAGCATATTTTCTCTTCTTTCCCAATCACTTAAACTCCCCCGCAAGCTTTTCCAAGTTCCCGACGATATTAAGTATAGCTGTCGACAAAGTTCCTAGCCCAGGGAAAAAAGACGATTTCAGGATAGGTACATTTGAGATGTGGGAGCGGAGAAGGATGGAGAATGTGAGGTGGACGGAGAGGAGGATTAGGAAGTGGACAAGGAAGTGCTTGAGATGGTGGGCGAGGAAAGGAAACTTCACAATGAAATTAGAGATCAGCAGAGTAGGTGGCTAGAGGATGAATAAGGGGCGAGGGATTGCTCAAGAATGTGATAGAGGGTAGGAAGTTGGGCAAGCGGGGAAGAGGAAGGAGGATAGGTTTCTTGGACGGGATGAAGAAGGGTAGATCGTATGCTGAGACAAAAAAGGATATACTATAGCAGGATAGGCCCCTGAAAAAGTAGAAAAATAGGAGGAGATTCTCTGACATTCAATAAAACCTGCCTTAACCGGTTGCACACTTAAAAAAAAATATGTTACACAACTTTCAAAATCTTCAGAAACGGAGGAGATGAGTTTATTATTTTGCGGTCAGACAAGTGCGTCCAGAATTTGGATGGATCACCACTTTCTGCCATCATATTTCAACTGGTCTCACAAGGAGACTTCAGGATATGGTTCCAGGTAAAGTCACAGGTGATTTTAACCACTAGCATTAAGGGCCATTCGAGTGCTACGTGAGACGTTTAGGGAGTACATGATGGGGCTTGAGCGTTTCTAACGTCGACTTACGTATGGAGGTCATGACGTGCGAGTGGATTCCACGTAAGATTTTAGCCATTTCTGAGATCGTATTTTTATAATTTGTTGAAATGACTTCCGGCGTAAAATCTTACTTTTTCGTTTCACAGTCAGAGTAGGGCCCCTTAATTTATGCTGAACTACATAAAAACGTGCGATTCCTTAAATCCAACTTCGTCGGATTACATCCACAGTGGGGCCCCTTAATTTATGCTAAACGGAAGACAAACGTATGCTCAATTCCTTACCTAGTCGGATTACAGCCATAGTAGTGCGTTTGAATTTATGCTAAACTATGCATAAATGTAAAATAAATTCTTTGAGTTCATAAATTTGGACATATCGCTCTTTCAAAGATCACAGGTGATTTGACACGCATTAGGCAATTACTGTGAATAACAAAACCTTAAAAATCATGATCGAGATTCGGCTAAAAACTTCTATTCATAAGTTACTCTACAGGGCCTACGACAATAAAAAAGATGATTAAAACTGAAGTCCTCGTCAGTTTTTGTGCACTAAGGCACGGAACGGCCTGCATATTATTGACTAAGTCACAAGGTTGCAAAAATGCATGTAAGATTTGGGAAGGGGAGAGTTAACAAAACCCAACGTTTTCTAACTTGGGAGAGGCAGAGATGGGCGTAAAAAATTAGCCTAAATCCCCTTAGTAATACTTGCGTGGCCCATCATCACCCTTTCGTGTGCCTGTCTCGTGCTTTTTTCGAGAAGTTCCTCTTGCCTCACTCTCTTTTTGACTACCTATCTTCCCCTCAGTCCCTTTCCGTCAACCCGTCCACTTCTACTTGGCCTCGTTGTCGCGCTGGTTTGCCAAATGATCAAACACAAGTCTTTGACTAGAGTAATTTTTTCACGTCGTTCATACGGTGCAACCATCTTTACAACAAGAGATTCTTTTGTGATACTGTAAAAATTACAGTGGTGATAAATTATTTAATTTTTTTAATCGCTCAGTACTGATACAGACTACACAGTTAAATTCTGACGAGGTCTAAGGTTTTTTTATTCTTAATTCTTTCCATTAAGTCTCTCTGTAGTGAGTGTTGTAAGGAGCTCTTTAAGCTAAATGTAGCTCCATGAGTCATAACGAACGGAAGGATACCTATCCGATCGTTTACTGAAGTGTTCGTCCGTCTTGGACGTCTAACTGTGAAGGACTATTTGATGCCTGTTCATGTATCCTCTACTTGTCATACCTCTGCTTTACTTACTCTACTTGCCTTACCTCTGCTCGTGAAATTGCCACAGCAGACGTCGGCCCGCATAGAAACGGGGAACGTGTGTTCAGTCGCTTTCGATATATTCTGCTAGATATACCTATACTAATTTCCCGAAATGACTATGTTCTCCCTTCATTATACTCGACGCTTTGAGAATTCCCCCTGTCTTCCAACATGCGCACCTGTACCTTTTCACGTTGAAAATGGCTGGTTTTTTAAGGCAAATATCCCGATGAGTAGCGAGATTTGAGGCTGAAATTCTGATTTCCTTCGAAAAGCATGCATATATTTTTTTCCCATGATGAGGCCGAATTCGTTGAATTTTAAGAGAATTGATACCTCAGTCAAGCTGCATTAAATATTCCAACAGTCAGAATTTCGTGGAATATTTCCGCTCTTCTTTCCCACTTCTCCGCACTCCGTCGTCGTTCAAGGATGAACTTAAACCGCCGCAGCCGAGCAAAAGGAGTTCCAGGCGAGTTCTCCCATTTCCCTTTCACCGACATAGCAAGGGAGCCCGCCAGTCAAGCCGCCTGAAAGGAAAACCACGGTCTTTTTGTCCCGCGACATATTTTGGTTGCCGAGGCAAAGGTAACTAGTTTACCCTCCCCTCTAGCTGAGCGAGAGAGGGGGAGGGAGTGAGTGGGTAAGAGAGAGGGGGGGAGGACACCTAAGGAGGAAAATGTAATAGAATTTTCCTGCAGGAAGCCAGCAGAATTCGCGCGGTCCCATCAACGTGTGAAAGCCGCGGGTTTACGTTCACAGAAGCACACATTCGGATTTCACATATCCAATCTAAATCCTTAGACCGCGTTTACAGAAGCACGCACCCAGATTTCTCACATCCAATCTAAATCCTTAGAGATTTGAAACGACGCCAAAAATTATCTCAAAAATTTCTAAAATAGCTTGGAATTTCTCAAAATTTTGTAGGCATTCGCTTGTTTAGGATGTATGTTATGGAAGATGTGGGTTATGAGGAAAAATTATTAATAATTATTGGCTTATTTCGAGGATTTAGATAAAAGATAAAACGTTAATTTTTTCTTTCCCGACGTTTCGGGATATACTTCATTCCATCATCAGGGCTAGAATGTTAACACAGAG
Organism: Ceriagrion tenellum; assembly: GCA_963169105.1. Classification (NCBI taxonomy): domain Eukaryota; kingdom Metazoa; phylum Arthropoda; class Insecta; order Odonata; family Coenagrionidae; genus Ceriagrion; species Ceriagrion tenellum. The sequence continues at coordinate 64,358,281 of OY720635.1, forward strand.
GGCAAGAAGGTCATTCTTTATAATATACATTCTTATACCAATTATGTCACACATATACTCTCATATATTATCTCGGAAACAGTTCATCCTGGAGTTAAATGTTGCTAACAAAGATGCAAAGCTGTATCTTTTAAAAAAATATATAAACTATGTCTCCTGCCAAGGCTGCCTGCCAACGGTGAACGCGCGAAATTTTTAAAAGACACCACACCGCCGGTTCACTCCTATTAATAGTGAAGTGCGAATGAATACAGAATAAGGATGGGAAAAAAGTACCGGTATTCGTTACTAGCGGGTGATATTTTTTTACAGTAACGTCTATCGACCTCATTAATTTAGAACCATTTTTAAAATATAGAGGGCAGGTCAGGAACAATGAAACGTTTCTGAGTGTAATGCACTCAATCATCAGGGCTATACAGAAAAGACTACGTAATGGTACAACAACCGTTAATTAATATAAGGATCACTTATACATCAATTACAATATAAAATTTCAATACAAACATTACCTTGGAACAAATAATCATAGGCATTCGTCTTCAGTAGATAAAACTTTTTAAGACAGAATGTGTTTGGGTAATTGCACATTCCAGAACCAATAGAAAACATCCCATCATCAGAGCTATACAGATAGAATACACGAAGGTACACAACAGTACATTTAAAAAAAGGATCACTAAACATCAATGGCAATATAAAATTTCAACATAAAATTACATTGAAATTGCTAATAATAGTTTCACCTTCAGTAGACGGCCTTTTAGGACAGATTTTGTTGAGGTGATTGCACATTTCAGAACCAATAAGAAACATCACTCTGTGCATTATAATAACCCACGGATAATAGAAAGTCTTATTCTGTAGGCTATTATATTCTATAGTCCGAGCAATAGCCATTTCAATTCAGTGACTTCAGAGAACACATATTAGCAACGTTACATAAACAAACTGCAACTTTTTTTCAAAAGCAATGGAGCATCTAAAGTCACACCTTATAAAATTATCACAAAAAGAGAAAATGTATAACCATGTTGACCATAGAAATAACTGAAAAATATATATACAATGTTATGCAGTATTGGAGAGCGTGAAACGTGTTTGGTTAATTATATAACTATATGCCTTACTTATTTTATCAACATCTGTTTTCTTTTTACATGTATTATTGTGTCTTGAGATATGAACCATAACACTGCGAAACGTTGGCAAGGTATCATAGTTTCATTATTCCTGACCTACCCTCGATAGTTTAAAAGTGGTTATAAATATTTTTTTTTATTTCGGGTAACCCGGGTACTACTTAATAACGATACAACCGGAAGTACCGGTACCTCCAGAGGTATCGTTTTTCTCGTCGTATTATCATCCACTACCGCTAGTGGACGCGCGGATAATGAGAATTCCCTTCTCCGTGGTGCTGGGCTGAATTATTATTATTATCATTGGGGTATTAAAATTACCCTCCCCGATGAAAATATCATTTTTCCGCCTTGCTCTATAACTGAACGTCTATAAATGTATCATGAACTGCGTGAAGCGTTGACAACTGTCCGTCTAGGAATGCTCGTTCTTAATTGAACAGCCAAGGTCGAATCACCCAGGCTTATTTTTCCCACTTAACCAGAATCAGTCTAATTGCAGCAATCGCTCAATGATGAATTTTGGTTTTAATTTTAAACCTTATTATAATATTTTTCCAAGAGCAATTTTAAGGCGTACGATAATGAAATTTTCAAAGCTGACTGTTAATTAGGGAAAATTTTAAAATGGAAAAAAAGTAAAATTGATGTAGAGGTAACTTTTTTTTTAACAAAAAGCTTTGGTTGGTGAGCACATTGGGCCTCATGCGATAGTAATTCGACGAGGAATTTAGCCTTCACGGGGACTGTAAAAGCCTGCATCTTGAGTACGAATATATATATATTCGTACTCAAGTTACTAATCGTTCGATTCCCGGTCCAGTCGAATTTTTTCTGCTTGGAATCGGCCATCTTTACATCTTCACACCACCATTGTGTTCGTCGATTTTATGTGTTCCTATCCACTTTCTTTCTACCTTTCTGTTTGAATATATATTTGTATATATATATATATATATATACAAATGCAACAATACAATATATCAAGATATTGTCAGCCACGGAAGAATCATCGCATATTTTTATAGGCTTGAATCAAATCATCAACCACAACTTTATAGATGCTAAAATTATCGATAGTGCAGAATGAATAATAAATTTAAAAACGCGAGTTTATTCCGAAGAAAACCTTACTGTGAGTAGACGAAAGGTCTCGGGGTTGGACAAAACATATTTTCTCTTGTCCTTCATAAAATCACATCCTCCAATGGCTTCAATGTAGATGCCTCCGTTCCTTGTGACGGCATAAATAACTTATCGATCCCAAAAGGGGGTCATGTAAAATGTCAGCATGTTAAACTTCTGCGTGATACTAGCCCTAGCGAACTGAATTTCCTTGAGCGGCGTGCTAAACGTGGCTGGTGAACAAAATCAAGTCACGCTTGACCTTCACCACAGATTGAGAGAGATTTCAAGGGTTTGCCCGTATACTATAACTATATTTATACCTATAATATTACCAGGTGGTTCCATGGCAATTAAATCAGATCGGTAACCAATCGATTGAGTAGGTAAAGAAGATAAAAGATTGAAGAAGACGGTTCCGTACTCATATTTTCGTCGTCAGAAATCAAATGAAGAAGAGGATGGGATATGGAAATTGTTCCATGCGCGAAAAATTGCATGTGTGTCCTTATAAGTAATATGCACAGTTTAGAGTGAAAAAAAACAGCATGTAACCGATTTGGTTTATTGTTCAATATAATGCTATTTCGACACATATCCTTATGGCCCTCGAAATATATTTCGAAATAATTCGATTCTATATTAACAGATTATCTCCAAATCGCGAAAAAATACATTTATTATTATTATAATGGTGGTAGGTAAATGTCAAGATATTATTCAGAGTTAAAAAAAACAAGTATTTGCATTTGACTTTCGCTTAAATTTTGGATTCCGCGTCGTAAATTCAAGTAATAACTGTGTTGTAATTAACAGGAAAATTTTACAAATGCATTTATTCAATCATTTACATTTCTACAGGCATGATTATTTAGCCTTACGTACGTAAGACGATATATGCAATTCTTGAACTCCCCTCTCCCTCTATGTAAGACCATTTAAGATTTTCCTGTATCCCCCTCTCCCTTTCAGTCTTACGCAAGACGTTAGATATTTGTATGCACTCTTCGTTAAATGCTCGCCTTCAGCCGTTTCATCATTCCATAGATGCTGTCGTACAGCTTTGAGCACTGAATATCGTATAATTATGCAGTGTTGGAGTATCACATTCATGAACATTTAGAGCGAAACAGTACCATAGCTGATTGAGTTAGAAGCTGTGAACAGATAGCTGATAGAAGATGTGAACAATCACAGGATATTTGTAAAAAAAAACACTGGATATTTGGAAACGGTACAATGTTTCAAGATGGACAAAAAAATCTTACGTAAATTGGTTCCAGTCACCCTGGTTCCCCTCTTTATAAGATAAAGTAAGATGATCCGACCCCCCGTGCCCTAAAAACGTCTTACGTAATACATGAATGTCCCCTTAAAAAGTTATGTGCGTCAGTGGGGAGTGGTGAAAGGAATTTTCTTCTGCAATCTTGCAAAGTCATAAAAATGTGCACTCAATGACCCATGACTACCGTTCCAACCTCCTTCAATGCGCATTAAATAACACCATAGTTTCTCAAAATGATAGTATACACACGCATTACCTATCTGACTCCGGCGTGCGCAGACTTAAATAATTTCGTCCAATCCGCACAGGTCGACTTCGATGAAGCAAATTACGCTTCCTACACAATAATATATTGGACCAAGTGCACCCTCGTGACTACATTTGCTTTCCTTGCTGGTCAGTTCCACAACATTGGCAGAGAACTTAAGGTAGTCGAGTGAGACATTTCCCTAGCCATAATGGATGTTGTATTCGGATTATACGCTTTAATTTCATCAGCTATAGGAAGCATGAAATAAATATTGCATTATTCATGGTGCAATATTATACTTCAACATGACTTTAGTTCTAATAAATTAAATTTAAAAAAATCTCTACAATTCATTCACTTGACTCAATTTTTTCGCGCGGTACGTTTAAAACTCCTTCACAGCGGAAGGTTTTCTGTGATTCGGAAACAATTACTGCGGAGACATTAGGATTAATTTTCAAAAATGTTTGGGAAAAAATATAAACTACATGCCGTGTTTTTTACGACATCTAGGTGTTGGAAATTCCTCATTTTTTTTATTCAATGTCTCTCTGGAGGGCATACATGTACCATCTCCCATGTAAAACATATGGTTGGGACACGCAAGTGATGAGGGGTGCTGAATGTGGAACAGACCACTATTTGGTACTCTCCAAAGTTAATCTGGGCAGAAAGTGGGTACCAAGGAAGAATGTTGCGTGTAAGCAGTTGAGAGTAAAAGTGGAAAGGTTGCTAGACAGCGAGGTAAGAATGCGGTATGGTTGCATACTTGAGGATGCTCTATCGTTGAAACAGAGAGAATGGGACGAGCATATCAGAAACGAGAACGTAAATGATGCGTGGGAGTGTTTAAAAGGAGTGATTGTGGAATTTGCTGAAAGAGTATGTGGGAAAGGAGTGGTAGGAAGAACGAAAGGTGATGCTTCGTGGAATGAAGAAGTGAAAATTGCAGTCAGAGAAAGAGACGTACAAGGATATGATTGCTGCCAATCTGAGGAAGAGCGTACTAACGCATGTGAGATTTACAGAAAGAAAAAGAATGAATGCAACATCGTTGTGAAAGAGAGCAAAGAAAGAATGCGTGCGGATGAAGCTAACAAAATCCAGAGTGATTTTGAAGGTAATAAAAAGCTGTTTTGGAAGTGGGTAAAAAGGGCTAAATTGGTGAAGGTAGGGGAATGAATGCGGTAAAGAACAAAATTGGAGAGATCATGTGGGACGAGAGCAATATCAGGGACTGCTGGAGGGAGTATTTTGAAGAATGGTGCAATAATATTGCAGGCGTTGAGTATGAGCCTTGTGAAGTGGTATGTGAGAATGTGATGATGGAAAAGGATATCAGTGAGAGGCCACGACGGCTGTGAGAATATTGAAAAATGGGAAGGCTGCAGGTGGGATATCCAGTGAAATGTTGAAAGGTGGGTGTAAATTACTAATTTGTAGACTGCGTGAACTATACAATTTATGCTTACAGGTTTCTGTTGTTCCAGCGGATTGGGAGAATGCTATCATCGTTCCGTTGTACAAAGGAAAGGGCAAGACGGAAAGACCGAATGTAATAATTATCGGGCCATTAGTTTATTGAGTATCTCGGGAAAAGTGCTCAGTAAAATATTAATCGAAAGAGTGAAGAATATTACTTCCAACAAAATATGGGGTGTGCAGTGCGGGTTTATGCCTGGGAGAGGATGTAGTGACCAGCTTTTTGCACTTCAGCAAGTCATAGAAAAATGTATGAGTGTCCGAAAGAAAGTGTACTGTGCGTTTGTCGATTTAGAGAAGGCATATGACAGAGTAAATATAAAGAAGTTGTGGAAGGTTTTGAGAGACTATGGAGTGAATGGGCAGTTATTGAATGTCATAATGGCGATGTATGACAATAGTAAGGCAAGTGTAAGAGTTAATGGGTTCTGATTGATTGGTTTGTGATAAATCGGGGTGTAAAGCAAGGATGCGTAATGTCACCATGGCTGTTTAATGTATTTATGGATAAATGTGTAGAGACGCATGTAGTGAAAACGACGGTGTTTTTATTGGAAATGTAAACGTGCGAGTTCTTCTATATGCGGATGATGCTGTTTTGATCTCAGACAGTCAACAGGGATTACAGAAGCTCCTAGATAAGTTTTGTGAATCAACGGAGAGAATGGAATTGAAGGTAAATGCGAGCAAGACAAAAGTAGTATTTTCGATAAGGAGAATGGGGAGAATAACTGTAGGATGAGAGCGAATGGTGAAGTAATTGAAGGGGTGGATGATTTTGTGTACTTAGGTAAGATGTATTCGAAAGATGGAAGAATAGATGAGGAGATAAAGAGACGTGCGAATGCTGGAAGGAAAGTGGTAGGTAGCATGTGGAGTATATCAAGCAATGAGTACTTGTCTAAGGAAGCGAAAATTGCCGTGTACAAAAGTGTACTTCTTCCCACTTTGCTATATGGTAGTGACACATGGGTATGTCAGGTTAGACATAAGAGTACACTAAACGCCGTGGGTATGAGTTAACTGAGGAGTATTTGCGGCAAAAGTAGGATGGATGGGATCAGGAATGAGTGGGTTATGAATGAATGTGGGTTAAATGCTCCAGTAATGGACGTGTATGAAAGGAGTGTGCTTCGTTGGTTTGGCCATGTGGAAAGAATGGATGTGAGTCGAATAATGAAACAGATACATGAGAGTAGAATGAATGGTGTGAGAGGTAGAGGTAGGCCGAGAAAGTTGTGGTTGAATGTGGTTGAGGAAATTCTTAGGAGGGGGAATATTGGGAGTTTTAAAAACAGGAGGTCGTGTATGAAACAGTGTATGGAGTTAAATGAGGCAAAAGAGGTTTGAAAGGATAGGTCAGTATGGAGGAAATTATTGAAGCAGAGTTAGGTGTACAGTTATGTATTAATGAGTGAAACATTTTGACTGTGCCTACCCAGGAAGGGAACGGCGTGATGGGTATGTATGTAAATATCTGGTATTTTTTGGCATATACATTTCTCGGAACGTAGTGTGATTAGGGGCCGATATTTTGGTATTTAGAGGGAGGGAGAGATATTCTTTAAAATGAGACCAAATTCATTGATTTCTGGGTGTAATGATACTTCGCTCAAACTACCTTAAAGGCCCGAGTACGACCAACGCATATTTCTCTAACATACTACTAACCTGAGGGTGTAAAGCAGGGGTGGCCAACCTGCGGGCCGCATTGAATATTTTTCCTGCCCGCGAGATTCATCACATTTTAATACAATAACTTTAACACAATAAAAATAACTCATTGTTTCAATTCTTCCCTCCAAAAATGTCTACAGTGGGTCTAAATCTTTTACGTGGATATATAATTTTATATTCGGCCCGCGAGTTATGATGTATTTCCAAAGTGGCCCGCAAGATCATTTTGGTTGGCCACCCCTGGTGTAAAGGCTTAACGAAATAAGAAATACATTTATTAGAGAAGACCAAGGAGTTCAGTCTATATCGGATGAGTTTCTGAAGTACAAAGATTTTTAAGGAGAGCTGGTACTCCGAATACCTGAGGAAAGATGTCCAGAGAGGGATTCGAGAATAAGCCCGTCGAAAGAAATTGTGGGAAGACCGAGGATGAGAGGATAAACTGAACCCGGAACGTGCTTAAAAACTAATCCAGGAAAGAGGAAGACTAATAAACTATCCATAAAGGGGAAAATGGTCCTTACTGTCGGTCACCTTCCCAAAAAACTAACGAAAATGTTTCCATGCTAAATGCGTCACTTTTTGACCCCGACCTTTAAGGTTCTCTTGATAAAGCATCAATATACAAGATAGCTCCCTTCCGTAATTTAAACATGATAGAATTCTGGTAAAAATATTAATGCTATCTTCTTGAAGCAATCATGGATCCACAGGTATGTCTGAGGCCAATACTTCACCAACTGAATTACCCGCGCAGATCATTAAAGCACAAACGTGAAACGAAGTGAAAGACTATCTTCAAAATAACAGCCGTAATTTTGAAGATCGAAAGGTTTATTAGAAATACGCGGATGCATCAGTTATTTTGAAAACTTCTAAGTTATTCTCGACCTTTAAGATGATTTTTAATCGCATGTCGGATCACTAAGGATCCATTTTGTATAGCATGTGCGGCCGGAATGTATGCTTGTGCCCTACATAATGTATGAGAACTGTAAAAAAAGTCATAATTAAAAACCGAGCCAGTTTAATAGACCTCACCTGCTCTTTTGACTGTGCCTGCCCCAAAAGGGAACGGCGAAATGAGAATCTAAGTATTTTACACTTTTCATGCATGCGAGTAGTAAGTAAGAATTAGCATACAGTGGATTCCTGCAAAAAAGCTATATCCGGATTTATTGTTTCAAAGAGGTACGATGTTCCTGGCACTTAGTAGTTCAGGTATTAAGCTTCTATTCTGGCTATTCGAGCGTCAGGTATTGGCTACACACTGCATAAAAATATCGAATTACAAACCCATTTTGACATCCGTGTTCGGGGGAACATTTGGAAAAATAGGCATCGTTTCTCTTCGGAAACGAGATGTCAGCATCAACAGATGTTCAGCGTCTTGCGGTGATGATCCTCTGGGATGACAACCTTTCAAGATTACCTCGGTTCGTTCGCGCTCGGAAGTCGAATGCCGTAATTGGCGCCCCTCCGACCGAGGATCATCTTCGGGGGTCTTCAAGTTTTGAAGGGCGGAATCCTCCCGTTTCCGTTCCCCTTTAAGACCTTCCTCCCCTCAAACCTCTCGTGCTTTCCCTTCTACCTCTTCTCTTTCCTCACCCCGTTCTTCCGCCACCACGAAGGCAGCCTCCACCTCCACCCTACCGACAACCCTCGCGTTTCACCCCTCTCCCGGTCGCTCATTACCCTTCCTCAAACAATAAACAAGCGGGACAAGTCACCTGCTCTTTCAGCGTCGACACACTCCCCCCTCCCCTTTGGCGCGCAGTTTCTCCGAGGAGCATAAAAAAATCAACAGTTCTCCGGCTCGTCGGCCCACCATTTGAGACGACGAAGTCGGGAGATCTCCATGGTGACTCGAGAAAGGTGAGCCAAGAGATAATAGACAAACGGGCAGGGAGTTTCCTGAGTGTATCTAAATTTGAAATGGACCCTTGAGGGCGGTAGGAAGATGGATGGATGATAATCATGGAGTCCCAGGGCTGAATTCACGAGAAATTAGCCATATTTGATCAAATTCAAATTTCATTTCAATTTAAAGTAGTTTGAGCGAGATAGTTCCCTATCATAATTGACACCATATTCAAAGTATAAGCTTTAATTTCAGCAGCCGTCATCATTTAATTTGACAAATTAAATGATGTGTCAAAAATGATTCAATACTTTGATAAGACTGAGTTTATAAATAATTAAATAAATATACTTATATAAGTATTAAACTCATTTTTTCACGCGCTACGTTTAAAACTCCTTCACAACGGAAAGTATTTTTCGTGTGATTCTGAAATAATTACCGCGGTGATCAAATGATTTATTCGTGAAAAAAGTTGAAAACAAACAGAAGAGTATTTGACGAGATCTACGCGTTGGAAATTCTCTGGAGGGTATAAACGTACCGTTTCCAATACAAAATGACTAGTATTATTTGTCAAAAATCTCGGAAAGTACCTCGGTAAGGGGCTGAAATTTCGGTATCATGGGAAGGGTAAGACATTTTTTCTTTAAAATGAGGTTAAATTCATTCACTACTTTAACCAATCGAACTCAGATGGGTTTTGCCAGTTTATCTCGGTATGGTAAACGCAACGGGATAGCGAGATCGATATGAGAAGCGGGCTAATTCGGCCCGCTTTCTCTGCCAGTCTGAGATTTCAAATCGCTATGAACCGATTCAAATCGATATTTCAATGTATTTCACATTGGTAAACCAGGCGATCCGAGTCGGCTAGCTTAGAATTTTAAGATCGGTCCGAGATCATATCGATTCGACTGAGTTCGATTGGTAAACGTAGTGATTGACTTCTACGCGAAATGGTATTACGCTTCAACCGCATTAGCTCGTAACTCAAGTTCGAGTTCCTTCCCGTTACCTCATCTGTTGGTTCGTCCGAGTCTGCCCGCTTGAATGATGCCTGATTACCTATCAAATGGCATCGTACTTGGCGGTCGGACCAGAGCAGAAAAACTTATTTATTTATAAAAATAGTTGAGAAAACGTACAAAATACAGTGTCAATTTTTTGACGGGATCTAGGAGTTAGAAGTTACTCATTTTCTAAATAAGGTCTCTCTGGAGTGCATACAAGTAGCATTTCCCAAGTGAAAGGGCATGTACTCTTCGACAAAAATCTCCGAAAGTAGTTCGGGAAGGGACTGCTATGTTTGTATCTTTGGAAGGATGAGATAATTTTCTTTAAAATGAGACCAAATTTATGGATTTTAAGGCAAAATGATATTTAGCTCAAACCACCTACAATATTCATATTTTATTTATGTATTCTACCTGCTGATTGGTGCGTTATTTCGACAGCAGTTATCCCAACATCCTAATTTCTGGCATATCTTCCATTTTACTCATATGGATGACCCGCCATTAAATCTCTCTCGAATTCCCCATACCGCCTTCCTCTTCTTATTTTGTCCAGAATGCCTATCCTCTTCCTTCCTTAGAATCCATATAAAAAAGATGCTTCGTACATCTCATATATTATTTATATAATAAATACTTATCCATAATTGTTACATTATCCACGGGGACTGCGACGCCATGCGCACTGATAGTGACATAATTTTCACGAAAAATCGGCCCAAATTGAATGCCTCCACAAAATTTACAATGATAGAGGACTAAATTGGGTGAGTGGATGACTAAATCACCCGTCATGAAATCGTGGGATCATGGTTTGTATTCCAATGGACGCGAAAGATTTTTTCGAAGTCAATTTCACATATCTTTCCAAAGAGGGTAACGCCTGTTGAACATTAATCCCTCACCCATGAACGTTTTTGCATCCTCGTACCCTCTTTATGGAAATGGTTGAATTTTTTTATAAAAACATCAATTGGCACGCAATCTAGCTCTCCAATTTCATTTGGAGGCATACTTCTTAATGTTATTAACTTCTGATTTCAACGTACAATGTACTTTTGTGACACAATGTCATTTAATGAGGCATAATAAGATGCAGTTATAAGAAGAACGGTTGGCTGTAATGAAATTTAGAGGCAAAACAGAGGAAACAAAAGTAAGAAAGAAAGCGCAGCAAGGATGAGCTTTTTCACCAACTAACTTCAATAATTTCATTGGAGAATCAATGCAACATGAAATAAATTAAAAATCAAAACTGGAATAAACGCTTATCAAGAAACAATGAGCATGCGATTATCAGACGACATTGCAATTCTGCCAGAGAAGAAAGATTATTTAACGAGGATGCCAAGTCGTTAGCAAAAACTAAAATTAAATTGAATTATAAGAAGAAAGCAAGGAATTCAAAAATACAAAAATAGGCAGAAAAAACTGGGATACGTGAATGACATTTACTACCTGGATTGCCAGAAGTAGAGGAAGAAAGAAACATTGTAAGCCGAGAAGCCCAAGAGAGAAAGGCAAGTCGAATAACAGCTACTATACAAGCTTGGATGGAAGGAAGCACATCGAATGAACATAAGAATGGTGCATGTTATCATCCGGTGGAAAATCTCGGGTGATTCCACCGACTTCATTCCATTTGCCAACCTTTAATCCGTTCCCCGAACTACCCTTTTTCCACTATTGATAATATTTGCCAGTTTGTCTCTCTGATGTCATCAACGATTCTGTACATATTAACATCAAAGCTTACGACATATTCCTTATTTTCCTTTGGTATGGCGGTAACCTTTAATTTTTGAATGAAGCCGTTCTCGCTCACGCAGCTTCCGACCGAAACATTTGCGCATAATGTTCCGAGTTATTTAAACAACCATACGAAAAAGCTGACTTTATTTAAACGTGCAGCTAACTCGCTTTCAAATCTTAAGCTACTCCTCAGCAGTGACATGAAAATTTCTACCTCCGCATTGACATGAAAATCACAACTTGTCAAGAGCTGGGTTCATTCATGAGGCCAAACTTGGAACTTTTTCCCACAGTCAGACAAAAGTAATAGCGCAAATGACAGTTTTATTTATTTCTAACTCTTAAACACACCATTGGTCCACATCTGCTGATTTTTACTTTACGCTTAAAGGCTTCAGCATGTAGCATCTTTGGTTTTCATTACAAAATAACGCCATTTTACCAAAATATTATAATAGTTTTAAGTTTCTAAAGGATGTATTGTCAATATGATCAAACGTGAAATGACATGTGGGAACAATAAACAATCTTCCTGAATCAAATTACTTAGGCAAATTGCTACGAACCAAATGAGCGGGGAAATTGAAGACGGAAACTTTACGCATATCGCATCAAGTAGGTGCACAGAATTTTCAAAAAAATATGAAATTTCGAAAGTAAACTTAAGACTTATGGGCACACGACTCTGTTGATATAGCCGCGATTTTAGCCTCGTTTAGAGCGGCGAACTCGTCATTTTCACATCACCATTGAGCAAACCCAGCAGTCTTCCTCAAATATCAGGGATCAACACAGTCCACGGACGTTTTATGGTCCAAGGATCCCCATCCCGGAGGCCAAGTTTACGGCATCCTCTCTGCGCGCCGTCTGTTCTTGAATACAATTCCCAAAGGTGAAGCACGAGCAAAACGGAGAGACACATAAAACACTACGTTTACCAATCCATTTGGCCGGTTCAGCTCGGTATGGTAAACGCAACGGGCTAGTGGGATCGATATGAGAAGCGGGCTAACTCGGCCCGCTTTCTCTGACAGTCTGAGATTTCAAATCGATATGAACTGATTCAAATCGATATTTCAATCGATTTCGGATTGGTAAACCGGGCGATCCGAGTCGGCTGGCTTAGAATGTTCAGATCGGTCAGAGTTCATATCGATCTGAGTTCGTAAGCGTAGTGATTGTAACGCCTCGCTGCGTGGTAGTGCTATTTATTAAGATAGTTGGTACACATTTTTCTGGACCTAATTAATTTTTCCAGACGGAGGAGAAGAAATTTCAGTGCACACGTTCGGACTCGTTACGCATCTCTCCCTCTTTTATTAACAATCAATCTCCTCCAAAACGCAAACTTAAACAAAACCTTAACAACGTCCAAATAAATAAATGAAAGCCGTAATCTCATGAAAATAAAATAAACAAAGAAGTATTTTTGATTAATGCTACCAACAAATGAATAAAAAAATAAAACACGTAGAACGAGAACATTAACAATAATTAAAAGGGGCAAAATAAACAGGAGCGTGGCGTTACAACGTATCCGGTCTTGCATATTACGGATTATCGATCTTCTACTGTAAGTACATACGAAAGGGATATCCACTCTGTTGGGATCGTACAGCTGTAGTGCCTAGAGTATTGACTCTAGAGAATGTATTGCTCCCAAAAAGGTTTAGCGTTCAATATGTTGAACAATAAATGACTCGGTTATGATTCCCACATATTGGTAATACATTATCGCGTTGATAATGCATGCATCAAGTGACCGACAGTCCTATTTTCCACAGGAAACCCAAACTATCTGCTAAAATCAAGTAAAATTTAGGCTACGTCATCTTGCAATGATCGTTAATGAGACATAAAACCGGGCGTAATATGTGGACATATTTCGGTAACATAAACTGTCAGACTGTTTTTGAAACCCAGCGGTTACATCCTAATGCGTGAATGTCTGAAATGCTGGGGTTATGAGAAACTATCACTACGTTTACCAATCTATATCAGATCGATATGAACTCGGACCGATCTGAACATTCTAAGCCAGCCGACTCAGATCGCCTGGTTTACAAATGCGAAATCTATTGAATCTGTGTTCGTTTGGTAACCTAGTAAATGTTCCGGAATTACGATATTACCGTAGTTCAAATCACTTCCGTTTTAGCGGGCATAATGACTGAAAAATCTCTATTAAGTCATCGTATAAGAAGCTGTAATCAATGAAGTGACAAGTGATGTGGAAAACAAACAATTATACTCACCATAAAAAAAATTTTAACCTGAAAACACGTAAATCATCTCCATTTAACTCATCATCAGCGCGTGCGTTCATTAAAGAATAAAATGCTCTTATTTCGATGGAAATTTGACGATATCCTTTCCTCGGCTGGCACCCGCGAAGTTGAAATTAAGTCCAACAGCTAGAAGGTGGCCTTTTAACCATTAAATAGCCGTCATTGCCGATGCGCAATAAAAAAAAAGTTTGCAAAATTCTCGAAACTTCCGTCATTCAGATATTTCCGTTGTTTAGAATTCCTGATTACAATCTTCTACTGTAGTTCATGATGAGACTCTGCCATCATTTCCTTCCGCCCTTCCTACGTCCCGAAAACGATTCAGCACTGACTGTGAAGGAGATCAGTCATCCTTTTGGATTATCTTCTCGGATGTGCCACCCAGTTAGGTATTTTAAGACCGACGTCTCACCTCCCTCGCAGCAAAGCTAACTCAGTTCCACGGGACGGATACGTCGACCGGAGAAAGCCCATCTCAAAGCCACACCCGAGAAGATTTCACCCAGATTAGAGATGGGCAAACCCGTTCATTTTTGGGAGCTCGTTCACTCTGGACCATTCCTATTTGGGACCCGTGCCATTTCACTTGTTCAACGTACCTTTTTTTTGGTGGTCATGTATTTTTATTTTTAGCATATTCTTAGCGTTTAAAGGATGTAAAAAAAACTAGATGTATAAACTAGATGATAGATAAAAGTAGATGTTTATACTTAGTATACCGTAATGACGGCGAGTAATATTGTTGGATGAAATAAAAGATGGAAGGTAATATTACCAGCTTTTCACATGGTTTCGTGAATAGGTTCCAATTGCATAAAGAAAAAGATATAGCTAATTACACTGATAGCAACAGCAGATTCATTTTTGGGGTATTACAAAGAACAACCTATCCCACAAACATAGGAGCGAGGACCGAACGGACTGACGGACCGAAAGGAACAAAAGATCGAAAGGAACGGTTGTTCCATAGAAGTCAGTCCTCGCTCCTCCCGTTGTCTATGGACCCGTTCCTTCGCGAACGACCCACCTCTAATCCCGATCCTCCACCAGGGAAGCCTAAGGTCCTTCCCCACCTCTTCATTGACTACACAATAACAAGCACCCAAAAGTAACTCTAAATCCGTATAAACCATAGCGAAGTATTTTAAAACATGCCATCGAACATTCGGCGTTGAATTGCATGATAAACATGACTCGCTTAAAAAAAAAACGAAACGCTGGTGAATTATTCTCGGGATTCCCACCGAGAGGATGTCTTCATGACGTACTGTGTGTGAAAAAAGACTCCCAACCTTTGAAGGGCTATAGATTACATTCGGCCACAGCTCGGAGGATGGAATGGGAGTCTTTGGTCGAAATGATGGCCACAACAGAGGTATTGATCTCGTCATGAAAGATCTGATCTACACACCAGAAAGTGGATTATTTCAAATATAGTCCTAAAGAAGATAGGGAATTCTACGAAATAAAAAAGGTAAAAAAAAGTCGCCGAAACGTTGGCTATCACATTCTAGCTATCTCAACTCGGCAGGAAGCCGAGAGAAATGTTCCTGAATAATTTACCCGGAAAGCCTCAAATCTTTCGTCGAATGGCAATACTCCCTTTAGAATTGTGTAGCTACAGTAAAAATGAAGCTATTTTTCAGAACAACAAAAGTAGAAGTCCTTGGGAAATTTGCTTCATATCATGCAGCTCAATAGGCAACGCAATCATTCGTACACAGGATCTGACCATGTCGAATAACTTCCCCATGTTTAAAACCATTTCTCGAAGAATCCTATTCTGCATGATAATCAAGTACCTATATATATTTTTTTCCTAATTCTTTCAATCTTTACTTCTACCAAAAGTAAGGTCACTACATTATTGAATTCGGAAGTGAAACACGATTCTTTCGCAGTTCTGGTTCGAAAAGTTCAGTTACTACAACAGAGATATTTAGTGATGTCTTAGGATTGTTCAATCCTTAAGAGCGCACATAAATTTAATGCACATAAAAAGAACAAAACACATTGCATATTTCATTAAAACCCCTGATATTGCTGAAATTCTACCCATTAACAGAAAGATAAGACTTTAAGAATAGCCGACGGCTTACAAAGAAATATACTATCTATATATTCTTATATCTTCGCTTCTATCGAGTTGGCATTGTTTTCTGCTGTTTCTGACTTGATTTTCTAGGATAGCGAACACTACCAAATGTTTTTCTGAAGGATCGTAGCACCAATTTAATACAAACTGAATTAAAGGGGACTTCGGTAAGAAAACGGACAAAAATAACCACAAACAATTCAACTCCAAAACGTTCTTTCCACTAGTGATAAAAAAATGGAAATTAATTCAATACTTCCGGCAATAAACTTTCGAGAGAGCTTTGGTGCCATTCCGCAATTTAAAAATTTCTTTTAGCAGCATCAAACTTTCACGAAATGTATTTCTATTAATTGGTACTTGCTTGTCGAGAGATGAAGATCTATTTCGCGTAAAGTACTCGTCAGCGAAGATATTTTCTCCTTTCCGACAATTACCTCACAAAACAGAGGTACATGAATAAGAACAACAATTTTAACGGAATTAATTAGCATACGATACTGAAAAATATCTCTACTGGTTGGCACATTCGTCAGAGTTGGAAGTACTAACATGAGGCAAACAAATTCCTCAATAAATCGGCATTTGGCGAGAAATCCAAGTATTTTTCCTTAATAAAACGAGCAGCCCAGAAAAAGTTGATCGAAACTACATTGAGAAAAAATTCATTTTTCGGATTGAGAACGGAAAGTTAAAAACTCACTTTATTGATCCAAACGTTAAGAACATAAAAAATAATCATACGTACACCCATCACGCCATTCCCTTTTGGGGTAGTAAAAGTCAAAGAATTTAGTTATTGGCGTGGGCCCCAATAAAACTGGCTCCGTTTTAACAATTTCTTCCATCATGCCCTATCCGAAAATACTCCATTCGCTTCTCTTACACTCATGAATTTATTCATGCACGTTCTGTTATTGCGAAGGCCCCTAAACATACCTCCTCTATAGTCTCTCTTCTACCAGATTATCCCATGACTTGAGGTAGAGGGTGAGACGCACAAAGCTGAATTCCTAGACGCTGAATTGAACTGACTAGACTGAGGCAAGACAGGGTCAACAAACATTAAATAAAAACAAACACAGCCTCTGCAATGGATAACTTCTCCCCCAATGGGGCGTGTAATGCATTAAATAAGAAATTACAACATGCCGTTGGGCAAAATACCGCGGTGACTTCCTTGAATAAAGTCCATTTGATGAGAGCAGCAGTGAGGTCTCTTTTGGTGGCCAGTGAAATGCAGGGAGCCTTTTAGTGAAGTAGACAGCGGTCACCAAGCGAGAGAGAGGCCCATTTCTCGTCATGCAGCTGTTTGGACACGAAAAGCAGGGGAAGACTCGGAGAGAGGAGGATGGGGAAGAGAGGAGAAGTACTGTTACCCGTGGCGATTGGCTAAAATATCCCTGTATTGCTAGATCACGATGCACACCGAAGTTATAGGGGACCTTACTAACATTAAGGGTATAAAAATGATCCACTGAAACAACCGCAGTCGAGCGAGACGCGAGTCAAGCGATGAGGGAACCAGATCCTGGAAGTTTGCGAGTTACGGCAGTTCGTGACTTAAAGGCTATGAGTTACTTCAAAGGATAAGAGTCACGAGAAGGCTAGGTGAAATTTTGGCACAAGGGTGAACAAAATATGATGAAAATAATGATGAAAAGTTATCATTTCAGTCCTAAGAGAAAGGTATACAAAATAAATTTATTCCAGTTGTTTCTTTCAACTGACATAAACACATCACTTTGAACGTGACGAATTAATCTTTTTTTAATTAATGATTTTCCGAACCCCAACATATAACTGTAGGTTTACATCTTCATACAACCCAGCGTGTGAGCACATTCATGTGAAGCCGCTCTATGGATCGGAAGCATGGACAATTGGAAAATCTGACCAGAAGAGACAAGAAGCCTTCGAAACCAGGTGCTGAGGGAGGATGCTGAAGATAAAATGGAAGGACAAAACAAGAAATGATGAATTTTACAGAAGAGGAGAAGAGGAAAAGACCATATGGAACACCATGCAGAAAAGAAGAACCAGATGGATTGGACACACTCATAGACGCGATGAGTTTGTGAAGAACGTAACTGTTGGCAAAATAGAGGGAAAAGTCCCCAGAGGAAGACCCAGGAATAATTTTATGGACCAAATAAAGAGGAAAGTGTATAGGAAGAGATAAGACAACTAGCATAAGATAGAGGAGGGTGGAGGGCTGCAGTCAACCAATCTTAGGATTGAACGACCGATGATGAAATGATGAGACACATATCACTTTAAACACGACGAATTAATCTTCTTGGCAAAGAGATTTTTCGAACCCTATCATACTGCAGTAGATTCACATCTTCATACAACCATGCGAGCCGTCGTGGGGCAATGAGTATTAGAATACCACCCATGAAAATGGAAGAGAATTACAAAGAGGAAAAAGTGGAGGGAAAAGAGAAAGGGGAAATACACGTACACGGAGCGAGGACCTTATTAACCACTAGCTAGAGAAATCCTGGTTTCCTTAACGCAGTGTAGCAAGTGCTTCACCCACGCAAAGCCTGGAATTATGGCTAATTTCAGGTATTTGACTTCATCTGAATCATATTTACATTTACTCCAAAAAGAGAAGTATCAGGCTTAATGTGATGGAAATGATTTATCACAATGAATAAGAGTAAAGGCAATTATCCACGTACATAAATTTTTATTCGACCTAGGTTTCGACGTGTACTACCTCAGCAACAGGCCTAATGATGATGTAGCACATTTTTAAAGAACCTGACCGAGGTTTGCTCAGATAAATATTATGTCAAGGTTATCTTCATTGACGGATTTCAGTCGAATCCTTGGATGTAATATTTGAAAATATAACGGTGTGGAATATGCTCTGTGGTTGACTCCTCATAAGTGGAATGGAGTAAATGTTATGAATAATGAATAAGTGTAAAGGCTATTTTCCACTTATATACATTTTTATTTGACCTAGATTTCGGTGTTTCCGGCCTGACGATGATGAAGTACATCGAAACCTCGATCGAATAAAAATTTATCCATCCAAGTGGAAAACTGCCTTTACTCATTCATTAATCATTACATTTACTCCATTCCACTCATGAGGATTTAACCACAGAGTACATTCCACGCCTTTATATTATCAAAATTTCCGACTAACAGTTCGACAGAAATCAGTCATTTTCAAGGAGGAAAACCTTGACAAATATTTATCCGAGCAAACCTCGGAGAGAACCTTTAAAGAATAAAATGACTATTTCTTCATTAGTAGCTTAAGCTCGGGTTTCAGATATTCCCAAGGCGTAGGTTTCATCTAGCCAATCATAAAGGCGAAGATGCCGCGAGTTATCCTCAGACGTCCTGATAATTTTTTGCCAGACCCCGCGATCGATATTTCCACGAATAAAACGATGACAAGGATAAAAAAATAAAACGTGAGGATACCAGTCAAGCAAGCTGCCGCGGATGTCCCGCGTCATCGATTCCGCTCGTTGAGACATACGGGACCGCGGCCGTGGGCGGCTTCCATCGATGGGACTGGCTGGCAATTGGATACGCAAGGGACGAGACCAGCGGACTTCCACTATGAACGCAAGATTTTATTACCTGCTAAGATGTAGGTACGGCCGAGAATAGGAAGAAAGTTTCCAAATGGAATAGGGTTTCCGGCACTGGGAATCGAACTGCTGATCTACAATTTGGCGAAGTTTTCGAGGTTGGATGCGTCTCGAGCATTTTAGACCCAACGTTTCACCCGCGTTGCAGCGAGCGTCTTTAGGGGTGAATTGATTATGCTGGGAAATCGTTGCCGCGTATATATTAGGGAGCTGCGAGGTCTCATTTAATCATATTTTCGTCGCAGAGTCAATGAACAGAGTGAATGAGACCTCGGAGCTCCCTAATATACACGCGGCAACAATTTCCCAGCAAAATCACTTCGCCCCTAAAGACACTCGCTGAAACGCGGATGAAACGTTGGGTCTAAAATGCTCGAGACGCAGCCAAACTCGAAAACTGGCGAGTACCTATCAACAGCTGCGGAAGCCTGAAATCTATGATCTACGATTTGTAGGCCAATGAGTACGCCCCCGAGCTAACAAGGATTCCTGAATCGAAAGGCAATTTTTTATTAGTCCATTGCAAGGATTCTCAACCAGATGAAACTTCCCCGTGGAGGTAATCAAGAGAATTTGAGGGAAAAGCAGCAGAGGGACCTCTATTTAGCAGAATATAATAAACTATTGATTATGAAAACTCAGTGAATGGTAGTTTGTTTTACATATAATCTTTGAAATTCAATTACTGAGACTTTTACGATGATCGACCGGTTCAAGTACGTTTAAATCATTTACATGGATGGAGAGGGCGCTATCAATGTTGGCAAATTCTAGAAGCCGAAACGTGGGCGAGGCCTGTCCGCCAATTTTTTACCCCGATTTTCCTTCACTTCTGACGCACTACGCAGTAATTTCGCAATTTTACAATGTTTTCCATATTACTTACTAGAAATTAGCATGCACTTAACTCACTCTTCTTTAATATGCATTCTCCTTCCATATATTTTTACATTTATTTAAACTAACATTAATCCGCATATCTATTGAAAGCTATGGTAAGAACAAGAGAAATTCATAGCATGAAGTAACTTAGATATATGTTTCCAGAGTTACTTGCCTTACATTTCAAACAGATGGAGAATATTCTCCCATTACATCCGCTAATTCGATCATTCCGTCGTCGCGCTATCCAAAGAAAAGTAAGGAAAGAGCTGGGATAATCAACATGGTATTTATTTCGGTTGTCAGGCAACAGTTTGAACACTTAATGCCCTCTCCATCTACCTCAATGGTTTAAGTAGAATAGATATCCTCTGGATTATTATGTAAGCAGAGTCCGTTCTATCGGAATTATTCGCCTCATCACCCAGGGTAAGTTCTATCCTTCTTCATCCCGTCCATTAAACCTATTCTCTTTTTTCCTCCACCCCGCTACACCAGCATCCTTCCCACTTTCGCGGAGTTCAGCAATCATTCGCCTCTCATCAGCTGCGCCAACAGCCTACTCCGTCTCCTCATAATGTCCAACAGAAGTTTCTTATTTTCACCTACCATACCACATGTTGTGTTTGATTTAAAAAATTTTCATTTGTACTCTTGTTTACATTTGTAGATATACATTTGTTTAATTAAAAAAAACTTTGTACTTATGCTATTTGATTTAACTTTTTAATTGCATCTTTGTGTATATTTATGTGTTTTATTACATTTAAAATTTTTAACAATTTTTTAATCTTTTCTGACTGATCAATGCTTTGAATTTATTTATTAATTAAAAACAGCACCTGCTGACAAGTCATAGGCTTAGCAAGATTATACCTGTTATTATATTGAGGATCTATTGTACATATGTGAGAATTTTGAATTTTAGCGTTATTATATTAAATTATTCTAAAAAACTATCCGCTAACGCATAGTAAAATTAATGTAATGCAAATAAAACTGAATTAATAGTAATAGTAACACACTTCCTCTTTCATCCTGATTTTCCTCCACCCAACCATCTTCATCCCTCTCCACACCCATATATCGAACGCCAATAGCCTGTTCTCGTCTTTCTTTCAAGATTCCACGTTTATACCTCATACGACGCAACACTCAATACTGAACTCTTCACCAGCCTATCTTTATATCTTTACCCAAGGTTTCCGTCATCAGTTCCCTCCGATCGCTGAACGCTTCTTTCGCTAGAGCGATAATTCGCCTAATGTTTAAAGGTCAGCTTTATACATAGAAGATGACTTCTCAGGAAGTAGCGAGTATAGCGTAATCTCGAATCGTATCGCAAATAGTAGGATATCGTTCTCCTTACACAAAACTTCCGGTTTATCCCAAACAAATGGATAACGGAAATAAAAAATAATCATGATTATTACGAAATTTGCCATAATTTGGCAACAATGACGTTCGTATATCGCTGTTCGACCCATAGGCATTTGCGGATTTGATAAATTTTTATGTTTTACATTGATTGTGAATTATTACGCCGTATCAGTAATGAGAATTGTGACAATAATTATTATTTTCTAACAATAGAAAAGTCACAAATATTACCTTAGGGAATATTTAGCTTTTTAACTATTTTCAAGAAAAAATGCATGAATATATATTAAGGATTCGGATGTTTGGCATTGTTGCCTAAATGTCCACTTTTAGTTCACCCATTCATTGGCGCCAATTCGATTTGAGTCTTTTCTGTTGTTATTGTAAATAGATGTAGTTAATTGTTGCTAACGTGAGACTGTGGTGAATATTCAATAACGATCGAGAAGATATGAATTAATTTATGCTTAGAATATACCTTGCTATTTTTGTTATCAAAAATTTACTTTTTAAATGCTAGAGAGGAAATATCTATTACAGGAAATCAGTAAGAGGTTAATGAAACGTTCATCGTGTGCCGACTACGTTGTTTGCCAGAATCCGATTAAAGTTGGAATGCATTACCCTGTTTTGCCTAAATAAAGAATTCAGAACGCCTTGTTTGAACAGAACTTGCTTCGTACCAGGCTGCAAAACAGGATATGCATCTACGAGGATCCAAAATAGGAGACTTGGATTGAAAAATAAGAATCTGTTCATGGCGGCGGTAAGTGCATTCCTTTTACCTACACTGCAATGATGGCCATTGGGAATACTCATGAAGTCTCCTCGCATTATTATTAAATTTCCGTATAGCGATATTCACGAAGTGCTTAGAAGTTGTGCTATTGTGTGATTAAATTTGGAGAGGTTAAATATATCTGTAGACCGGACGGTATTTAAAAAGTGTATCATTACGTCCCGCGTGTAGCACTACAATTTTTATCCACTACATTATGATCACTAGTAAGTAAAAACCAATTCATCCAAATAATAATTTGGGAAATTTGAAATTCATGACAAAACCGGTAAGACGTGTTTATTTACAATCTGTCGACTGTATTGAAATTTGAACTTCCGTCTTTCATCACAAGGCGGCACCACTTTCCAAAAACGTATTTGTTTACGGCATTCTACACAACAGTTTTTGGCAATGAGATCCCAATCCATAATATATATTCATGAACAAATAAATACTTTCACTGCCAACAATGAGTCCTCCTCCTACTAATTTATTCGTTGTTGAACTGTTTTATCTCCGTTTGCAGTCATGTGACCAAGATTCACCATATGCGATGCGATTTCGTCGTGAAATCGATATGCTACCAAAAGGCAAAATAGAAGCCAGTCTTTGCCAGCGAACATTCCTAGTTATTTACAGTGAACCTCGATCGATTACTACCACTATCGACCCCTACTGCCATGGAAGTCCGTGCTTACAAATATAAGTGTCGCTTGCAAGCGATCTGTTAGGCTAGTGTCATGGAAGTGACTTCCGTGTGTAAACCCGCCTTAAAATTTAAAGACAGGTACGATATAAATCGATTATTAAATATGTGCAAAAATGTAGAGCGGGAGGAGGAGATATGGTAAAGAAGGGAGTTGGGAAGGGAGGAGAGGTCGAGAAGTTTAAGCTCAAGTGGGTAGCATCGAAGGCGTTTACGCCCCCTACAGCTGTGCAGCGAACACGGCTCTCATTCCGGCGAGTCCCAGGTGATGCCAAAACCCCCTCTAGAGACAGAATGGAGGAAGAAGTTCAGGACAAGAGGCATATCCATTCCCTTTATGGGTGGGGAATCCTAGGAAGGCACAGCGGGACCGCACATACGGAAGTGCCTTCTCTTAACGCAACTGTCAATAAAACGCGACGAACAAAGCTTTCAACGGTCCGAGGATAAGTTGGTCCCGGAGATATAGTGATGTAGGGGGGTCTCGCAATGGCTGGGAAAAAGAAGAGAATTGTCACGGCAAGGCTGGGAAAAATACACCGGGACCAAAAGTTGAGTACAGTTGTACCTCGATATGCGAACTTATCTCGTTCTTTCCTACGGTCCCTATCTCGACACCCAACTTTCCATTCAAATTGTGGGAAATCAACAATTTCCCACACTCAGAAATATTGGAAAATATATAAAACAAATACATTTTGCATATTTTTGCTGGAAGTTCCCGCCATAGGCCAAAATATACAGCGCTGTCGCTCGCATTGAGATACGCTGTATTAGAAAAGCATCATGTTGGGTAACTCGTGGCTAAGTTTGTATCCGGAGTTAACAACGCAACATGAAAAAAGTTCGAATACCGAGCAATTCGTGAGTTAAA
This sequence comes from Ceriagrion tenellum, assembly GCA_963169105.1. Taxonomy (NCBI): domain Eukaryota; kingdom Metazoa; phylum Arthropoda; class Insecta; order Odonata; family Coenagrionidae; genus Ceriagrion; species Ceriagrion tenellum. Next base: position 64,382,500 of record OY720635.1, read on the forward strand.
GTACAACAGAACTGGACAAAACCTATCTTCTCCAAAAAAATCGAAATGTATCTCTTCTTAGCTCACACTTCCATCTGAAATAGAAATTTGACGACTTTTTCTTCGATATCGTGGAAGAAATAAATTAAAAAACATACATGGGATAACATGTTTTTTTTTAGTATTCTACCGGTTAAGGTAGGTTCTGTCGAATGACAGAGAATCTACTCCCGGTTTTCTACACATTCAGGGGCTTATCTCCCTATACTATATCCTTTTTCGTCTCAGCGTACGATATGCCTTCTTCATCCCGTCGATGAAACCCATTCTCTTTCTTCCCCTTCCCCGTTTGCCCAACGTCCTTCCCTCTATCACACTCTTGAGCAACCCTTCACCCTTTATTACATTCTCCAGCCACCTACCCTGCCGATCTCGAATTTCATTAAGAAGTTTCCTCTCCTTGCCCACCATCTCGATCACTTCCTCGTTAGTCTTCCTCTGCGACAGCAAACAAAATACTTCTTTAATGCCGGCAATCAAGGACTTGTAAAGGGATGGGATGTGTCTAAATGTACAGGGTGAATATGTAGAAAAGTGAAATAAATTTCAGGAAGTTACTTTGATAATTATTACCTCTATCCAGTTTTGCGAGTTATTCCTTGATTTACCCTCGTAGAATTTCTGGAGTGGAATTTTACACAGTTCTGGTTTTCATCACTTACTAGCGTTCTCGTTTCCTTGTGATTTTCCTCATTTTCCCCAAAAAGGGCGACTTTGCTTTCATCACCTCTTCCCACTCACTCTTTTGTTCTGTAATCCGGACCCAAATGACGACCCCGTGTCTTTAAACCGGAGCTTTTCCACGGTCGGCTTGACCAAAAAACCACATGAAAGCCTTTCACCTCTCCCTACTTCCCCCCTTTTAAAACGCCCATAAACCTCCCGATGAAACCACCATCGTACTCGCTCGTCGTGGCCGCTGGCATCATCGTATTCTCTTTTTTTCAAAACTCCCGATCAAAAATGAGGGAATAAAATAAAAAATAAACAAGCCAACTCGCCCTCCTCATCCGAAGAGAAAATCCGACCTCATGTGTGCCCTTCCTCACGTGTAGGAGGTGAATCAGGGAAACGGGAGGTGGAGGGAGAAAGGGGACCTTCCTAACCCTTCGAAGAGGAGAGGGAGAGAGCGGTGATAAATATATACAGCTCCGACCAAAGGGACCCGAGGGCTCAAGGCAAATTTCAGGGCAGTGAGCCCGGGCGGTCTTGGTTAACGGTCGGAGAACAGGGAAATTGTGAGTCCGGCGAGGGGGCTTAACACTAGAACGAACGCTACCCACCTCAAACCCTAGAACCACTCGGGTATGGGAAATCAATGCCCTACCTTTGACGAAAAGGCGATATAATTCTTGCTTGGCTTCCCATCTGATATGAACTTAATGAGTAAAAAGAACTCCATATGCCGGAAAAAGATACCAAACGAGACAGAACGAGATGAGTAACAAGGAGGGGTTTTCAAGGAACTACGGAACTAGCCGCGCAGTAACTTAAATGGAGTCACCCGCTCGTGTTCACACAATTGTGTGAAATTCACAGTGGAAAAATCATTCGCCTGCGGGGTTGTGTCTAAAACCGCTCGGAATCATCTCACTCGCTTGACAACTCGAGCGGTTGATTCCGAGTGGTTAGTAACCACCGGTTACCAGCCCGTTCGGTATTTGTACAGTTTAGATATGGATAAATAGGTGTGTCACCATACATATTTAATGTTGTTATTTCAAACCTAGGGTAATTCACCATCACCTAGTGGATCCAAATGATTTCAGGTACGTGGAAAGAAAATGTATGTTGTTTTTAAGCCATAGGATGCCTGTAAAACCTGTACTCAGGTAATATAGTGAATTATAGTATATTTTGTAAGATGTACTAGACTTCACTAACACGGAATGAGAATCGAGCCCAGAGGACGGTAGCGCTTAGCGCTCGAATACTGCTCTGGCATAACATGCACGGTACCTATGAGGACAACTCGCTCCTTAAAGCCCCCATTAGGTTCACAGGGGAAAAGGACGCCAGGGTAGCTTAATTGGTTAGAGAAATCGGCGCAAAATCGAGCGATCTGGGTTCGATTCCCAGTCCGGGCGAATGATTTTTCCACCGTGAATTTCACACAATTGTGTAAAAAGAAGGGGGTCGGAAGCACAAAAATCCAAATAAATCACATGCTCTCAAATCTAGATATACCTAATACCCAACAAGCCACCTCAATGGTGTAGCAGAGGGTTAGTTATCCCCAAATATGCTATAATGTACCCTAATATTGCTAACGAAACGACGAAAATTGAGGCATTAGAAAAAAACCTGCAAAAACGTGTCAAAATTTGAACTTTCACCAACATGCACGACTGAAGCACCAAAGCGATTAAATTAAATTGTTTTATATCACTCTCCGCTAATTTTGTTTCCACCTCTTGCACCATAAATACAGCGAGTCTCTCTCTCACATCTCGTGCGTAGCAACAAAAGTCAACATTCAACTGTCAATATCAACGAGCTAACTTATTTAAATTTAATTTTCGGGTGTTTTATTTTTCAGTATAACGTAACGATATTACGACACTAAATTAAAGGCATGCTTCCAATGCTACAAATCTACTTGTATTAAAGTATCCAGCAACCACAGAAACAAACGGAGATACAAAAGTCACGCAGGAAGCATGAAACGTGGTGTTCATACTACGTTGCATATAAGGAAGTAAGTGTCAAGGTCGTCGAATATCGATTGTGTTCTTCCTTTGATATGTCTCCACAACGTACATAAATCCTTCATTAATGAGCTTATTTTTCTGTATTAACCATAAGCATAGTATAGGTTGTTCGACGATTTTGTTGATTTAATATTGCATTTGTATTCGAAATGACAACTTGTGTCGTATATTTGCAGATTTCCTTAGTGTTTATTGGCAGTAAATACTTAAATAGCACATTAGTGGTGGTCATGCGGTGGAAATTGCTGCGAAGACCTATATGAAAGGAAGAATACATTCGATATCGAACGACCTTGGTAAGCATTACGAAGTAAATCAACTAATTAGCAACATTACCTATCGACCAGCCTAAATTCTGAGCTGAGCTTTTTCGTATTAGGGGTGAAACCGTCGGTAGGTTTTTTTTGTGCGAGTTATACATGTATTTCGAAGCGCTGAACAAGATTTTTCCACCTTCTAAGTAATACATCATTTACGATTAATACATACGTCAAAATGCGAATAGTTTTTTGCTGCTATAAACAAGCGTGATTTCCTAAAAACAACATCCTTACCCGGCAGGTCACTATTGCCTCGGTATACTTCCTTGATCACCACATAAATGCCTTTTCAATTTGTTAAATCCCGATATGATTTTGAAATCCAACGGGTTATTTTGTAAGGGTGTGATTGTCTACCTTGCAGCACACTAGCTAAGGATGTAAATGTAATTTAAGCCTAACGTTGTGGACCAAGTCAAGATGGTGGAGCCAAACAAGCCAGCTTATCCACTCTCACAGTTTATTGCCGATAAAGGTTATGGCAACTGCCTGTCATTTTATAAATCCTTCATCATTGGTTGTTCAATTCTAAGACTGGTTGACTGCAACCCTCCACTCTTCCCTGTCTAATGCTAGTTCCTGTACCTCCTGGTATCTCTTTCTATGTACTCTGCTCTTTAGTTGGTCCACGAATTTATTCCTGGGTCTTCCTCTGGGGACATTTTCTTCTATTTTGCCTTCACTTAGGTTATTCACAAACCCATTGTGTCTCAGGGTGTGTCCTATCCATCTTGTTCTTCTTATCTCCATGGTGTTGTTTCTTTTTCGTTTGACTTCGTGACTCGACATCGTTTCACGGACAAAACTAATGCCTTCTTAATTGAACGAAACTCCACAGAGGAAAAATCAATCGAAGAGATTGGGACTTGAACCGGAATCCGGGAACCGGGAGTCTCGCCAAGAACAGGCCAGTTAAGTCATCGAGGTGCCCTTCTCCCGGGTAGATTTTTGAGGGCTCTAGAGAAATAAGTAGTTCAATAGTGACGGGAAAATGGTGTGACACTCGGCACTTATTCACTCTAATAATTAATGTACGACCAAGGATTCAGCAACTCATTGACACATTCGAGATCTTTGCAAGCTAGGATCTTGACCTTGAAAATGGCAATCACTGGCTGAAAATTTGATCGTTTATAAAAGATAAAGAATGGTAGAGTTTTTTTCAATTTCGTGGTAAATAAATTCACTAATTGCCACTAGGTGGTTGACACCACTGCGCATCTGTTTTTGCGCATCTCTCACGAGACCGCTCACTCGGCTCTGGCTGTCTCTATCGCTCTCTCTCTCCTGGCAAACGACTTGAAAGGTCGACTCGCCTCGTTTTACACTCATACAGTGTGCTGCTAATTTGTGCTTTCTTGCAATAAAATACTTAAAAATAGCTATGGTGCCTTCATATTTGAAATAAAGAACAAAGAGGATAATCACTAAGCTATTGTCATAGTTATTTATTTTATTTTATGGCCTTCATGGCACCGCTTCAGCCATCTTCTGGAGTTCTTGTCTTCTCTTAGCCCAGCATTTCTTCATACGCTCGGATCGTAATTTTCCATCTTCATCTAGGATCGCCCTTCCTATTCACTGTTTGTTTGGTCTTGCTTCGAAATCTGGCCTGTTTTTCCTTTGACTTTCATGACTGTGTGTCTTTTCTTTCGAATCTTCTATTTTAATGTGTGATTCAATCATATCTTCCTTAATTCTGCAATCCATCTTAAGCTGGTCTTACTGATCCATAGTTTTTTCTATAGTTTTTTTGCTTATTCTGTTTTCCGGTGTTTTGATTATATGTCCAAAGAATGAGATTCTTTTCTTCCTTATCGTACTCGTTACACATTCTATTTCTCTGTAGACTGTTTCATTTGAAGCAAACCTCCAGTGTCCGCTTTCTTGGTATTTTTTATTTATGCAAGTTCTGACTATTCTCCTTTCTATCTTGAGTAATTTATCTATTGCCATTGATTAAGTTGTTTTGAAGATGGTTTCACTTGCATATATTATGTATTACCGGTTGTATAACTGTTTTATAGTGTCTTGTTGTTGTTGTTTCTCGTTGTTTAAGTTATTAAATCAAGAAGTCGCAAAAGAGCTCTGGGAGCCATAGAGTTAACCGGTTGAGATTTGAGCCCGTAACGGGAACACTTTTGTCATCTCAATCGTTGCGGAGTTAAAGCAAACTTCTAAAAGCCACCGGGAAAGGGGTCGATGAGGAATCGATAAACACATATACTTAAATGTGTGAGTACATGCATATATAAAGACCAACCAGAATCCTTTGACCTCGGGTCTCCTCACTTTGCTCTTTACCGCCTGTCTTCACCGCCCTTTCCCCCTTAACCTACCCGCACCTCCCCTGCCTTCTATCCTCCCCCTACCTCTTTCATCCCTTTTGCGGCTTCCGAAATATTCGAACGCCCGGCTGATTCGAGTCCCACTCTCCGTGGCTTGGGTCGCAAATAAAAAAGATTTTTCCCGACGAGGGTGTCGAGTCAACGAGCGAAGGACTCGCTGAGGGAAGACAGGCTTTTGAAGGAGAGGTCATTCAACAGCTGCCTCCGCCCCTTGATGCCTGGGCCCATGTAGTCCAAAGGAAGAGAGGTTTAATGAGGGTAATTACCCACCTCACTTCATAGTTTCCAAACACGGGAAAATTACCACTCGTCATCTCTCCTCCGCTTTGAGGAGCGATTCATTTCACACAAAACAAGTACAATTAAGTACACGTTCGTCATTGCAGTCGTTGGGTATGGCGAAAAACCACTGAGGTCATCATTATCGTTGACGGCTTTGTATTCAAAGAGTGGTTTGCAGCAGAATTCCATTCTCCTCTCAAACAACCGCCATACTTATTCGTGAGTCTACATTACACGCCCATTCACAGTTTGCTTACTGAATTTTACCCTTGATGCATAAAGTCTACAAGCCCTTAACACTTTATTAACATCAAAGTTTCCACCTTCAGGCGTCACATAGCGGAAGTATTTTATATTAGAATCCATATAATTCCCCGAAATTTTACACGCTCTTCCAAAAGGTTAAATATGGATGCTTTGGAGCAAATGGAAATTATGAGGGAGTCAGGCACCCTTTACAACGAGCTACTTCTTCCGCACCCCTCTCCAATCCTTTTCGAAAAAATGTGCCTTCTCACAAGGTCCTAATCTATGTTCCCCTGCCTTCCCTCCCAAAAATTGGTTTGTCCCCCCCCACTCCTAATTGTAAGGCTACTATCGTAACAATCAATAAATAAAAGATAAACAATTACTTACCTAAAAAACTTAGTCTAGCGAAAGATACCTGAACCGACAGAGGAAAGAAACACTCGAAGAATAAAGTATAACAGAGAGAAAATCTACTAATTAAATCATTATACGTTCAAGCAGAATTAAAAAATTGAAGGCTACCGTGGGCCGGCCAGGTAATAAAAAGCGATGACAACAGCATGTTGAAGCAGGAAGGAAAGAATGTCTAGTAGGAAGAAGACCTCAAAGAGGGCTTAGGAAAAAATGAAAAGACCTAGTGAAGTTAGACATGGCCTAGAGGAGAGTCACTTAGGAAGGTACTGAAGACTGGAAGAAATGACGGCAGACTGTCGATGTCATCCCCAGTTTAAGTGGCTAAAGGATTAAGTGGATAAGAAAATATTTCTTCATGAGGCTGTTTCGCCGAAAAATATGGTATACATAATCTACTCAGCATAGTTTTCATTACAACTTTTACCTCTTCAAGTTTCCATTGGGGATCCTCTCCGTACTTTTATCTGAATTATTTTTCGATAAAACCAAGTTTTAATTTCTTCCAATATTGCTGGCCCAGACGCAGCTATTTCTAATGCTTCTGAATTAATATGCTTCGTAGTTCTATCAGCACTTTCACCATGCTTCGCACACTACTTTTTTACTTCCGGGCACGTATTTGGATAAGGCGTATATATTCTATAGCATTTGTATTATACAGTGCAGCGCACGTCTGAAAATTCATCCCCTGCAACAGGGTGACTACGCATTAATAAAAAAACACCTAACACGAAAGAAACGGAGAAATACTACTAGGACATTGTAACGAAGACAAAATATACTCGTCAATCGCCTAAATGTATAAAAGCATCGTAAAATTGAACCATACCTACATATTCGAAGCAAATAACAAGCAACCCAGTCCATATTCTACTTCATTAGCACCGGATTGTTTTTAGATAAGCTTTGCGACTAGTTACTTTCACGATACATAGGTAACTAGTATCAGGATTGTAAAGGCAAAAATAACTGTTACAGTCTCATCATAATCAGATAGTGTTATCAATGTCATTTCAAACAGAATCGTCAGCATTTCGTAATTTTGTTTCCTTCCTCACTGCATATTTCACCCAGAAACTTACACCCAAAGCTGACATATACATGAATAATATAAAATCATTAAAGATATTAACCCTTGATGCGACAACAGTAACGCTAAATTAGCCCGTAAAAAATCAAGCCTTAAATTGCATTTATTGAATCCATTTATTCACACTTGTCATGGTGCAATTCATCAAAACAAAGTTATGAAAGAAAGTAAAAGAATCTCAAACTGACTTCTGAATCTTTCTTGACGAGCATCTGCCTTTCGTCATGTATTTTAAAAATAATTATCTAGACAATAGGATTACATGTTGCACAAAGAAATGGCACGAACAACGCAAATACTATAATTACGTACAAAATGTTATATCACCGTCTCTAATGGACAAAATATAACGCAAATGTCCAATACGAAGCATCGCCAAAATCGCCCTATATTTGTTTTTCAGAGAAAATTCCCAAGATCGGTCATATGTTTTACGGCGGCCCGAAAAGTCTACAGATATCGACGAAAAGTCTACAGTCACCGAGTATGATATTACCAAATAAACCTATCGGTAATGCAAACATCCTGCATCACAGCGCATTTTATGACAATATTTTCAAAGAGTTTATCCACACAAATACAGGTTTCATGACAATAGTGTCAAAACATTCATCCACACAAGTACAGGGAAATTTTCAATTTGTGGGAGTACAATTAGCCCAACCGAGAACTACGAACTTTCCCGACGTAAAAGGGACTGCAAAATCTGTTTTCGGATGCTTGTGAAAAAATGGGTAAAATTTCTATAATAGAAGATACCCAACTCTCAGTTATAGTTAACGCAAAGTCTACGTCATCTGGAGAACGTTAACCAGCCTTCATGAAACCGAACCTCAGAGTTATGATGCCACGAAAGAAGTTAGCCGTGATATCAACTTCGCTGCTGCGCGAGGGATTCAAAGCATTTAAAGTCGATTGAACACACGATGCTGGCAGGGAGAGGAGAATCTCAGCTCCCTATAACCAATGGAGAATTATTTTTGGAAAATAAAACGGTTAATTGAAACATCAATTCTCATCACTTTAAATTGTAATTCCTAATTTCCCAACACTAAAGGGTGATAAATCGTACATTAGGATAAATGGGTTTGATCCTGAGGCAACAGAGAGGCGAAGTCAGACAAGACCGCCAACTGCACGAGTAGAAAACGCATACTGAGCCTAAAGGAGATGGCTCCATTTTTATTTCGTTACATTAGTCAGGATTTGACGACGTGGATATTTATAGGTGTAACGCTGCGTAGAATATATGCCAACGGTGAATATACATAAGGCTTACTTACGCTTGGAACCGACGTTAACTAAACACTCATTTCGATGAATATTCATAGTTTATCTCTTCATAGGTTGACGACATTGTTTTTAAGTATCTGCTCCACACCATCGAGTGACTTTCTTCAATAAATGGTGCCAAATACTTTAATAATGGCCAGTTGCAGGAACAAGACTTTTCTATGAAGTTTTTAGACCGAAAAGCCATGGCAACCATTCAATAAAATTGCAGAAACGTTCAATAAATTTATTGGTTTCATAACTTATGGTATGGAGTTATTAGTTCCATAAGTAGCTAAGATGGTGGATGCGCAATGAACCGCTAGGAGACTTAATTACTTAGTTGTTTTGAGACGGTTAACCAGTTTTTTACTCTTACTGACTAATTATTATGTGCATTAGCAATTTTTCAAGGTCTAATTTCATAAACTTTATGCGACAGTAGAAGATTAGATCAAACATTCGAAACTATTAACTATTGGTATGTATTTGTAATTATTATGTAACTATTATATCTGTTCTTGCAACTCGAATATTTTTATGAGATCTGTAGCTTCATGCATCTCATAACTATTGATTCCATAAGTAAATGTTCTTGCAACCGGCCAAAAAAAAAGATGTGACCGGATTTATCATCGCACATTTTGAATCTATTTCACGAATAAAATAATTATTACGTAAGGTAGAAAACATATTAACGCTAATCCGCAGTAAGAAGTTACATATTTTCTCGTGAGAAATGCGTAAAAACTAATAAATAACAACTTTTCGACCAGTTTCATGATGGCTGGTTACCGTTAGCCGCAAGATGACGTAGACTCAATGTCAATCATAACTGAGAGTTGGAGGTCGTATATTATAATGTCAATGAGATAATACATTTCCTGCGTATCTCCTACTAGTATGTATACGAGGGCTTCCAAGAATACAAAGTTTATTCACTTTTAATAATTTTTTTATCGGAGACGGCCTCAATTAATACTAAAAAAAAAAGGAGATATCAATTTGCTTCCAACGTAATCTCTTACGCTGTGCATTCAGAACTTTAGTGCGGTCATTACCAACTCAGGTTCCCACGAACAAATATATTTCTGGATGAAAAGTTTTTGCGATACGCCCCCGTGTTCAAAACTCGTAGAAGTTTTCCGCCAGGAAATTCATTCTCGTCCTCGCCGGTTCCGAACACTTTGGTGTCATCAAAACGAGAGCTCCACACGGACAGGAAATGGTAGCGGCTCGCATCAAAACTTACGTAATGACCATAATCGAGGTACTCGCGGCGGAGAACTTTGGGACCGCAAAGTTTGCCACTAAAAATCCCTCCAGATGTACAAGTCCTTCCGGAAATTTTTCAACGCGTGGAGAGATTCTCAAAACCCGAAGACAATAAGACCCTCAGATTTTGAATGCAGCCTGTACAACAAGTGGGTGCAACTTAAAGGATGCATGGAGTGAGAGCGGGAGAAAATAATGTATTTTTGACGACAGTTTGGCTCAAGTACTCACAAATCATATCAATACCTTCTGGCTCAAATTGATTCACAATGCAGAATGCATTTCTTCCTACTCGAACGTTGAAGTCAACCGACTTGAATGTGCATGTCTCTGGATTCATGAATTACTCCCGAAATTCAGTGCGTAATGATGAATATAAATCCACTCGAAAAATGCCTCCATGGTTTATGCAATGCCGCCATACATTTGGTGTCTATAAATTATTCCGAAAATGCGAATGTTGTTCGCATTATTGTTGATCTAATTAGCCGATCTATTTCCCGAATAAATTAATAAATAAGTACTTAAGGTAGAGAAAACATTAACGCCAATCCGTAATGTGAATATAATAATTTTTTCACCCAGTTTCGATTGTTTTCTTCCTTCGATATAGGTCTTCGCAACGTGCATAAATCCGCCATAAATGTTCTTATTTTTCTGTATCATCCATAAGCATAGTATAGGTTGTACGAGGTTTTTATTCACTCGGTAAGTGCATTTGTATTCGAAATTACAACTTGTGCCGCATATTCGCAGATTTCTTTGAGTGTGTTATGGCAGTAAATGCTCACATAAAACATTAATGGCGGACATGTGGTGGATATGGTTGCAAAGACCTACATCGAAGGAAGAATACAATCGATATCGAACGACCTTGGGTTATCTGTAACGCGTGAGCTCACGTTATCGATATCTTTCACTTGAACTCATGAGAACGAATCGTCATTCTTCAGATTTTGTCAGGTGCTGCACACCATCAATTTTAACTAATGGAGTTCGTTCTTAGGGAAGTAATTGAGAGCATTGGCCTTATAGAAGGGTTGAACTTTTGGATAACGACTGCGCCGATGAAGAAACCGTCATCCCACCCCAGCCGACAAATCGCATTAGTCAGTCCATAGTAAAATAAGTTTAACAGAGTAAATGCAATGCATATTGGTGATAACTCACACCAAGCCACACATCCTTGAGATGGCTCGAAAAGATGAGTGTAGATGAGGATAATAATAACGGCACACGCAACTAAAACAATATCCACCACATGTCCGCCATTAATGTGTTATGTGAGCATTTACTGCCATAACACACTCAAGGAAATCTGCGAATATGCGGTATTGCACGAATTCTAGATCTACAAATACCTATTTGTTTAAAAAAATTAAAGTAACTGCAAATTAGTTATAGTGCTTTTATATTCGATTGGGAAATTTCAGATAATTTATAGATACCCTGTTTAATTTATTACGAGACGTGGCCCTCCTTTCAAAGTAGCAAAACTTTTAACATCTTTCATACATTTCTCAAAGTGATACTTGCGTGGGAATAATCCTGGACTCATTTTTTGTCCACTTCAGACTATGCTGCGAAGTCACACAAAATCATATTTTTCAATTTTTCTGTTCAGTCCCCACTCAATGACCTACGCAAGGGCAGGTTGGATAGGAGATAACAGAACTCAACTTTCACCATTTGCTGGGTCAAGTGAATTATAAATACACAATTCCTTCGGGGCAGGTGAGTCAGTCTATTTCTCTATGGTACCATCGGCCTACAAAATTTTAGAATTATTAACATGAGACTTTCTAAGTCAACAATTAGAACCAAAGTGATTTCTAAGTAGAACAGAATAGTCTGATTAGAACAGACTAGAAGTCTTCGGAACCTGGTGCTGGAGGAGGATGCTAAAGATAAAATGGACCGACAGAATAAGAAATAATGAAGTGTACAGAGGAGTAAAAGAGGAAAGGAACATATGGAACACCATACAAAGAAGAGGAACAAGATGGATTCGACACACCCTGAGACACAATGAGTTTGTGAAGAACATAATTTTCAATGAACAAAAGTAATAAAGGAATTGAAGGTGGAATAGAGAGAAAATTCCCCAGAGGAATACCCAGGAATAAGTTCATTGACCAAATTAAGAGCAAAGTTCATAAGAAGGGATACCAGGAGGAATGTCCGTTATTTAAAGCAACCTGGTCGAATTTGACGTTTCATTGCAATTTAAAAGGATTGTCATGGAGACTTACTCATTCGTGATAAAGGGAGTGAAATAGTTCAAAGCGCAAATGAAATATGGATCGACGGGAAAACAATCTGTGTGCTGTCAAGCTAATTCAATGGAATTAGTCCAGTGATTATGTAGAGAAGAGATTTGTTGCCATGTTTGCTCCTTTTCACATTGGGTAAAGCTTTTTATGCATTCTTGGACAGTATCTACAGAGCTCAGGGATCAATGACATCGCTACTAATTCAAGAATTTTAACAGAATCTCATACTAATGCCATTCTGAAAGTTACTCTCGTTAAAAGAACCAGAATATTTCATCAAGTTTTAGCTGCATCTCTCCGCTTGCTTTTGCTAAATTCATGCTCCTCTGGCACGCTTAAAGAGCCATTTGAGGAATGGGAGAAAACATGGAAGGTATTTGATGAAAGACGGAAGATTTCTTTACAATCTCACACCAATTAAAAGCCATTCCAGAAAATGTATGTTGGAAAAATTCATGTTGGAAATTTTAATGTTGGAAAAGTTCATGATTTAGGTATATGACGCAATTAACAGCACATACACGTCCTTAAGTGAAACGCAAAAATTGCTATTCACCTCAGAAGGCAGACCACTAAAAAATCCCTCCCCTAAAACTGATGCCTTGTGACAGCAAATCAAGCGATAAACCTTGCAGGCCGGACATACATGTGGGCAGGCTCACATACTCAGCCCCAATTATCCTTCGTTCGAAGAATGGGGATGGCACAAAATAGAAGACGCATGGACTCAGAAATGGACGATTCTGCCAAACATTTGGGAAACATTCACAGAGTTAATAAAATGCGGCTGCGAAAACGATTGCAATGAAATATTTTCATATAGAAAAGCCGGATTTTGTTGCACTTTGATGAGTAGTAAATGCAAAGGAGGTTGAGATAACGTCAGGTAACTATAAGTTTACAGTTAAAATTTTATTGTTGAATCATTTTAGGCGTCATTGTAATTAACTGCCCTCATTTTATTTTATTTCGCCGCATTCAAATTTAACTATTGCCATAAATGTAAATGTTTAAGCATGTGGATCTGAAATTCAAGTCAACAGACGTTTCTGTAAAAGAAGAGATAAATCCTAACAACAAAATAATCAATGAAAACTTTTAAGATAATGCCAAATAAATAACTAACTGTTATTATAAGTAGTGAGTCATACCGATATTCCATGTCTCGGCAAAAATCCAGTTCGTAATGTGTTATAACAATGTGAACTTTCCTTGCCCGCTTACCGCCACTGGCGAATGACCTGGATTCACATTTGAACTTTTCCTGACTTTGTTTATCAAAGTATTAACATAGAGTTTGGATATTTAGTACCTTTAATAGTAAATCTGCGTTTTTCACATTTAAAAAATCCTTCTTTGATCGCCACAAAAAAGTTATTTCGCCATTTATAGCACTTTCGTGTGGAAAGTAAACCCAAACTTTGAATTTGACGCCAAATTTCGTAGTTGCTACTGCACCATGGGAAAATAACAGTATGCTAAATATTACCTTATATTTACTAAATAGTTTTATATAGTTAGAGAAGCCGCAGCAATTATAGTAATTGAGAAATTGGATTTAGAAAATTTAATGTTAGTTTATATCGGACGCCATTTTGATGACGTCATCATGCGAGTCCTAAGGGACATTTTTTTGGGCATCAGATCGCAAAACGATCTAATTGGTCCAAAGATCATGTGTGCAAATGGAAACCCTCTGGTCATCGAATGCGTTTTTCGATTTTTTTGTCCTCTAGGCCCTGGACTACTTAGCAAACTGACACCGCCCACTTTTTTCCTAATTTCTATCTGGTCGCCAACATCACGATAAGAACTTTTTCTGAACTGACGAAGAAGAACTGTTTGCATTGTTCCACAGTAAAACGTTCGAAGAAACTGAATACGCCATTTTGCATATGGTTTCACAATGATGTTCATATCGAAACCGGTATAATTAAAAATTTCTCAGTGAACAACAACAAAGAGTTCCTTAGTCACGTATTAAGTTCTACCTGTCCCACCATGTCAGCCCGAAGACAAAACAAAAAAATTCACAATAATTGATTCATCTTTCCCAAGATCAGACTACATTCCCGACGCGCTACCGCATTCATCTATTGCCATAAACCGCCAGTATCGGCTTGTAATGTTCTACCAATTAATTTGTTGATATTTGAAGTCTCAAGTTCACCCTCACCCGTTAAGCTCACCGTTAAAAAACACAATGTAATCATGAGAATTAACTTTACGATGCAAAAATAGTATCGCAATTATTTCTTCGAAGATGCTGATGCTGCTTTCAACAATGAACATACGCTGGGAAGGCCTCGACCCACTTACGATCGCTTCGTAAAAGCTTTTGAATTGTGAGGACCGCGGAAGCGCAGAAACGAGAGAGACATAACCGAGTTCGACTAAGAGCGCCGACTAATCAAAATGAAAATAAAAAAAAGGGCCGCGGGCTCTCCAAGAACTTCACCCAACCTTTTCCTCACCAAAGCATTTCCTGGGAGGGGGGGGAGGGAGAGATCCCCCATCGCGATTCTCACAAAGTAGGTCTTCGATCTGCCGGCAAACTTTCCGCAACACACTTCTCCAGCACTCCATTCTTTTCTTGCAACCCTGTGACCTTCTCCCAACTAATTGTAAGACCAATTTAGATTGTCTTCACGACAGACTTGAATGATTATACAAGCTGCAGACTTAACTGGCAAAACTCGCGAATAAAAATTATTTACTTGCATTCTAAACAAGCTGAAGGGAAATCCTTCGCTTTGGATAGGATATTTTTTTACCTTTTTTCGATCGATTATTACCGAGGAACATATGATAATAACTTCTGAAGTCTCCCGCGTTGAATTGGACTTCTCCTAATCAAACGCCGCACCCTCTTATAATTCACTGTCGGTATGCGAAACCAGAATTGACACAAAGTGATAAATAAAATTAACAATGGAAGTTCCCTTTTCCCAGTATTTTCAAGCAAATTCCCAACCAATTTAATAATATGCTTGCGAGCGAACAAAAAAGACCAAATCGTTAACTTGCACTGCGGAAGATCAAAATAACGAAATGAAGAATCGGTGGAAATCCACTGAGCTAGGAATCAATTTTTCTCCGGGTAGAACAAAACCTATCCAAATTATCCAAATACGGAAGAAATATCGGTTCTATATCAAGCTTGAAAACGTGGAAATCTTTCACGCATACGGTGAAATAAAATTTAAACACTACATTCCACAATCATAATCGACTCGGTTCGACTATCGCTTCGCTGTAGAACAGTATCACAAGATGAATGAAAATTATTCCAAGGGCAATTACAGAAGTAGGCACGTACCCAACACGACATTCCCCTTAGGAGAAAACAAATTCCGATAATTATTTAAATAACTTTTTTTAAACCACGTTTTTAAACGGACTAAAAAGTATACAATTATTTCTTCTAGCCCCATACAGATTTATAACCCCATAGGTACAGATTCCTAACTCCATACGTATTGTCCTGAAAATTTGAGAATGTGAATTTATCAAAATACAGTCACTACCTCTCGATAGTTTTCTTTAAAATCATCTTCAATGATAAATTTGGAACATTAAATTCCATTGATTTGGAAAAAAACGTCAATAAAAAATATAAGGCCACTTTTCCGTTTATGGTTAAATTCATTAAAGTCGCACGCATACTTGTATGGTCATATACTGGAACGCAACAGTCGATCATCAAACTAACCTTAAGTACCGACAGTAATCAGCTGTATATTTTCAAAGCAGAATTCTAGTAAACAGTTTCATAAATTTATAAAAATTCATCAACTGCAATTAATGCGATTGCGAGAAACTACGTACGTAGCTATGGTGAATATTAAAGAGCTCAATTTCGACAGTTTTCACCCTTTTAGTATTCAATATGTTCAAAAAGTGAAAAATTGTAGATGCACTGACTAAAAAGTTGTGAATTTAGTTCAACGATTCCTCACGTGAGTGTGTTCCGCAACTTATCAGTAAATTTCAAAAAAGCGGCCCAATATTTGCTATTGACGTTTTTTTCCCAATCCATGGATTTAAATGATCCAAATTTACTATTGAAGGTGATTTTAAAGAAAACTATCGAGAGGTAGAATACTGTATTTTGATAAAAACCAAGTTTTGGCAGAATTTCGAAAACTCATGAAAAATGCTTAAAAATGAGTGAAAAATCGACCTTAAATACTCTGAAATAAAATTTTTACATCACATATTCCCTAAAGATCAACTGAAATGTGTTAAATTAACTATTTTCAATTAACCCTAGTGATAGTAAACATTTTAAAAATGTATTTCAATAAATATGGAGGAAAAACCCTTAAAAAGTCGATAATTCCTGAAAATGTGCGTAAAAACTCATTTGTTTGTCAGGTTAGAGTGGAAAGCCTCAACTCTGCGCAATAATCTTGCGCGTACATCCTAGTCATAGCAAATGATTAGGTTGGGCACCCCTCGGTATACGATTTGCGAGAAAAGCCTTTTTTCGAACCACCCTAATGTTCATAGCTATAAAAATACACAATCACAAATTTTCGGGACAACCCGTATGGGGTTAGGAATCAGTATGGGGTTATAAATCTGTATGGAGCTAGGAGAAATAATTGTACACTTTTTAGTCCGTTTTAAAAACTTGGCTTGAAAAAATATTTAAATAATTATTATACATTTTTAGTCGGTTTTAAAAACGAGGTTAAAAAGTTGTATTTAAACAATCATTTATTATTATTTTGTATCATATTCGTATAATATGTTATAATTGAATACTATTTCATTGTCATTCAGTTCTGAGCTATGTTACAAGTTTCAAGTCTCTAGCCCATCGGTTAGTTAGTTTAAAATCGATTGCTAAATTTGTACCAGACAGACAGACAAGAGAGCGAGTTGATAAATCCGCAGTAAAAACTTTAATTTTGCAATTTTAATGCCCTTTTTCTGATGGGGTCGGGGTGGCTCAGTGGTAGCGGGTTCGACTCCTGTTCCGAAGGCTATGAAAATTATTCCAAGTTCGACACTAACAATAAGCAACGGAAAATTTTTCCCACACACCCACACTTCGGGCGAGAGTGAGACTAAGATACTGCGACGTGGAAGTCAACACCAAGCACAATTTAATCTCCCACGATACATACGCGTTACATGCTCAATCTAACCCCTAGAAGTAGATAAATCAACCAATATATTTCCGGGAAAATCATTCCTAGAACCCCTGAAATCAACCAATCTTTGGATCGAACGACGAGTGATGAGGCCTTAGAAAAGGGCAGAGCTTACATCTATCAATCATCTATCAATAAGGCCGAAAAAGAGCTAACACCTATCAATTAAATTACACTTCTCTATTGCTTCATACACGCTGTACCACTCTAAAGACACCAGAAATTCAACCCATTTACACGTTCACTCACGACTGTCCACCACATTCACTCACGACTTACGCAGTCCACCTTTTATTTTGAATCACTCACTCTGCAATCTCTTTCGAATCCACTCCCACTCATCCTCTCAATACGCCCAATTCAACGAAACACACTACTTACATAGGGGTTCATTACTGGAGCATGCGAGGTCGCTACGAAAGTTTTGAGATACATTAAAACAAAGAAACTTGAAATAATTTTGATAACTATGTTCCCTTACCTTTCCTGCGAACTACAACCTTGACGTGGTGGAATGGCTTGCGCGTTCTAATGACCGCTAGAGCTGGAATGGCGGGAGCAATTTATATTGCTCCCGGTACGGCCACCCATGCCAGATAGGTCGAAGGGTAGGAGCCAGACGAAAGGTAGTCCCGTGATAGTGTCACGTGAAACACACAGTTGGGAAGCGGGGGTGGGAGTCCCCTCTAGACTATTATACTACCCAAAAATATGAATGTCGCTCAAATAGAAATGAATCCTGGCAACTACGGGACGCCGCCCAAAGGGGCGGGTGTCGAACCTGGCATCGGGGGATACAAGGACCAAGGAAGATAAGAAGAAAAGGAAAGTACCGATTAAAATCCGCCTTGGAACGTTATGACTATGATGAGGGCAGGGAGGTTGGAAATTCTTAAACGGGAAATGTATACAGGAAAAATGGATGCCTTAGGATTGTGCGAGGTGAGATTTAACGACAGTAGGGATTACTGGAATGATAGTTAAACGGTAATCTATAGTGGCGGGATTGAGAGTCAACGTGGGGTAGCTATAGTATTGAACGCAAAATTCGGAAGGAAGGTACTAAATATTGAACGCGTGACCGATAGGACACTAGTGGTAGAAATAAAAGCACGCCCAGCAAATTTCGTATTGGTCCAGGTGTACATGCCGACTAGCAATCATAGGGAGAAAGAGGTGATGAGGTATGAGCAGATAGAGGAGATAATCAGAGAAGTGTCGGGAAAGAAAATGTAATAGTAATGGGTGACTGGAACGCAGTAGTGGGGGAAGGGAGAGATGGGTATGAAGTGAGAGGGTTTGGATTAGGAACGAGAAATGATCGCAGATAGAAGGCAGTTGAATTTTGTAGGAGAAATAAATTAGTAATTACAAACACTTGGTTTAAACACCATCGCGGGAGGAGGTACACAAGGAAACGCCGGGAGACACTGGGAGATACGAAATTGATTATATCATGGTTAGACAAAGATTTAGGAACAGTGTGAAAGAACTGGTGTAGCTATCCTGGGGCTGATGCATATTCAGATCATAATTTAGTGATGATGAATATTGAGGTTAGATTCAAAAAGTTAAATAAAAGCAGGAGGATGAAGAGGTGGAACTTGGAGGCGTTGAAAGGGGAGAAAAGGAGGGAATACCAAAAGATAGTGGAAAGGAACACAGGATAAGCCAAAGAAGCAGAAACAATCGAGGAAAAGTGGGATAATATATATAAACAAGCAATGTAAGAGCGGCCGAGAAAACAATAGAAGCAGCGGAAATGAGGAGGGTGAAAAAACAGTGGGTAACGGAAGAAATGATAAGGAAAATGGAAGAGGAAAGGAATTGACAAAACTTCAGCACGACGTAGGAAAGGCAAAATACAAGGAGCTTAATAATCAACAACGGAGAATAACCAATCGGGCGAAGAAAAATTGGTGGAAAAGGCAATGCGAGGAAATGGAGTAACTGCAAAAGGAAGTGGTAGTGGGTGCGTTATACGCTAAAGTTGCTATCGGGAGGTAAGCAAGGGCAAACGGTACCAAAGATTAAGGTCAATAGAGGTAGAATATTAATCGAGCAGGAAGATATTCAAGAAAGACGGCGAGAATATGTGGAAGAGCTATATGACAGCGATAGTAGATCAACTAATTTAGATATAGAGGAGGAGGGAAGCGTACATGAAGATAACCTCGGGCCAAAGATTCTAAACAGTGAAATAGAGAAATCATTGAAAGAGATGAAGGCTAGGAAAGCTGTAGGAGTAGATAACATGCTCAAGAGTTTAGGAAATAAAGGTAGGCAAGCTTTTTTCGAATATTTACTATAGAGAGAAACAAAAAGTATAACCAGAACGTTTTAGCATTCTTTATTGATTTTGAAAAAGCTTTTGATAGGGTAAATAGGAATGAAACAACAGAAATACTAGAGAAAATGGAAATAGACTGGCGAGACAGAAGGCTAATCCAAAACTTATATAAGACTCAAAGGGCGCCGGTGAGGGTGGCTGATGGTGAATCGGGATGGGCAACTATAGGTCACGGGGTAGCAAGCCATCTGTACTACGCATCGTACATTTTTAGCAATAAGCAATTTTTCTTTTAAGTTTGAAAGTTTGAAATTAATTTTCATGTTACACTATATTGCGGGTTGCTCGAATTGATGTGGGATTACCCAGTGACGACATATGTGCACTGAAACCTTAATTTACTCGCCCGGGAGACTTGTTGAAACTAGACCCTCTGCCATAACCCAAACATAAGAACACATTCCGATTGCAGAATTCCACAGTTGAACAACTACTTACAACGTCTTTCTTCCGATGTCATCCCAAAACTCAGCCCGAAGTACTACTAAATGACTCTGGCTTTGAAGGAAAAGCTGCAAATGCCGAGGCAAGATGGAAAATTCCACTATGTTCACTTCCTCATCAAAAAACTTTCATTTATATCAAATGAGAAGGTCATAAACTAGAATGGGTGGAAACATTTAGTCATCGTACGGTACGGCACAAAACTAAATTACTTAGTATTATTCCATTCCAAACGTATTCGTAGCACAAACATTTTCAACGTGCAGAGTACCCTTGAGAGTGACCGTTAGGTACAGGACCTTTGTACAGGAATTTGTGAGGAATAATATCCATTAATTACTAATAGTTCAATATCTATTTCTAAGGAAGTCCAGAATGAAGCTAATGATGCTATTGGGTGATACGACGAACGAGATGAACAAAGTAGTATAGATATTGAGATATTTCATCATACTTCCAAAAAAAGTGAATGAGGATAATATAGAGAAGGGAAGCTTTCACTTCGTGGAAGGACGTCATAATGATCAAGATAAAGCTTCCACTTTCCACACTTTATTTAAAAGTTACCGACCGGTTTCAGCTATCAAGCCATCTTCAGGTAGAAAATCTCTGGTGTCCGCCATTTATATACGTTTCAGAGGATAATGGGAAACACTCTTTGGGGGGAAGTTGATCGAGGGGAGGGGTACACAATTGTTGGTGGAACAAGGTGAAGGTGAGCTGTGGGATGAATCATGCGGTGCTTCGGAAATTTTGAGGGTACTGGGAGAGTGTTCATGAGACTAGTGAGGAGGCAGGGTAACCCTCCCCCATCACCTTCCCACCCAAACTGAGTGTTTCCCATGATCCTCTGAAACATATATAAATGACTGACGCCAGAGATTTTGTACTTGAAGATGGCTCGACAGCCGAAACTGGTCGATAAATTTTACAAAAATTGTAGAAGTCACAAACTTTATCTGGATCATTATGAATGAGGATACTTTGCCAAATGGGCGGGACAATGAGGGAACTTCAAACCGGGAACTTCCCGAGTAAACCTCTACCATGGGTTTTCAAGCCACCGAAATCAAATGTAGTGAGATTAAATGTAATTCCACAGTTGAACAACTACTTCCAATGCTAATTTTAGTATCACCCCTATGGTTATTAATTTAACCCGAAGGATATTCATATTTTGCCGAAACATATTTCGAATAATGAAACCGAACTAGGAACAGCAGCCGGAAATTTAGAGAATGCTTAGGTTCGGATTATTTCCGGCTATGTGTACTCAAAAGGTATATTTTATTATTCCGTTATCTTACATAGAAAAGAGCATGAGATATGAGAGAAAACTACCGAACTCTCCAGTCATAATGGTTACAACTTTTCAAAGACAAGGGCAAAGTAGCAAAAATGCAAAGAGATGTATTTTTTTACTTTAAGGGGAAAAAGGAACTAAATAACATAAGATGGCCGAATCTACTGCTATGATTGAAGAGCACGATGATAGCATACGAAAAAATTACGGAAATGACCTCATGAGTAAATAAAAAATGGACTACCATTTCGTCGGCCAAACGAAACTACTTCCTCTTCTAACGGAGGAACTCTTATTCGGCGGAGGGGTAGAGGTATATAGGGTAACTACAGTTCAGAATTCTTTGATCAATAGGGTGAAGATTTCATAGCCTCCGTATTGCAGTATCTAGTAAAATACAGGACAAATCAAACACTCATCGGAAAACAAAAACACAAGATTCATTACGTGAAAGTGATGCCGAGTCTTATGTGTCTAAAGTATTAGATAACAGTCGGTATGAAACAGACTCTGTATCGGAAGTCTATATTTTTACAGTTTTGAGGATAAATATTATCCAGGAATGATCACTATAACTTACTTGACAAGATACTTTAGTAAATGTGATGGAGCGATTTGGCAAACACTGGAGGTAGCTAAATGAGAAGGACGAAATCTGGTACCAAGACAGAGAAATAGAGCGAAGAAAGACGAAGAAATAATGCTCAGAGTGTTTCTAAGCGTTACGCAACACAAATGCTGCCTAAATTATTTGAAATTTGTTTTATTCTATCCTTCAGAGTTCTAAATCAACCACATGTAAGTTAAACTTCGTGGTACATGTCAAAGTACTGACAATGATAGAGGAAAATCTACCACAAAGTTGTACTAAAAGAAGTGGTAACTTTGTGACAGCTACATTATGAAATATAATCCGTCCAAATAATGATTAATTTTGGGACTCATCGGTAATCAAAAGATGAGGGATGACTTTGACCAAAAACATCATATATTTTCAATATTCATATATACACTAAGAACCTTCACAAAACTATTTTTTTAAACTCACTAAGTAACCCCAGTTTTTGGTATGCAATTTATTACATGAAATATTGAAACCTTGAAAACTTCAAATGCGTTTTTTTTCCAAAGATAACCCAACGATTTTGCTCATTTCAGGTATTTTGTAGCAAGACATCTGTACTACGCATCGTACATATCTGGCAACTGGCAATTTTTCTATTAACGTTTAAATTAAATTTCATGTTGCACTAAATTCCGGGTTAGTCGCATTGACGTAGGATTACCCAGTGACGTCTTCATAGCACTGAAACCTTAATTTACTCGCCCGGGAGACTTGAGGAATCTTTAGGCCCTCTTCCCTCAGGGAACATATGAGACCGTCTTCTATAACTCAAAATTATGGATACTGTAAAGTTAAACTTCGTCTCAACTAAAGCTACGGCCGTTTTTGTTTATTTCACACACATTTTCACGAACCCATCTGCCTAAAAAATAAAACAATTAGAACTGACCTTCTTACCCCACGCATCTATACAGTGAGTTCTAAGTTTCCTCCCCAGACGCTGAACAAAATAAACATTTAGTTAGAATTTCACCAATATTTACGTTACCGTGAGAGGTATGCTCTGTCCTCCTCAATTCACAACCTTGAGCAATTACCTTTCACTAATCCTGTCTTAAGTTCTTTCGAGAAGGGGATTCATTGTTTTTATTCTACATGAGATAAAAACATTATTGTGCAAGGTCCAGGGCCAAGAAATACAACGTATTGAGAGCGGAATTACTGAT
This sequence comes from Ceriagrion tenellum, assembly GCA_963169105.1. Classification (NCBI taxonomy): domain Eukaryota; kingdom Metazoa; phylum Arthropoda; class Insecta; order Odonata; family Coenagrionidae; genus Ceriagrion; species Ceriagrion tenellum. Next base: position 64,405,823 of record OY720635.1, read on the forward strand.
GCTCGAAAACTCTCATAAGGAAAAACTTTGCGTCTCACCTTTTAAATATTTCGGCCGCAACGGAACGAAAATTGAATAATGTACACTTCGTAGTCATCACATCCAATTTCATAAATCACTCTTTTCACCCTTTTCATTTTCCCTCAAACACGGCGACTGTTTACGTACCTACATTTCTTTTCTAACTTGAAGAACTACCGTAGAAAGGAAAATTACTAAATCAAGACTGTATTAAATGATATCCTCTGTGATTAAATGAATACCACCCTAACTTTAAGGAAGCAATTGGTTGGAGGCCAGAACACATTCTACATCTACATAATACCCTGCGAGCCGCCGCATGGGCGTGTGGCAGGGGGTGTTAGGTCACCAGCCGTGTAAAGATGTAAGTTTTTGGGAGATGAAATGGTGACATGTATTATAGGCATGTATTTAGTGGAGCTCAATTTTTATTGTGGTCGCTTATTATGTGCGGAAAGAACGAGTCTTTGTACCTATCTGGTCGGCAGTGTATCTCTCTTATTTTATTGTATCTGTCACCCCTAGGGATGTGGTGAGGAGTCATGATCTCTCTGTCTCTCTGAAAAATCCCAGTTCTGAATTTTTTAAGCAACCTAAGCCAAGCATGTAGCCTCCGAGTTTCTAGGAGCTCCCACCTCAATCCCTCTAAAAGTTGTGAGACACTATAATTACGCTCGTAGCAGTTTTTAACGAAGCGCGCTACTTTCCTTTGTATTTTATTATTTTTTTTGTTTAATCTTTATGACCAGGGTCCCAAATGCTCGTGGCTTATTCGAGGTGTGGCCTAACCAGAGCGATGTAGCATCTCTCTTTGACTTTTTCATCGGAGGACCTTCCTATTACACGTTTAACAAAACCTAGTTTATTTCTTATATCTTTATTGATGTGCCACATATGTTTTGTATTTGTAATCCCAACGATATATCAAAAGTTAAGGTAATTCCAAACTATGTTACAGTATCTGAAGATATTATGCTTACTCCACCCACAGTATAGGTAGGGCATTTTGCAATGACTTTCGCAGGAAGAGAACTGTGGACATTTATTGATCGTTCATAAGTCACTATCACTGATATAGATGGAGAGGTCGCATATTATGATGACCAATGCTTGACGCTGTAACATGGGTGTGGCCGGTTCGCCATCATTGTTACCCCTATTTAACCTTAGCACTTAAGGGCGCATATTTATGTAGTGTCTATAAAGATAATATCGAATAAAATGTTCGTGCGTAAATAAGTACCACTCAAATAATATATTAACCCCCACACAATGTCTCTCGTCAAGTTCGAAGGGACAAAATAAGAAAGACTCATCGTCAAACAGCCACAAAAACCACTTCTTCCGATGCACCATTAGAGACGTCAAAAGCAGTGCAAGATATTGGAAGCTTTCCTTTCGCTCTACTGCGCTGCCCACGTCTCAACACGACAGCGTCATAGGTATGCATATAAAGTAGCTCTATGAAAAGGGCACTGATTTTTCATTTGTGCCGGTCTCTGAGGACTAGGCAGCGCACATATTAAGAGATCGGGAGAAGAAGGGCGCTGGAATGAGTTTGAGAAGAAAAGACAGTCCATTATCACACCCGCTGTACCTTTTTAAACGTTTCTTTTCATCAAAGACTTAAACATGGATAATTTTCGATGGTAGTCGAGGTTCATTGATGGCACCTTTTATTAACTTTTCAGATTAACCGAAAAAATATTCTAGGACCACATCCCATTTCAGTAAATACATGTTTAGGCGTTGGAACCCACCGTACAGGCAGTAATGGAATGATTCAAGTAGTATAGTTTACATACTTTTCTTTAAATTATGCAAGATATGATGAGTTTATAGCGCGGATTTCCAAATTTAGACGTAAATTATAGTTAAATACATTTTTTCACTAGGCGAGGCAACTTGATAATTTATAAAAACCACTACAGCTATATGATATGCGTTATTCCGCATTTACACGAAAACCGGTAAATATGTCATCGGATTATTACGAACTGTATATCATGAGTCCGCGGATTGATTATGACTTTACCGGGCCTGTCACCCTGGACCATGCGGGGAGAAAAACCTAAATACGGATCTACTACAATTTATTTGATTCCCTCTCATCTCACCCGCAAAAGACTTATGACAAATGACTTGAAGTGTTCCATAAGGCTTAGAGATGGAGAGTAGAGTTCCACCAAGAAGATCAATCGCCTAAAAAAGATACATGCTCCGTTAAAATAATATAAAAACACATTTCCCACAACGTACGGGAGCTAATAAGACTTAAAGAGAATCACCAGTGAAAAATTCGATTTGATTTAGCATGCGCAACTACATCGTATCGTACTTGAAATTCTATCGAGAGAAAATGGAAAAGAATGGATGGATTGCACAGGCGCGACTCACGCGTGGACTCTTTCGCACCCGACCCCTCCAATGACCAACGGAGTCCACGGCAAACAAACCGATGCCCATCGCAATCCCGACCGGGTGATAGTGAAAGCGACGCAGCTCCTCCTTCCCCCTTCTCCCCCCCCAGTAACTGAAATGGCACGCGGAGGGGCGTGTATAAATTCTGTGCCGAGTGATAATCGATTTCTCGAAAAGATGTTCGTCCGGTTGATGGGATCGTAAACAACAGCGGGAAATGACAAGGCAACGAGGGCACAGGTGAACATGACAATCACTGTTTCTCGTGGATAATCGACGTATTCAGGACACTCACATCAAAACACTGAATCTAGAAGATATACGCAGTGAGGAGTCTTGTAAAGATGGGAGACACATATTTACATAGATCTTTCGGTAAAACCGTCAAATAAATTGGTATAGGTATGCGCCGGTCTATTTTTCCGATATATCGATACCATATACCGATGTTTATTTCGACATATTGACTTGAATCAGAGTATTTTTTTACCCGTATGTACCCGTATAACTGGCGTTATTTTTTAGCCAACGATATCCGATAAAATTTCCCAACTCTCAAAATTTCAAATGAGCGTTTATATGTGAATTATTTTTAAAATTCTTTCAAGAGCAAACGTAAATGGATTAAAATCCGTCACTTACGGTAAAATGTTACACAAAAGGAATCTTTCATGTTTCCACTGCCTTCATCGTGAGAATCAAAATGAAAAAAACACTGAAATTGAACGACAATATCAAAATATAACGACCAATCTACTTTTATATGGTTAATAATAATAATAATAATTTATTTAACACATACAGGTAACCCCAATTACATGTGTTATAATAAAAATACAATAAAATAAATAAATGCGTACATCAATCAATCAGGAAAAAGAAAAACAACCGTTTAGGTTCTATTAAAAAATACGAACATTTTCTTTTTTAGGGACACTAAAGGGTCAGAAATAAAATCAGCATCTTTATAATTATTCAAAAATTCCTTAGCCGTGCGCATCATCCTAGTTAGCGGTTCATATTTACAGAAATCCACCGTTAAAAATATTTATTAATAAAACAATCATTGTACCTAATGTAAGTACACCGGTTTCCGATTCATCTGCATATTTTGGCATATCTACCATCCCTCAACTCGTTTCCGACATGTAAATCTTAAAAAATGGTTCACTCACGATTAAATAGGATGACCTATAGGCACGCCAGTCAATGAAGTCTCAACTTCAATCTTTCTCTTCTCTAGGGACACAGATACATATCAAGACACAAAATCGGTAAACATTTGCGTCGACCTGCCATCACGCAGCAGTGCTTCGAGGATCTCAAACTTGAATCATGGAATCCCAAGATTAATCTTCATCACGAATCACCCTGGTAAAGGCTTACTCTGTTGTTCGGTAGTTTCGGGGTATGAGCGGTAATTGAGATCAACAATGCAATTTAAGATGGGATACTGGTAACGAAAGAATTAGGGATTGACAGAAGGATGGAGAGAAACCCTACGTCGACACGAGCATACTGTAATCGAAAGAGCACAGATAAACGTTCCATTCGACGGACGGAGTATTGCACATAAATAGGCTTACCAGGTCCATCCCGGTGTCCCGCCCGGCGGGAAAATTAGTTCTGACTGACACTGAAATGTCCTGAAATTATTCCCTTAAGGACCGCTGTACACTGCACGAGGAAATTCGCAGCGACGAATAAATGGCGAGAAGTGTGCAAATCCAAAAAATATCGTCTTGAGGACACATTAATAACTATTGTGTTAATTAATAGGGAAGAACCCCCGCGGAAGAAGCCGAACTGCTCAACACTACTTCTCAAAATTTCCAGGGAATCCCAAAAGAATTTCCTGACAGACCAAAAAGGGTTCAGCCTCCCCACAAGTAACGACATTTGATCTAAGTTTGGTGCTGAAACAAGACGCCGCAGCATAAGGTTATACTTTTTTCATGTAACTGCACTAAAAAAATTTTAAAAATGCACAATTAGCTTTACTTTTAGCACAACACAATCACCCGACACGAATTTAAGACAATTAACTCAACTTCCTGGTTTTACTCTCCTCAAAACTAGATGCATACAGTTTTATGGCCATTAGAATATGTAAACTCGATATATTCTAATGTGCGGCCCACACGGCCTCACAGAGACAAAGATTCCACAGCAAAAGTCTCCCACAGCGCCGGGATTCGCACCCAGATTGATGGGAAATTATGAAATTCATCAGTTCCAGGATGGGAAATTATGAAATTCATTCAGACCAGGTTTGGCCTTGTGCCACCATAACCAATCAAAGTCCTATTCTTGTATTTATCTGTCACGGCATTCGCTTTGAGAGCCGGCATTGAACGTGTTCACTAAAAGGCTGCATTTTTAATGATCAGCTTCGCTATAATCTTGGACACAGTCGAGGATAGGAACCACTAAGATGGTCGATCATGGAGTAATGTGAGTAGCCCAACTCAAATGGGGAAGTGTGGTCAATTTAACTCAAACCTATCATAGTTACTAGGGAAATTTACCAGTCAAGGTAGGTTTGAATGGAAGAGAGTTAAAATCCTCCACATTTTTACATGACAGCACCTTCACCCATGAACCAATTTTTTTCTTCATATCAGCATATGTTATAACCTTCTTCATCTCATCCATAAAGCCCATTCCCTTTCTTCCTCTTCCCCATTAGCCTTCCACATCCACCCCTTTATCCCACTCTTCAGTATCCCTTCACCCCTCATTCCTTTTTTCAATCACCTACTCTGCCTCCTCCTAATCCCCTCCTGAAGATTCCTCTCCTTAATCACCAAGCTGAGCACTTTCTTGCTCGTCTTCCTTTCCATCCACCACACTTCCTCTCCTCCGCCCCAAATCTTAAATGTCAGCTGCCACACCTCATCTTCACCTCTCGGAGTCAACAGTTCTAAGCTATACAAAACTATAGTGCATATTGAGACTCTTCATCAATTTTTTTATTCACAGTATTACTAGCTTAAGCTGCCACCTTCAGTGGCAGTTAAGCCCGCGTTTTTATTTTAATTTCAAATAAAGGTTCGCTTTCTTCACCCTTTTCATAAATTCTTCACTTTTGAATAACCTGATTGCAAGCTGCCTAATTGAAACAGTTACCCAATTTGCATCTTCCGTCATCATAATTCAGCAAGCATTTTTGAGCTATACCACAAACTTTCTTATCCTAATAGCTTTTATGCTATATTGTCATTTAAGCACTAGAACAAAATTCACCAATCAATCAAAATCATGTCTCATAAAAAACTCATTAAACTCATCAAGGCATGGAAATATCACCAAGGTTAAAAACTAACCAAAACAATTTTTTTGGCATTGCTGATCTTGTACATACCTCACTATCAATCAATGCAGGAGTATGTCTCATTAAATGCAGCTTCACGTCTTCCTCACGTCCTATGCACGACTTCTAATTCTCTATGCATAAATCAGATGTTGCTAGATCTTGGGTAACCTGTAACTTTGTACGTGAAATTCCTAAAATCGTCTATCCTATGTCTCAATACTAACAAATCTATCAAAAAAATTACTGGTAACCTGCAACTTCGTACATAAAATTCCAAAATCGTCCACCCTATGCCTCAAAACTACCAAATCTATCAAAAAAATTACCATAAACATTGACTCATTCGCTACATCTCAAGTCTGCACACAGCCAATGCCCAAATACTATTACGTGGATACAAGGTCCCCAACATCATCCCTCTCCTACTGCTGAATGCTTCTTATGCTAGAGTAATACTGCTTTCCATTGTTTTCTACTAGAACTATTTTCCTCCAACACCTCCCCACTTTTGCGGCAACCTATCCTTTTTTCCTCAAAAATCTCATTATTTTTTTCCGATATCATGTATCTTCTTCCATATTTCCTGCCTGAATAAGTCTCCAATCCCTTCAATGATCTACTAACTCATGGTCCACAAATCTAACAAATTTTATCTGCTGTTCAACTTTTATTTCAACATTCAGCTATTCCAAAGCCACTCTTACCATTTCCTTGGCTTATATTTTAAAAACACTCCTGGATAAATCAATGAGCCACAATTTTTAATGAAAATTGATCACATTTTACCCAGTTGGAAATCCCTAAATGGAGATCATCAGCACACCCTCCCCCAGAATAAATTCCCTTCCCAAAACTTCCCTTCCATAAAAATACACATCAGAAAAAGTTCCCCAGTGTGAAAAATTATCAATTGGCTAAGGTTTCTAGAGTTACAAATTACAAAAATGACTGACAATGATAGAGAAATGAAAGTGTCAAGTAAATGGAAATCAATGAACAACTCCAGTAGAAGTCTATTTCCAGTTATTAACAGTGCCAACCTTTATTAATAATGCCCAGCCTTGGTTGACAATTTTTTTAATGCTGATAACCCACAAAAAATGATCGGCAAAATATGCTATCACACAGGCTTAGTATTATTTATGTACGTTTTGAGTTGGTGATTTCATTAGTTAACAGTCTAATATCTAAAGTCACTACTAATGTTTATAAAATATAAATGTAAGCGCTTAAGAGCATGACAAGCGGGACACTGCTGATGGTAGCAATGTGGTTTCTACACAAATTTAACATGGGGCTGTAGGGTTTGCGTGGTTTAAGTCAAGATATGTTTATTTCTTTCAACTTACAATTTATCTGGGTCAAAAATGGCTATTCAGGTACTTTTCCAGATAAATGCACCTCTAATAGAAAAAAATAACACTTAAACCAACAGGTAAATAGTTTCAGCTGTTTCCTCCATTACTAGGATCCCCAAAACCTCCTCCAAACCCCACATGATACTGGGTTAGTAAACAGTATCTATTCAACAGGGCATTCTTTACCATCTCACTTCCCTAAGTTCTAGAGGTACGGTGGCAGGTTAAAATATGTAGCATCCTCCAGACCACCTACAAAATTACGTGCAGTGTAATGAGAATTTTTTTAGAACATATATAATAAGCCTAATAGGCAGCCTCTGAAGCAATGAACTAAACATTTCAATCTTAAACTATACTACATTTTCTCTACTTTACTCAACCCATCATCTAAAACTGTCAAAGAGCCATTTTGCTATTCATAGTATTTTTAGCCATTAACTTTACAAGGGCCTTTTTGCAACTTTTTAGAGCTGTAATTTGCACTGTCAGTCCAACTGCCACAGCAGATAAGTATAAAGTAAAGTTAATGGGAGAGGACACTGAATTACATGTTCGGTGGCCACTGGCATGGACACTGAATTACCCTGGTGATGGTACACACTTATTCATCTGTTTCCAGGGAAGCATTCCATGACCTGCAACAATGACACTAATTTTCTGCCTTCCTCAGCCGAAGGACCTCTATAACTTTATGCAACATCCCATTATGAGGTGCATGGAGGGGCTTTGAGTCATTCCCTTTAAGTTTTTCAGAGAAATTTGAATTAATTAAATTCAGTGGTTATGATGTAAATCTGAATTCTTATTAAGCAATTTTTTCTTAGCGAGAAATCCCACAGTTTATCAATACAGAAGATTCATAATGCTGGAAAGTTCATTGCCACCAAGATAAGCGATAGCTATATTGTAAATGAGCTAAATCTGAGTATCAAAGGAGGGAAGACGATGAGGTCAATTTAAGAGGTCTGTTGAAAGGAAGACTTATGAAGGATTAAAGCAGTTACAAGAGAGGAGAATAAAAAGGAGAGCTTAAGCAAACTCATCTTCAGATGTGATGGTTGGAGAAAATGAAGGATAGGAAAGTTAGTTGGTAAAGGCAGCATAATTTCAACAATTTAAAAGAAGAGAGGAGAAAAACCTGGTACAGGTCCAAACCTTCAATGAAGGCACCAACTGTTTCAGTGTCTTACATTCCATTGCAAATTCAGGGTTCAACAACCATGCTCTTTTCTACCCTAACAGCACATTGCAGACAGTCAATTATATATAAAGAATACATATGTACCAAGTAAACACGATGATTGTACACATGATCTCACACATGTATATTCTGGCTCCACATTATATACGCATCATGCATACACCATAGCCAAATGTCCATTACAGAAAATATTCTGTATACATTTGCATCACAGCTTCCGTATACCTTGTGTATACTCCAGCTGCCATATACACTTACCATCACCTATACGTGTCAATGATATTTAGCCTGAATAATTTGCACTTTCGTCCACAGTTCTAAGGGTTATTGTTATTTCCATAGAATTCCAGTCTCACCAATTTGTTAATTTTCCTGGAGCAATCATTGAAAGGAGGAACAAGATGAAGGCCTATAGGCAATAGTGAAGACATAAGGTTTCCATTAAATATTTAGATTATATAATCTTTCCAGCCTCTACACTTGCCACAGTATAAAAAACCTATTATATAGTCACCAAGTAACTATATGTGTCTCTTACATGCACTCATCACTAAATTATCCAAGTCAAATAGATTTTTAAAGCCCTTGGCTACTTTATGATGGGAAATTGGTTTGCATAAAGCAAAAAATAATTAAGAAATGTTAGACTGGATTTCTCAAGGAAACTGGGAGTAGGGAAATTTGAAGGAAGAAAAATTGTAAAAGAAAATGCTTACTAGAAGGAAGAGTAATGGTGCAAGGGTAGGTGGCAGATAGTTGGGAATATTGAATAAAAGAAGAGGGGGGAAATTTTCCTTCCTGATATTCAAGCTAAGGGTAAAGCTGTTAAATAAGGAATCGTCACTAATACTGTTCACTTTTCATCTTTTTGATAACATCTTGAAAATAAAAATAAATGGTGATTTGCTGATACATTCAAATCAATCAAATGAGGATATTTTTTTCAACATAATCAGGCCACAATCACATAATTCTGTGTTAAATAAACAATATCTTACATTACCTTAATACATAAAATAAGCAATGGAAAAAAGAAGGATCAGACTGCAATCCCAATACGTAGTTGATCATTAGTCAATATTTTTGACATTATAGAGCAAGACTGTTTCGAGAGGAGAGAAAAATGTAGGTATACCAACTTGGATGGAGGAGCATTAATTAACATTTTTAGCTTTAGCAGGGTGGTAAGACAAATGTCATATCCTCTTACCTACTCAGGTTTTCAATGATAGAGCATTACCTTTAGTTAATAATGATAGAAAATTATAATATTTTGACTCCAAACCACTAATTAAATTTTATCAGTAGGTATTGGGGTAGCATTACATTTTAGCGGAATTATAAGGTGATTCTTTTCCATATGATAAAGCCACATTGCATTCTACATGAAGTGATCTCTCACTGATTGGGACATAAGAATGAAAACACTTATGACAATGAGAGTAGAGTGAACCGTTAGGAGATTCATATGAAACTATATTCAGGCCGTAAACAGTTGAGGGTGGCAGACAGGATAAGGGTGAGTTGCTACAGCTAAACCCATTGATAACTTGGCTTTTTAAAAGTGATCCCAACAAACTGGTAACAGAAACATGGGAAAAGTTATATATAGGATAAATGTTATATAAGGGTAGGGGAACAGCAGATATAGTCCAATTCACTAAAGATCGGGCATAAGTAATTCAGTCATCCAGGGGATTGCAGACATAAACAGAATCAATCATCTGTAGTGAAGATAAATCATATGAACACTCAAATATTGAAATTGCAAATGACAAAGAAAGAGAGGCAGATCATAAAAGTAGACACAAATAGGAGGAATAATAATTTAATTACTTGGGCAGCATGAATGAAGTACAATGGGCATTTCAGTTGCATTATTTGAAGGAAAATTGTATCAGCAAAGGAGAAACTTACTATCAACAGAGATCTGAAAAGATCTCTCTTGATTTAACCGTATAGGGTTAGGACCTTGTATTGGAATGTAATGAAAATACTGAAAAAGAGACTAATATGATGTATAGTTTTGTACGGAGTAGTAATATGGACTCTGATAAAAGACAATGAGATTACTCTACATTGTTAGAACCATTGGTATGGAGGACAAATACAAAGGCCCAATTTACTGAAAGGATAATGAACAATAAACATGGCATGGCTGGTGAGGAGAGGAAACTACAGGATGAGATTAGGAAGCACAGTATGTGGTTTGCATGTGTAATGAGGGGTAAAAGTCTGCTGAAGGTCATAATACAAGTTAGGAAACTTAGCAAGAAGGCAAGGGATATAAAGATAACAGATTTTATGAGTGATATAAAGAGAGGTATGACTTATGCCGAGACAAAGGCAGGTATTCTGCATGATACAGCACACATGCTTTTCATCTGAGTAGGGTATATAAGTGCCTTAAATGTGGGAAAAATTAGGCATTGAGATGCTATGCAGGAAAATGGCAGTTACTACACATTCAGATAGCAACCAAAGAGACAAATTATCTGATAGCCAGTAGCTGTTAAAGTCAAGGTCAAAACTAGAAAGATTTAAGCTTACTTGAAGGAATATTATAGACCTTGTTAAATAAAAAAACATTGTATGTGCTGTCTGAATATGGGAGAGTTTCTAATAAAAAGTGTGAAATTCACACCACATATTTCTCAAACTACATTAAAAATATATCATTCAAACATAACCTCCCCTAACAGGTAGATTACCTTAAGACATATAATGAGGCCAACCCGGAGTTCCACTGCAAGGGCATTAGGTTGATGGTACTAGGGTACTATGCAGAAAAATGTTTTTAAAAGGGTGGATACAGGAAAGGGAGTTGAAAGAGAGAAAGGATTTGAAGAGGGATGCATTTTAATACATTATAGTCTCCCTCTCTTTTTGTTGCAATCATTGGTAGTGGTTACTGTCACAGAACTATTTAACCTTACTGTTCAGTACTGAATTTCTCTAATTTGGTTACTTTTTTGCGTCCCATAATTTTATATGGAGGTAATATGATAAACCCACTTTATAATTATTTACAAAGCCATTTTAAGTCTGAGATGTAAAACCATGCTGGATTTATCCCAATTTAAACATTAATTGCCAATATCCGTCAACGATACATAAATTTGCAAGCACAGAGAGGAGAATGAAAAATTTCAGATCAGAATAAGCAGTAGATCGCATGTCTATGCTTAGATGTATAACAGTAAAGTGTCACTACGCTGCCCTCATAATGCTACAAGTTGAGACCACAAAATTCACAGTTTAACTTTGGTGGGTAGATGAATTCTAAATAAAGGAGCAACATATGGTTTGTGGTATTCCCCGCATTATGCTTCCTGACTTGTGGCAAACCCATAACAAGCACAGCTATGACAATTTATCGGTAAACAAAAGCTTAAACTTGGTACATCAGCATGAGACACACCCAGCTCATTCTTCGAGAATTAACATCTATTCTATCATTTGTACACACATCTGCAGGCATATATTACCACTCTTAACCACCAAACTTTACATGGAATGGTAAATACCTATTTCTAAATCTTCAAAGTTTTATTAAGGACATAAATATAATACATTACATAATAACTGTATTATAGCTGTTTAACAAAAACTGGTCCAATAATGAAGCGATAATGTGTAAGAGCGTCATGTCTACGGATATTATGCAAAAATAACCTGGTCTTCAGCAACGTATCTCATGTAACATCAGTCAAATTGTCATTATTTACTTATCTGTCCGCCAGCCTGCTCGCTGGTATACCAGCGTCATACCTATAGTGTCATAATTACGTCACGGCTTAACGCATTTTGTACTCCAAAGGCTCCATTATTAAAGTCAGGTGCTGACATAAACGACAATTCAACCTATGGAGTAATTTTCGGCGACGTATGACTTGGTACAACTCTGAGCGAAATATTTTCGTACAGTTAGCTTCAGAACTCCATTACACGAGGATTTATTAAGTAAATGAGGTAAAATGATATTTTTTTGCGAAATAGAGATAGATACGCGTCCAATTTCACACATTCCACATCAGAATGAATAAATTTCACGAAGTAGGTAACACAGATAGGCCCTACGGGATAGCACTCACAAGAAAGTAAAGCTATACAGAGTATTTTCAAGTGACAGTGCTGTGTATAGTAAGAGCCCACAAGCCATTAAAAATGCAAAAACTTAAATTATACCAGGATATAGCAGCAACCACCTCATTATGTTTTATTGCCATCCCCAGGTACTTATGATATTACTTAGATCAATAACACTCATAACTTCGTAGGACGTTCACACTCTAGGCATTCCACGCTACCTATTACAACAGCACTCCCAATAAAAGTTTACCATACCCGAAAGAAAAAGTTTACCAAATTGGGATTTCTGTTCCTACCATAATCATTAGAGACATTATGTATATATTTAACGCTAATAAATCTCCAACTCACCAGAAAGTTGTTGAGCTTCTTCGCAACTTTCGAAGTCGACGCTAATCCATAACAAAAGAAAGTCGCGATTTTTTTAACGGTTGCGCGGTAACATTAACAAGTGATTGAAGATGGATAAGGAATGTGTGATAAATTAGACGTTGCCAAAAGCGCTGCAATCATGTTTTTGGCCTGACATTTCAACAGCTTTGGTAAAAAAATCTCGGCAATCCACAATTGAAAATGTTGATACACAGTACAATTTGAAATGAAATTAAATGGAGCAACGCGCGGGAAGAAAAAAGGGAGTAACTGTTGGAATCCCTGATCAGGACGATGGGGCAGATCCATGCACAGATGTCATCACTAACGTGACTCCAAACTCACAAGAAACTGCCAAATCATCGGCATCTTTCATTCGATTATCCCAAAATGTAGTATGTAAAATGGACAATATACCCAATTCACCCACAAGGTATGAAATGCAAGAAAGAATTTTGGAAATGAGGAGGTGCACGACTCATGGGTGCAACGGAGGAACAATCACCATGAATAATCCTCAGTCGTCCATTTTATCAAGTCGGGTGATGGGAAATGACCCTTGCCCACCTAGCCCAGCACTTCAAGTTGAGTCACCCAAGGACTGCATCAGTAGTTCCCTATCATCAAGCCTAACTGAAGCAATTAACATGGATTTGGGAAACATCAGTGGTGCCTCCACTGACAAAAAATTCATCCCAGATATGGCAAGAATGAGAACTGATCAGGAACCGGCGTCTGCTTGCACCAACGCAGGAAAAAATGTTGATGCCCTAATAGTAACAAAGACTAAGACCTGCACAGAATCAATTTCATGCAAAATGGTTCGTTCAGAAAGAGATATTTCATCCAAAGCAGAATGCACTGGCACACAACAATGTAAAGAAGACACACGGGCTACTCCCATTCTCCCTAGCAAAGAATGTCAACAGGATCCTCAAATATCACATGTAAAAGAATGTCCAAAGAATCCCCCTAATTCATCAACACAGAGTATAGAGAATACTCCTTGTTCATCAAGTCAGGAATCTGATCAGACACCCCCAATTTCACCACGTGATGACTGCTCACAAACAAAGCCTGTCATACACATCCTAGTATGTCCTGGCTCACCTGAATATCCTCACAATGGGGAATGTCCAAAGAAGAATCCACCATCGGGCATAAATAAAACATATGCATCACCCTGTGACAGGTAAAGACTTCTACTCAAAAGTAGTTAGTTGAGTTCCAGAGGGCATTTAACATAACATGGGATATCAAACATTCGACAGCATTAAAGGCATTATAATTGGAATATGACAGGGTGAGGGAAGTTGAAATAATACCAAATGCATGTAAGATTGTAGATGTGTAATCTACTTCATCAAAAGACATTTCTGCTCCACAGGTGATAAAACACAACCATATTCCTCCTGAGAAAAATTTAAGTTCTTATTTACGGCAAGATGAGCACAAATTATGATGAGAACCTGTCCAGTTGTTCCCTAATCACACATGATTTGAAGAGCTGATTCCATAACCTCTGCACCTGATTAGGTATGTACAAATATTTGAGTATCATCGATCCGCAATATTAATGTAAAGGGTTAAAATACTCCAACTGTGATCACACCAAATGGAAATATGCTAGATTCAAAGTCACACATAGTTAAGTTCAATTATTATGGCTCAGATTTCCAATATCGACATTACAATAAGGTATTCAAAGATTTGTGATAGCGGTATTTTATGCAACAGTGGAAGGAAAGTGTATAAATGCGAAAGATGATTTTAGAGGAAAACAGATATTTAGAATGAGTGAGGTCCTGGTGAGAGAATAATTGTACCAGGTGGCACGAATGGCTCGGTTGCAAAGAGGCAGGATGCAATAGATACAAGGATAATGGGGAGTGCCACATGTGGAACAGATCACAATTAGGAATCTCCACAGTAGATCTGGATGGTGTGTTCCAAGTGCATATAAGCAATGCATAGTTACAAGTGGAGAAGTTGCTAGGTCAGCGCATAATAATACAGTTATGGGATAATGCTTGAGGATATGCTATCGCTGAAGTAGAGACAATGGGACATATATATCATTAATGGCAATACTACCAATGCGCAGGTGAGTTTGAAAGGAGCGCAGAGCAAAAGGTGTACACAGAAAAGGGGTGGTAAGGAAAATAATAGTCTAAACTAGGTGGGATGAAGAAACCTAAGTGTCATCAATATTTGTTGATTATTTGCCTCAATAAAGGATGAGTCTTGGTTCTGATCTTCATTCCAGATTCTTGCCATCACATCTCATGGAATATTGCCCAAATAAAGGCTTTGCCATTGGTTAACGGAAAATGCAACCCTTAAAAAAGAACAATTATCCACTCATGACAATAAATGATTCATCTACAGATGAAAAAAATGCTGAAAGTCTTAAGTTACAATGGTTAACCCTTTCAGTTCAGATGAC
The DNA here is from genome assembly GCA_963169105.1 of Ceriagrion tenellum. Taxonomy (NCBI): domain Eukaryota; kingdom Metazoa; phylum Arthropoda; class Insecta; order Odonata; family Coenagrionidae; genus Ceriagrion; species Ceriagrion tenellum. The sequence continues at coordinate 64,421,053 of OY720635.1, forward strand.
TCACTTGTGTGCATCCTTCCAAGAGGCAGCTGACTCATGTCATGCATCATTCTGGTTGAGCAATATCTTCTAAAAATACACCCATACGAAGAACTAGATAACATTTAGTCTGCACCTAAGGGGATACATCACTAATGTCAAATAGTTAAATGTATGCAACAATCTTTTTAGTTCACGTATAGAATAGCTTAAGGAGGTTGGGATTTGTCAAACTAATGGTTGGTAGGACTCGTGAGAAATGTGGACATCATCTCACACTTGCTAGAGCACATCACAAAATGCCATGAGAATTAGAGACTCAGATTACTTAACCCATACGCTGAACAAAAAACAGAGGAAAGCAGCCAAAAACTGCTATGAGTGAGCAGACAGTGATAAACAGAAAATAGAAGGATCATGATAAAAGCTTAAAGGGACTCTTGAGGCCATTTACTAAGCCATAGTAACATGATAAATTCAGATCAACCTAGATTCAGGATGATGTATAGGACATTACTATATCCTGCATCTCTTGAACTGAGAAATGCATTATGGCATCCATCACAGAGGTATTCAACTTCAGATTCTTCATCTGAGAGGAGAAAAAAGCATACAGCAATAATACAGCAGATTAATTAAGCACCACGTTCATCAACTTCACAGGAATAAGTGCACGTATGAACTTTTCATCAGGAATAATTGTAATTTGATAAACAAAAAAACCTCGAGTAAAAAAATTGCCTCACTTGGAGCCAAGAAATAACCTCACCCTACAGTTATGTGAGTCAATTGAGCTTGTTGAACTCTGGTTTTACTGGTAGGTGAGAAAAATTCATGGTGTCGCTAATTACAAAGTTCCTCTTCAGAATCCTGAGACTTGCCCATGGAGAACGCATAAAATGCTTCAAAAATAACCCCTGATACGACAGATGAACCTTGTGCATACAGTGGTCACAGTCGAGGATGTGACTGCATCTCAGTTACAAATATCAAATCCTCAAAATGACAGAAGAGAGATATGATAATAGCAGTGCACATAATGACTTTCCTATTTGTTGCCTGGTGCTGGAAAGGTTGAGGAGGATCACGCATGGAGAGCTGTCAGCACTGATTCATAGTTTATCATCCCCTCTCTAATTTTAGCATCTCTTAACACAATGTATGTGCCAAAAATAGCACATTGGGCATTTCAGGAGAATTAGAAATTTTAATCCAAATGAAACCAGTTGTTGTTCACACATTATAAACCCAATATATACTCAGAATTTGAAAATATCAATTAAGGAGGAGGTCCCAAACAACAACTTCATATCAAACAGCAGTTTAAAAAAATTAAATATGCCATATTACTAATGCCTTGTTTAGACCTGTGCTGAAGTGAGCTCCATTGTGGTTATTTAACACTTGAAACTCAACAGGATTGATTGTCACTAGCAGGACTACGTAGTCATGATGCGTGGTTCCAACTAAAAATGTTAGGCAGGTGCTAACACATTAGTTAATTACCCATAATTACCAAAACCTGCCGAAGCAAATGCCGACCTATCTCAGTCTTCTAAAACACAAAGTTACATTTTCTGAATCTAAAAGTTCTTCTTCAACACCTATCAAATTAATAATTTAATTACAGGAAAAATGGCTGAAAGGACGAAAACAAAGCATAAAATCTACATAAAATAAAAGTAATGGATAAAATCCTCCAAGGGCATGACACCAAAACAAATGGTACAGAGATAAAGAATTTCTTTGCACCATTCCAATGTGAAATAAAGCAAAAGGATAATCTAGATGTGGAGTAGAAGCAAAAATTCTTGGACAAACTTCTTGAAATATATTACCTTTTTGTGCCACTTGATCCATATTTCATACTTATTTTTGGAATAAGTAATTTCATTTTCCATGGAATTCAATGTATTATATTCAATATAAACATTTAACGATAAGTAGTATTTTTTTACTTGTCCAATCAGAGTTGCATTTTGATTTAACATAATTCCCAACTTTCAAAACAATTAAACTTCACCACTACACTTTAGACAGCATCTTTGTCATTTATTGGTGCACCAATTAAAAAACAGATAAAACACAACAGCTTACATATAGGAAGTAACACTTTATTTAAATTCAAACTTCACGCACCTCAACAAAGTGAATGGGCTTCCCTAATGAATTGTTTACTGCTTTACACTCGTTTTTATTCTATTACAAATATTTTACTGTGATATAAATCACCTACTTGGATGTTAAGGCCCTGAAATGGAATTTTATGGAAATTTTACTTGAAGGGGCTTATTTCATTGTTCATAATATATTGTATTCTAAAGAAGAAAGAATAATGAAAGAAAATATTTTTTAGCAAATGATTGTAAGCTACAGAGAAAAAAAATGTTCTTCACACCATTCCAATGTGAAATAACCAGAAAACAACAGGATAGGAGCTCAACCAGATATGTACATATAAACTATTATCGACCAGTTAACACCTTCGATGAACTTATAAAGCAGGACTCACCAACCATCAGTTATCTAGGTATTCTTAACCGAATAAATGACTAGTCCATGATACATATAGAGGAAAATATTGCTAGCCAAGTAATTGAAATTACGGCTTAATCAGGCCTAATATCAGACTAAGAGGGAGTTTGGGATGAGGGGGTGCAGCTACTCCTACCCCATTAATGCTTGATATAATAGGACAAAAGATGGTCATAATGATAAGAGGGTATATAAAATATTCCACTTCTTCACACCACAGAAAGTAGTCATCTGCCTTCCTCCCCAAAATAATGTCCTCTTTATATAACGCCCCCTATTTCTTCACCTGACCAGTCCATAAGGTCGCTTTACATATTACTCAGAATATAACCATTAGATGTAGATGTAGCATCTCACACTTCTATTATCAACCAGAAAAAAATATGATTTTCTATTCATATTCCAACCCCAGTATGTAAGACTCATAGCTGACAACTGTAGAGGTAGTAATAACAATAAGTGATACCATATGTTTACAAAATTTCATGAACAAAGCTTCTTATTTTTCTTCACAGCAATTTTTCATCATTTAATATTAAATCGGTGAATTTCAGTCTCTCACCAACTACAGCATCAAGGTATTTTTTTACCACTCAGGCACTGAGGATCTGTACCATTATCAACTAAAGAAGTTGCATGTAAGACTTTACCTGCACCCTCGTGTTTAATCCTACTAGATACCATGCCTGTATTAGTGTATGCCATCAAAAACTTAAATTTGATTACCTGTCCACTCGGTCGGAAGAATGTTAAAAACACACATAGAAATACATTGTCCAAAATTGTTGTCATCACATAGTATTATGTTTAGCATTATACTCTTCTATGCATTGGAACCTTGAGAAAGTGTACCATTTTCAAGCAAAAAAAGAGATACTGCTTACAAAAAAATCAACCAAAAAATGCAAACTTTCAGATCATTTATCAAATAGTTAACCATTTAGAACCATTTAGCATCTCAAACAGTTGATTTATAGCCTGGAAATAAAAATAAAGTTTACTAATACTTTGAACTTTAACAGGCTTCCATTCATAGAAATTTTCAATTATTCATTTATTTTTATTTTCAATTCATAGAAATTTAAAATTAGTAGTTTTCTTTTCACCTGATGGTGCCACAAGCCAGCAAAACACATTATACAAGCAATAAAAATTTGTCAAAAAGAACAATCAAATTGTCACCATTTAAAAACATACATATTTTACAAAGAGAAAATAGTTAACCAGTATACTGCATAAATGAGAAGAGAGTGAGTATGAGAAAGAGTGTACTGCTCCAATGCTTAAATTATTGAACCCCATTCATTCATAACTCCACTTCGTTGCTCCCATAATGCATTAAATATTTTAATAATTAGTGCATTATGAATGGGTTGGTCATTTAAAGGACTCTATTTTGTATATTATACATGTACCTACCACAGAATAATTTAAGATTTAACAACCTATATGTATCTTAAATTGAAAATGTTCATTCTTATTTGAAACACAAGAAGAAATAAAATGATTGGTGCTCTCATTGAAGTCTCAAGCAGAAAGGATTGTTAAGATACGGAGGAGACAATAAGGTTTGCCCATATTCCATTAAAATGGCACACACAATTCCTGGCACAAACACATATTGAGACTCTTATACCCTGAAAGATTGTTTTGTACATTATTTCATATAATTTATGCATACACTGAGTATTTTACCTATCATTTACTTATGCTTCAAATTGTAAGTCAACTTAGCCTGATGTACTTTTTTTGCCTTGAACATTTGTGGTTTATAATAATTAAAATGACTGTATCTGATGAGATCAATAGTATGGATGTAAATATGTACATCAAGACATAAATAACTGATGAATATCTTTGAAAATAAATAAGCAATTCAATTCACAGTCTGCTATGACATGTGGAAAACCTGACACCTTAAAGTTACAAAAATAAATACATAAAGGGCATTTGAATTTGATTTGCATAGCGCTTAGCTATGTGAAGGGAAGGTTTAGAGGATATATATAATTCACATAGTAGAAGCAATTCTTCTTTGTGATATGCAAGAAGAGCATAATTTAATGCACTGAGAGGTCACATATTATAAAGCTAGAACTAAATACATTCTCAGCAAGTCAAATGCAATCAAATTTCTGACCACATATGGTGTTCAACACTTATGACCCCAGAACAGGGGAAAATTATCTCAAAAGATAAGTTAATAATTCAAAATGAAAGCCATATTCCTAAGTATGTAATTCTGAATTCACAGCTATTATGCCCATGATTCAAATTAAAGTCAATGACTTTATTACAACAAGACCTCATAAAAATTGCCTTCCAAAAAGACAATTGAAACAATGTATAAACACAGATGAACTCCCTGAAAAAGATGACAAAAAAAATTATTAATCATGATTCCTTTCAACCAGTATTTACAAATGCTACACTGAAATCCACATGACCAACCTCATTTTGGCAACTGTGGTGCTTCAATTCTCCTAAAAACAGCTAAAAATTTATCTCCATGGTTTCTGGTTACTTTTTTTCCCTCTTCTGAACTTTCATAAAGATAAGACACAACAGGGTCTGACTCCTAAAAAAAATCATTAATAATATCCATCAAAAAACATATATTTGATACAGGTTGTATGCACGTACTTAGTTCAAATAATATTTTACTAGGCTGTGCAACTATAATTCACTACAAATATTGCAAAATATCTTCATATTAGGAGCTGCACTTTTAGCTAAAGAATATTATCACTTATGCACCAACAACAGAGTTTAGCACAGCCTTAAACAGAGTTCTCCCAAGGAAATTTTGTCACAAAAATTAGTCTTGTTATTAAAAATATTATAGACATTAAGACAGCATGATAGACGAGACAAAAGGACAGGCTAAGAAACCAGATTTTATTACATATTACAATGCACACAAAGGTGGCATCAACACGTCAGACGAGATAAACGAAACTTACAGCACAGCGAGAAACACAAGGAGTTGGTTGTGTGGTCGTCTTTTATAGTGTGCTCAACATTGCAGCAATAAACAATCAGGTTGTATACTTGGGAAACGGCCTCAAAGTTAGAAACAGAAGAGACTTTTTAAAGGAGCCAATACATTGTCTCGTGCAAGATGAATGGCAGAGGCGAGCAGCAAAGTCAAGAGGTATACCAGCCTCAATTCACGTAAATAATTCGTTGATTCTTTCACGTTGAATTCTCTAATGGATTTCGTGAGGGCAGCCAATTGGGCCTCAATGTAAAAGTAACTCTCCTGTTGATGTAGTTTTACTACTATCAGGACAATTTGGTGAGGGCAATTTTTTTTGTTATAGGAGAGATTGAGTGATTTCCATCCTTAGAATGATTAAGAAAAAGAACCACCCAGCGGAAGAAAGCAAAAGCCCTTCCAACCTTGAAAAATGGGAAGCAGAAGAAGTAGCGGCTCTCAAAATACCACTGCAAGAAGTGCAACATTTATCTTTGCTTGCAACACGCAGAAATTGTATGTCAAAATTACGTATGATTTTAAAAAATACAAAATGGCCTTGATAAGTAACAAAATTATAAACCACCTACAAGCAATAAAAAATGTGTAAAAAGAATAGTTTAGTGTTTGTGTGCATAATTACTACTTTCTTAAGAAAATGGTCTCGTGAAAATGTATCATTCCAAGTTTTTAATGAAGGAAAATTTAACTTAATGCAAATACAATGCAAAAAAGGCCACCAACTCGAAAGAACTTGTAAATAATGCAATTTAATCAGGGTGGCTACTGATATCCAATTTTCAAATTCCCTGACCTTTCACCGACTTTTCCCTGATGGATTTACTGATGGATCCCTAAATTAAATTTTCTACGGCAGCTTTAAATTTTCTAATCATTGTCTCAAATTTTCAGAATTGCAAGCATGTATTTACCATAAGAGTGCTCCAGGTACTTCTCGACCTGACCTTGGAAAGTTTAAAAAAAACGCGGGGTAAAATTTGCCTATCAACGTAGCCTCGGATTCCTTAAGATGAGCGTAATACATTGTGATCATGATTTTTAACACAACTAGGCAAATATCGCAATAAGGATATTCAAAAGGGATACATTGTGTGTCTGATTCACAACCAAATAACTAAGATTCACAACTGAATACTCCATGAAGTGATGGTGCTTATTCCATTAACGTTGCAACCGACGTTAGTTTTAATTGGTGAAATACAGGGTGGGAAAGACTGGCCGATAAACGAAATGGTAGAAAAAAAATGAGGATTCCTATTCCAGTTTCTCCCTGACTGTTAGGAGAATTCCCTGACTTTTCCAGAAATTCAAAATTCCCTGACAATTCCAGGATTTCCCTAACAATCACCACCCTGTTAATGAACTAAAAATGCGTCCATATCTGACAGGTATATGGCAAGCACTCCCATTACACATCCTATTGCGGGCATTTTCTCTCAAAAGTTTCAATACTTGGAAAACATTTCATTGGACTTAGTTTAGTGGTCAGATTAGTGTTGCAAACTCATTCATCATCACTCATTTCCAGCATATTGTCTTCTTCTGAACCAAATGTGCGCATACAATTGAAGATGGTGGCCATGAAAATTTTATTTTACTCTTAAGTCACCAGAGACAGGTCAGCAAAGCAAGAGATGGCTGGCTCAAAATTTAGCTCTCACATTATTGCAACAAGTCTGCATAATTACAGGAGACAACTGCAGATAGAAAATGCTTCACATTTCAGTCGCTTACATCTCATAGCTATACTAAAATGTAGAAGGTGAAATAGGCAGCATAAAATCTTACCAGATCTGCATCAGAGCATCGTTCAAAAAGGGGGTGATCAGTGATATGCTGAACCATCCAATCATGAAGATCTTTAACATCAGTAACTGTATATATAAGCCCCTGTAGAGAGAAGGAAATCATGCACTTATCAGTTTTTCATTAGCCATTTCATTACCCTCAAAATAGTGTATTCAAATAATTTTTGGAACTCGCTGAAGAAATTATAGGTTGATTCAAGAGGCAGATATATCAACAGTAACCTTTAAATGAACCAGATGGCACAGATAAAGGTAGTCCTTAGAGAATTGCAATGGGCTGCCATAAGAAAGGAGAGTTACAAATGGTTCCCCAATATCGCATTTGCTATCAGAAGTATATTCATAGGAAATAGTTACAAGAGTAATGGGAGAGATTGGGGTGGGAATAAAGGTAGGATGGGAAATTGTAGTCAGTGAGATTGCCAAAACACTGACTATAATTTAATAAATCTTTAGTGGCCCAATTACCCACGAGGCTGCAGTTACCAGAATGCATTAAAGGTACAAGGTGATAAGTATGGAGTAAGATAGATCAAGAGATGAAAAAGTCAATAAGATTTTCCAGAAGCAAGAAGGTTGGGAGGGAGAGGGGAACAGAATAGAGCACGCTGAGCAGTTTACATACAACGTACATTCAAAAAAGTAAGTTCCGTTTGAAAGGTCCAAGAAAACAAGAACATATTCAGAAATAATACTTATCATGAAAAAATTTTTAGGCCTTAAACTACTTTTCTACACAACTTCCACTATTTTGTAGGCACTTTTCACAGAGTGGCACAAGCTTTTGTACTCCCTCATTATATAAATTTGCCATCAGTGATAGCAACCAAGTAACAACATATTCTTTGATATGGTCATCATTGCCGAACATCATGCCACCACTGCTCGTTTTCAGGGACCAAAAAAAGATGGAAATCACTAGGAGCAAGGTGCAGGCTCTATGGAGGGTGGTTGAATTGTTCCAAGTCAAAGCCCGGTGGAAACTGTTGTGTCACATGTGCAGTTTGAGGGCGAGCATTGTCAAGAATCAAAACAATACAGTTGGTGAGCACCCCTCATCGGTGGGATTTTAAATTTTATTCGCCATTTCAAACAATCCCCAGGAAGCATACACAACAATCAGCTAACTCATAATGTTCTTCCCTCAACTCCTTCTCAATAGGTCACTGCAAGCTGTGCATGTGAAAAACTGTGATTGCAAAGCTGCTGGGGCAAGAAATACAAGCAGAACTTACTTTCTGGATGTACCTTGTACAATGCTAGTATTTTGGAGGAAAATAGGTGCAGTGGCGGGGACATCAGGTACAGAATTACCCTGGCCGGAGAAGTTTTTTCTAAGAGAAGGGCATTGATGAGGAAGAAGGGATCTGAGAAGAGACAAAAAACTGATGACAACTCTGACAGAGAGGATCAATGGGATCTTCATGTGGAGCAGAAACTTATTCAGGGCAGAGGATGCTCACAGAAAGGAAACATTTGAGATATGCATATGAAGAAGAATGGGGTGGGTGGGCTGGATGATGATAAAAATGAACTTGGAAGAGCAGGATGAGATGGGAGACAAGACAAAGTTTGGGGCATGATTCCAAGTAGACAGAAACTGTAGACTTGGTGAGTCTGTAAAAAAATTGCTCACATGTATGCTACTCAAAATATTTAGGCAAAAGAAATAAAGAGGATACAGCATATGGGTGAAAGCAAGGGGAGACAATGGGGCAATTTATAAATATTGACACTTGACATAGTACAATGTAAGCAAATGCTACCATGAGAATCATCTTAAAATGTAATTGTTCAAATTAATGACTGCAACCACATGGCAATACGATCTTTAAAATACTCACTCCAACTGCTAAACAATACGCATACTCAGCCAGGAGCTGAGAATTGATGATCCTCCACTTATGTTTAGCCTTCTTGAAGTGAGGATCTGGATAGAGGAAAAACATCTTCTTCAGCTGTTCAAAAAAAGAAAATGCAATGTGAGCATTCATGAAGATTAATTTTAAATAATAACAAAAAGCTGGCATGGTGAAGACTTAAGTATTCCAATTGAATTTTTCCTCACTTAGGTTGACTTTGATGACAACAGTATCAGGAAATGGTTTGATGCGAAAGCCTCAAATGAGAGGAAAATCTATCATTTACACAAATTGATTAGACAACTACCCAAGAGGAAGAACGATACCTTCTTATGAGCACTAAAAATAATGAGTTAGCAACCACATTGTTGGCATGCATTCAATACCTAGTGAATTTGGATGCCTACTAACCACATTGTACAGCAACTATTTAGTAGCATGCATAAATCCTAATTTATAGTCAGTAGAGAAGTGTGCAATTTGGTCAATAAAAAGAGGCTATACAACAATAACACCACAGAGAAAAATGATAATGACCATAAAGAAACAATGTATGTACAAGGTTGCTACACACTGGAGATAATTTAATTCCAAAACTTTTCCAGGTCAAAGTTTTTAACATACCAGAGAAATGACCTGTTCTTTCGGATGTACTTTTAGGAAGATACTAAAATAGGAGAATAACATATAAAGCAAAGTCTGTGAGGGATATAAGTTCCCCAACAAAAAGAGCACTGATACTATTGCCCTGGAGTAAAATCTACTTCCTTTAGTTAGTATAATATTCATCGATCTCGTCCATCACAAGAGAAATTCAAAAGCTTTTCAGGGATGGATTTATCACAGAAGACAGCCATGGATTACCAGCAGCTTATTAGTCCAGTTTTAATCGCACTGGTCACCAAATGGAGGCACATGACAAAAACTTGTGAGCAGTAGGCACAGTTTCTACTATAAAAATTGTTCCAGTAGATAACAATGAAAAATACAACATTTCTAAAACAATTTCACTTAAAAAGGCTTGTTTCCTTACTGCAATACTTTTTCAGGTCACCAGTGGATGTTACATAGCGACCCAACCAGTTGTATTACATTAAAATGTGGTTAAATTGCCCTTTTATCTTTCCTAGCAACAAATATAATTTAAATGATTGCTTTAATTAGGTCAGCAATTTCAGAAATTTCTTTGAGCTCAGTATCATTTCTGATTATAGATTCACTTAAATAACGAAGTAATTAACAAATTAAGCTCACCTGCCCCTTGTAAAAGAAGTTGGGCAAATATTTCATTGCATTGGACCTTATACATGCAATGTTGTCATAAGATCCAGGATTGCTGGCACGCAGAGCATTAATTCGGGATACAACATAATCTGAAACCTGAAGAAAAATCCATGATTATAGGGATGTAAAAATGTTGGCATTTGTCTAGCACTTCCTGGGCACAAAGATCAGTACCTTAACACGAATTTCCATCCCAAGCATCAGAGCATCAGGGTATTTATCAGATAATGTCACTGAAAAACAAAATTACATCATCTAGTTACAATTTGAGGGCACTATTTCGAGAAGTCCACCAGTAGCAAAAATGAGAAAACTGACTGAGCGTAATGTCAGAAAAAATTTTGAGGAACATACCCAGTAAACCTCCATATCCACAACCAATATCGGCAAATTCTACCAATTTAGTTTTGCCATGAATAGCATGAGGTTCCTCGGGTGGAAAATGCTTGGGATACAGTTTAGACCAATTCATTAATCTTGGGGCAGGTGGACTAGAAAAGGACAATAGGCTAAGTGGAAGAAAGTTACATGACAAACAAATAAAAAGGTCAATTTTGCAGCAAAACCTACTAGTCAAAGCAGTGGTCCGCGATTGGATTAGAATGGGCACGTTGTCTAAAATATTTCTTCTGAGGATGGCCAGTCATGGTTGATTACTGAGAATTAACAGTGAAGGAACATACGAAGTGTGTCAATAGCTGATTATATGGCTAGAATCTGAGAAAAAAGTTCAATGTTAGAGCGCCACGCTGGCATAATTATAAACACTGACATTTCTACAATGAAGCACTGCTGATAAAGGCCCCGAACTCCATTACTTCGGCTGATTTGTCCGAACTTATATAATTAAAAGGAACAGGAGTGGGCACATAGAGGTACAGTCATTATCACCACCCACAGAACATCATAATAACCACTCTTAACGCCAATTAAAAAACAGCATGAGCAAGAATTCCCAACTAACTGCAAATTACACCTATGAACACACTTTATCGAACGAATGTCAGCAAAAAATAAACACAAATCAAAACATCTGGCATGAAATTACCTCGACAAAAACTATTTCCTGTCAAATCGTCATCACAATAGGCAATATCGTTGAGGGGTGTCACGAAATTCTCCTCGAGTTAAAATTCATTCTTGAACGCCCCATACTCACGTTGTATCGACTCATACACCATCTGGTGGACACGTTAATAAGCGAGTGTTATTTTTTTGCAAACAATTGTCACACGATTCCCGATAGCTGTAGAAATTAGCTGCTGAAAGATCGCAAGCGGTGTTTGCATCAAACATCGCTTTAATACAACCTTATTGCTACAGGTTCGATGTGAGTATGCTAAACTAGTATATCTCACAATGATTTATAATTGTTTAATGCTCAGTGGAAGTAAAAAATTAGAAATAAATAATATCGTGCTAGTTAACAATAGGCACAATATTTAACATAATTTTCGTTAACTGCTATCATTAGAAATGCTAATAATTTTTCAGAGGAATAATGGGTGGGGGACATCATGGACATGGTCACAAACCCTACGAGATCCCAGATTACAGGATATATAAGGTGGAAAATGTACCTCAGCTTCAAGAGGTTCAAGATGCCCTCAAGCTTAGAGGTTTAAGGGACCCATGGATGAGGTATCTATTTTTTGTTATTTGATAACGGGTTAAAACTAACTACAGCAGGACAAATTGTACATTTGTGTTGCTTATGCAACCTGAAGTAACTTGATTGTGTTAAACAGCACAAGTAGTAATAATGAGTTAAGACTTGTTTGTGGCCATCATTTCTACATCACTCCATTTCACTTGAATTGCTTTACATTCCATAGTTTAACTTCCCGGAGTACCTATGTCTTTGTTGGTACGCATGGTTTTTAGTTTATTTAAGTGCTTTGTAGTGTCATATGTGTAGTTCTATTCTGAAGTATGCCATTCAAAATGCACATACTGTTTTTGTCCATTGCTAGGAATGAGGTTTGGAGGTACAATACCAAGGAGTTTGGAACGAGAGCCGAAAGGCTTCGTTTATTCTTATTCCGAGGTTTTAAATGGGGATTTGGTGCCTTTGTTGTGACTATCCTTGCTGAGAAGATGATTGCCAAAGCTTTCCCTTCGTCTCATGGACACGGCCATGGTCACCACTAAATATTAATAGTTGTAAATGAAGTGTATAATTAATGATTGGCTTGTTGGTAGATAATAGGTTGTTAATAAAATTTTAAATGAAATTTTCCTTGAATTTGTTTTTTCACCAACCCTGACTTGCTATTGTCCTTTAGAATAACGACTTGATAGGTGAAATCATTGATACTGGTACCAATTCTATCAGTAGTTATCATAAAAGATTCAACATAAGATGCGAATTTATTTTCCTGTACTGCCTGTGGCTTTGGATTTAGCCTGTGTGCCAGATAAATCTCCACTTAACACTGAGGTTGTGGTTTTTATTAAAGCATTTTATTGCACGAAGTTAGGTTTCACTGAAAGTCAGCGTAAATAATCGTGATTTTTCACAGATGAAGGGCCTTATTTTCCCCATTATTTCTTCCTTCTTCTCCATGCGCATACCAACCTTCATCCCTTCTGAAAAGCTTATTCTGTCCCTTCATGAACAAGCAACCTACATTCTATCACTGTCTTCAACATCCCTCTTGCAATCATCTCCTCCAGGCATTTCTTTTCCTCGCCTACTGCACAAAGTTCTTCCTCGTTAAGTCTTCCTTTCTGGCAATTGAATTTTCTTTATGCACTCATCTCGAAAGCCCACAGTTTATTCTCATCTTCAATGTTTCTACCCTGTGCAACACTGCACTCCATATCAAGCTCTTCACCATCCTCTTCTTAATGTTCTTACCCAAGGTCCCAGCCATTAGCTCCCATTCTTTTATTAAATACTTTTTCACTAATGCTTTTCTTTCCTCATTAAGTCTTCGCTACTAAGCCCATTTTCTTCTTGAGACTACCCAAGGTATTAAAATGCTCTACTTGCTCCAGGTTCTGCACACCTACTTTTGTGATCTGCCTTGACTTCTTTGTCATAGAGAATCTCATTGCCTTTGTTTGAACCAAAGTGATGTCATGGACACCCTCTCCTATACCTGACCAACCCGATTCATCATCAGCCACCCTCACCTATGTCGTCTAGCCCACATGTAACAACTCTCCTATCTCACCTATATTTCCCATATATCCTGAGTATCTGCATAAGATTTTCCCAGTTTACTCTGTCAAATGTCTTTTCAACACTCACGTAACAAGCAAATACATTCTGAATATCCTCTATGTTTCTTTCTGTACATGTTCTCATCACGACAATCACATACCCTCCTCTTGCTGAACCCAAACTGATCATTATCCAAATAGTAATTTTCTTTACTCTCCATCCGTTTTGTTATTGATCTAAGGGGGATTTTTGTCTTGTGAGGTATTAAACGTAGAAAACACTCCAATTGTTTTATATCCCTCCCTTTTTGACCCGTTCTTCTTCGGGATAAGGATTGAGTCCTTGTTTCAAAAAATCGTCTGGCCGTACTCCTTCCTCATAGATCCCACAAATAAGTTCTTATAAATATCATCTTCCCTTCTACCAATAGATTCTTGAGTCACTCAGAGGGAACATAATGTACTCCCATGGCTTTTATAGTCTTCATCTCTCATAATACCCTCTCTACGTCAGTTTATTCAAGTTCCCAACAGTGTTTTAATTTGACACCATTGCGTGAACTGCCTTTCCTCAGACTCCTGCCAGTCCAGCTCTTGGGATCTTTGAACATGCAATCCCTTTTACCGCATCAAGGTTGTAGATCAAGGGAATGGTTAGATGTTGATGTACCATCTTAATGCTAACTGGATTCAAGCTAAAAAAACCTCCCTTAATGTTTGGGGGTTGTATGTTATTATTTTTTATCTTAATGACAGAAATTTTGGCCTGCCGTTAGTAAACTTAAAGATTTTTCTGGCATTGATTGCAAGCTGTGCTTCGAGCAGGTAAATCCAGAAATATTAAAATGTGCTAGGCCTATTTCTCGTACTTTAATGGAGAACCTAAGTTTTTGATGATTTCTTTGTATCATATGTTTTTGTTACCAATATATATATAAGCTTAAGACCTTGATATTCCAATGGCTGATCATAGGAGTCAGTAACTCAAAACACCACATCATGAGTGGTCATCGGTCTAAAAATCGATTTTATAAGGTTCTACATCCACTACTCTCTTCTGTATTCAAATCACTTAATCCTTCACTAGTCTTCCTTCTCGTGCTGTCACAAATATGATCGATTTATTACATGGTTCAGTATAGTTTTACTAAGGCTACTATGCTTCAAATCCATTTTGCCCATGGAAATAAATTGCACAATCTGATGTATGCATGGATGTTCATTGAAGATTGCATTTTGTTGAGTGGTGAACTGCTAGATACTTGTGCAAATGCATGAACGATAGATGGGAAAATAATCCCCGTTCTGATTCTATGCCTACATTCTCTTTTTCCTTTGTATCGATTTGCAACCTTAAGAGACCTGAGCAAAATAGCCTTCAGAATATGTGAATAACCTTATCCTTGGACTTCAGCCTCAATACCTTGGGTGGACTTATGTACTCTGATGACCCATAGAGCTTAAATGGAAGGAGTCATCCAAGTTGCACTTGGTAGAACCACCCATTGTAGATTAGTCAAAGTGTAAGAGACGGATGAATTGTAGCCTGTGAAGCATATGTTACTAATGAGGCCAATTCAAAGGCAGAAACACATCACAAGCCTATCCCTAGAAAACATAGATTGTGTGAAGAAATAATGGACTCCGAGCAAGCATGGGACGTGGTCTTTGAGGCTTCAGATTGGTGCCTGGAGGAGGGGAAGTGAGGCCCCCACTGGCATCATTTGTTGAAATCTTTATATAGTGTAGACACTGAGTGTTATTAACTTTTGTAGATGCTACGCATTATTCACTTGTTGTGTAAATATGCCATGTTGGGGTCAGTCTTGTCTGAGTTGGCCATGTGATCACATCTCTGACTCCATCACGGGACATCACACCTTGGACAGCAAGAGCATGAAGCTGCTAGGAACACACATCTGAAGTATTTTCTGCCCCAATCACTATGGAAAACCAGGAAAATCTATAATAGTGTTGTGGGGCATATTTGTCCCAAAGTTGTACCCACCATCACAAAGCCCATTGCTCAGTTTATGGTACAGTGATTGCATCTCGGATTGCCATTCCCTTCCTGAAACCAATCTGGACATCGCCCAAGTAACAATTTACTCTTCTATTCAACCTTTTTAGGTTATTATAAGCACAGCATTTTCATCAATAGCTATTATCCTCACAATCTGACATGTTCTCCTTCTTTGGGATGGATATCAATACCTTTTACAAAATCATCTGGTAATTCTACTTCCCCCAAGATCCTTGTCTTTGTGTTACCTCAACACCAATATTCTTGAGTAACTCTGAAGGCATGATATCTACTCCTTCAGCTTTTCTTGCCATCATCTCTCACAATGCCTTCTCTATTTCACTACCACATATCGCCAGGCTGAGGTTATCCTCCTTAACTATTCTTTCATTCTCTATTTCTATATTTTTTACTATTTCTACTCTCCTGTATGAAACTCTTGCACATTTTCCCTCCACCTATCCTGGACAGTTCATTGAATTCCTACAGATTCAGGCATGATATGGTGGAACTGTTCCATAATGTTAGAAGCAAAAAAACTTGCAGTTATCCACAGATAAGAATTTAATGGACTAGTAACAGCATTGATCAATCATCTTCAAGTGAAGCTTTCAAAGAACAAATTGAATTATTTACAAGAAAATTGAGGGAGTGGGGGCAATCAGGGCAGGTTGTTGATAGAAAAGAGGGGGGGAACAGACCACTGGTTTGAGTTTCAATCCTACTAGGGCATTCCAGGTAAAAATATTTGTTCCGTAACTGATCTGAAACTTGTTTGTAACCAGGGGTGCCTATGCCTCTCGATATCTATAGTGCAAAATCTCTCCCAAATTCCTATTTCCCCTCCGAAAATTTGGTTATTCCCTCCTACTTCCTTGTTATTAATTTGAATAATAAATAAATTTAAATAATGTTATCATTAAAAGGTAATACATATTTGAAAAAAGAGAAGGATTATAAGTTATAACAAAAATCTTAATTTTTTAATATTTACATTCCCAAAAATACTATCCTACATCTTTTTATGTGTAATATTTCATTTATTTCCTTCTTTCATGAAAAACTTTTCCAAATCTTACCCTTCTTCCCCAAAAATAATTTTTAGCATTCCTCAGATTAAGTTTGTCACTCTCCTTGTCCAGATTTTTAAGTTTTATTTTATATATTTTTCCTCCTTTGTTATTAAAATAATTTTTCAAAAATGTTCCCCCACCCCCTAAAATTTCGATGGCGCACCTTGCGCCATGTAACCCCCACATTGGCACCCCTGTCTGTAACTGCTCTGAAAGACTTATATTTCATCTGGAAGTGGTCTTTTACTGGCTTGAATTTGAAACATCTTTATTGACCTGAGTACTCAATGCCAGGTAGTTTGAAGGGTAGGAGCTAGGCAAAATGTAGTTCAGTGTCACGTTAGAAATACGTTGTGGAGGAAAAGGGAAATGACCCATCACCACCCAAATATCAATACCCCTAAACATTGGTGTACAAATTTGAGCATTGAAATCTAATGAGATTTCCATCAAATAGAAATAAATTAAAACTTTAAAATCATTTCAGTTAGTGGTCACAGCTTTCACAGGAGGAAGGAGATATATAGAGGACATTTTGTAGGACATTCAGATTAGTGGTGGAGTAGCTCTAGCCAAAGAAGTGTTTTCTGAAGAATTGAATTCATGAGAGCTAGCTCCTCCAAGGAGAAATCTGAATAAAAGGCCATTGATGACTGTTATACGATGTGTATCATTGTGTGTGGCTCCAAAAACAAGGTCTATGAGCAAAGAATACATGCATAGAGCCTTTCAAGTGAGGACATTTCGAGAAGAATGGAGAGAAAAAGCAGGGTGGAAAGGAAGGCACACGAGGTGTTGAATACGTCAGAGGAGAAAAGGAGATCAGCAGGGGAAATTCAAGGGAAGCAGAGGTGGAGGGTGTAATGAAGAGTCAGTGCAGGATTTACGTATAAGCTACACAAGCTATAGCTTAGGGCCCCCATTTTTTCCTTGAGGAACCCAAAAAAATTGTCTGAGTGAGCAATTGTCATATATACTTAAATATATTGCAGAATTTTTAAGTTTGTTATGAATAAAAATGATTTTAAGTTAAAGATTTATTATTTCACTATCTATATACTTCTTAATTGTATTTCATGTTAACCCTCTAGATATCCAAAAATCATATTTGCACTGACATAGAATATCTGGACTTATAAAGAGCCCCATATCTCAAATAGCTTAGGGCCTTATCAAGTCTAAATCCGGCCCTGGGAAGAGTGTGAAATGCTGTTGGTTGATTACTCTCAGAAAAGAAGAGTTTTTTCAAATCTTATTTCATAAAGCAAGAAAATAGATTTAGGTATAAAAATGCATCATCACCATTTGATGGCTCATTTAAAATACATTTTACTGGTCAAAATTATAACTAAGGAATTAACTCTGTTAAAATAGACCAAAAACAACTTCTTCCAGAATCACCTTGAAGTAGCTTTTTATGGTGTCCTGCCACCACATAGCCATAACTTTAGCAGATAGCTTGGATTCTTAGATGTCATTGCCAAGAACGAAGGGTAAAGTATCAGCAGGGTAAGATATGAATTGGAAATGTTTTTAGTATTTGTTAGGCAGGAAAGTAGTTTCACTTACATCTGAAGACGCAAATACCAACAGCAAAACAGTTATTTGGCTGAATATGCAATGATTGTTGAAATGAAGTGATGCACTTTCTTTCTTTCTTAGAGAAATAAAGAAAATCACTCTTATAGCAACTAACAATAAGAGATTCCAGCATTCGGTTAATTGTGACTGAAACTGCATATTCCCACACAAGACTCATGAGCATGAAAAGATTTCATTCTCAAATAATGATTTGACAACCAGGAAGCTGGAACAGGTACACTCCTTTTGCCAGCCAGATAATCCCAAGAATCATTGTCTCTAAGGTTTTAGATGATTAAAAATATGAGTCAAGAGGAAAGTTAAAGAAATTTCCCTTTCAGGGTAATCAACCTGTAAAGGCTTGCAGCACAATCTTCAGATCAGCCCATTAACTGAAACACAAAGCAGATGTCAGATTTTTTCAAGGAAGCTTAATCTGAATTTATAAATGGCAATAGGTTGACACAGCCAGAAAAAATGGTTTCCCTGGTTGTGAATTGACGTGGATATCCTTAGTTCTACCGGCTATTATACAGGCCTATTCCATATTAGTTTCCTAATTTTCAAGACAATATTCAGAGTACCTTTGGTCACCATTAGATTTCATCAAAGATGGCAATATTTGTGTGTAGGAATTCTTCAAAGAAAGCATAGTCTATAATGATAGACCTTGCGAACATTCGAAACAAATGATAAACAAAAAATCCAAGATATTTCATTATTAATTATTAGCTGTAAAGACAGCAAGGAAAATTACCCAAGGATAATGGTTTCCGTCACCATTAAAGAAGTAATAAATGCTACAAACTGATGAGGGAAAAGAAAAGGGCAGAAGTGCTTGCACTAATATCCTAAAAAAAGTTTATGCATCCCTTCCTGAGGGTGCAGGAATTTTTACCCATTAATGCATCTACTAATAGCTTTGGGGAAGGTATTGAGAGTCTAGTGCTCAGCGATGCCTATATACTGAATTTTTCCTCATCTGCACTCCACAAATGTTTCATTTGAGATAGTCTCTTCATTAAAGAGGCTATTGATACATATTTTATACTCAGTTAGGGTAGTCTTTGGATAAAAATATGAATAAAATGCATGCATTATTACTTTTCTCTCGTTAAGACACACCTCCATTGATTCACACACATTTTGGATCCAGCACGGAGAAATTTAATTGAAAAATCAGCAAAATACAAAGTCAAGCCACATGCTTTGCTAAAAACTGCTACAAATGAACTGGCATTAATGAGCATGACTGATGGAAGAGCTAAAATCTACTGGACCGACCAAATACCCAAGAGTATATACACTAGGGTAATATTGCAAAAAAAATGCAGACTATTCAGGGTTCATTGTAGTGTACTTCGTTTCCATTCGCTCATCATCTAAAACAGGCCGGAGTTACACAGATGAAGAGGTGTATTATACTGAAACTGAAAGGTTTAAAAAATCTGTCTTCCCCAGCACCATTTATCACTTCAAAGAAAAATAACAGGAGTCTAGCACTTATCAGTACAAATAAATCTCATTTTTCACCTCCTACCTCACCCATTCCTTTTATATAACTACTCTCTTCTTTCTTTCTCCGCTGGTTTCCTTACCCTACCATTTGCTCTCACAGCTGGATAAAATCCTCCTAAGTTGCTTGGCGTGGGGCACTGGCTCCAAGAGCAATGGCATATGGCCAGGGACTGAGATTTCTTCACAGAGGACAATTACATTGGTTTCATTCATGCATATTCTAAAGTTTAGAAACATGAAGGTGTTTTGTGGCTAAAAAGATCCTTTATATGGCTAAAGATAAATCATACCCGCGCAAAAAGGATATTCTAGATTGAGATAGGACCCTAAAAAGTAGATAACTGAGAGGAGATTCTCTAACTTTAAATAAAATCTATCTTAACATGTAGAACATAAAAAAAAAACCTCAGGTACTATGGGCTATAGCTCTAAAAAAAAGAGACTGATTAACCTTGTGTCAAATGTCAACATGGTCAAGATCATGGTGAACATTGTGGCATAGACAAAATGATTCTCCTTTTTTATGTAAAAATTTTCAAACAAACTTTATTATAATAGTTTTGCTTAGATACATGGCACATTGGCAATTAGTGCTAATATTTTTTCAGCTCAATCCGAATATTCTCTCCATGGTGCCATGTGTAGATGTTAAGTCAAAAGCTGAAGTGAATTTGGAAAATTCCATCATTCCATAAGATTCCTATGGAGGTAAGTAACAGACTACAAGGTAAAAAGGAGGGGAAGATGATATACATATTAGGTGGCACTCTTTTCCATTGTGATAACATAACCCCTGCCAGCAAATCAAATAATTTGATGAGAATGTGGTCCTAGAAGTAGAGATGCAAAGATTGCCATATTTACTTATGCTGATTACTGTACCCAAGCCCTTCATATGCATTTTAAAAAATATATTATTGAAGGTTATATGTGCATCTTTTGTCGGTCAAAAAAATAATTGTGCAATGGATTGGCAATCTGATGGCCTTATTTATCATTTTGCCTTGTAATTCCATCGTCGCATTGGGAAAATCTTCTGCCGCTTTGATTTTGACTGGTGATTAATCATGAGGAATAATAGAATCGCCCAACTGCTTGCTCTGCCGGCTCCTCTCACATTTCCGACAGATGACCTTCCCCCTCCGCCATTCGTCTCCGCCCCTCCCCATGCGCCATTCTCCCCCCCCCCCCCCACATTCCAATATACCAATACATCGCCCCCTTGCCCTCATGACTTCGGCACGAACTCGGCACTGGCGCACTGCGACCCGTCTTCCTGCGTCCAATCCCTGTGCCACGCCTCGACTTGAGAGCTGTTCTCGTGACACACCTCGCAGGTCGGCAGGTCCGCTATCGTCTCCAGCTCGGCGACCGCTTTTGCCCCGCAGTCCTCCATCAGCCAGTCGTCTCTGCGGGAGAAAGTCTTGCGCACGCAGATCTTCCCTCCCTGACTCCACTGGATGTTGGTGTGGGACACGTAGTGCGGAGCGCGCTTGATGCAAACGGTGCACTTGTTGGGGTCCGACTGGGAGACGGCCCTCGAGGCGACCGGATCCACCGCGCACAACAATAATACAACAAAGCACGCCGACAGGGCGAGGCCCCTCGGGACGCCGGAACAATGCATGTCCTTGGGGTCACTGTCGAAACAAAACAACTTTGAAAGAACAAATGGGAGCCAGTCGCTGAATCGATTGACGGTTATCGTAATGTGACGGACACGAAGTAATTAGGAGGACCTTCTTGAAATAGACACTGTATTGATCCAATGATCCCCGTCGTCGAATTTAATAGCGTGATGCACTGTTATTCCCGGACCCGGAGTAACCAGAGAAGCAACTGAAATGTAATTCTATCCTCTTCTTAGCACTCCCCTCGCTGATTGTGAGCCCCGAACTTCTACTGTCAATCCAACCACTTGACCACGTCATCGCAATCCGTCCAGCCTGGCGGGGTCAGATAGGTCAGTTCCCCCTCCTATGGAAGAGATTAATCGGCGTAGGAGAGGGAATCCCAAGTATGTGAATTTTTTTTATGTTCCGCATATAAGAGTCGCAGTAAATTATGACCATTACCGCCCCATGATTAAATACTCACAGTATAAACTTCCCCAGACGCCGAATTCCAAAATATCGATGTATTCAGAGGCCGTTTCTAGTATGATTCTTCGGTAAATTCCGCTTGGGTCATACACCTTTCAAAAATTTCTTCCGAGAAAATGGTTTTTTCAAGGTTAATGGCAGTGATATGCTTCTATAAGAATTATAGTATCAGACAATTTTTGGAAAAAAGGTGTGGAACCACTGGTTTTCGAGGTATTCACCTTAGAAAATGACCAATTTTCACCATTTTTTTATGGACAGTTCCTGGACCAACAGTGTTTCATCACATAATTGCATATACCATGGCAATTTCATTGTTTATGGAAGACCACACAGGCTTCACGTGTTTCAAAAGGAACATCTGGAAGGTTTACGACGAAGTATTTTCAATTTTCATTTTTTAAAAAGGAGAAGAAATAACTGTCCTTGATCGAGCTTTTTGATTCAATTTTTTCTAATTTAACACTCGATGCCGTGTATCATCATAGCCACCATACAACAAGAAGAAAAACTTTGCTAAAGAATTTAACTTACTTTAGATTCTCTACTTTAAAATTAAAATGTTTGAATCGAATACGTATCTAATTTCTCTATTTCCTCGTTTCTGTTCCAAGGCATAAAAGATGTATTTTATGGTAACCTCAATAAAGATCTTTCCTTTGAGATCACTCAAGGTTCCCTGTTCGATTCTATTCTTCTTTTTATTTTTTTTCGGTGAATTATTTGGGAATAAAAACCTGATGTTCGCGTTTCCAACAGTTGATTTTTTCCACTGAGGTTGAAAAAGAAAGAAATGAATGGAAGCAACTGATCATGAGAGTGTACATAACAGTCGGCTATAATTTTACATGCCGCAGGAACTAAGGCTATTTCGATCTAAGCGGAGGCTGTAATCCTAAGAAATAAATCTGCAACCGTACCGACAACGGAAGGAAAACCCGAGACCTGTTAAGCCGGCCTTGGGATTAGTATTTGCGTATCGGAAGATGTATATTTAGTAAAAATCAGAGCATAATGCTGATTTTTCTGCTGCTATTGACAACATCGCACCTCCAGCCTTAAGGGTACTTGCATAAGAAGCGATTATTATCCCCAAGACTGCCTACTAAGTGAGTGACGCCCTTTAGCGATTGGGATCAAATGAAATCAAAATCTCCTATTACTGACCGGCATATGGGGGTGAAGATACGCCAGGCCCATAAAAAGACCAGTAGAGTCGAAAAGTCTGCGGCAGACTAATGCGATTCCCAATCCATCGTCCTTGGAGAAGAGTAAATTACCGTAACTTTCATTTGAAGCAAATTAGCTTGGTAAATTTCAGTATTTTTTAAAAATTGCCATACTTTTTCGGTAATTTACAATTCTCTACTATTAATAGCTATTGAAAGACTTATTAGGAAAAGAGCCCTTAGAAATAAAGAAAATTTAAAAACAAACAACGCGATTCGGTGTTATTTTTTTTGCATGAAAATTTTTCGTTCAAACCACTGAAAATGATATCCCCACAAATATTCCGCAAGTAAAAATGTTCCACAAATAAGTCGACGTGCTTTTTTTTTAGTAATTACGATTGTGTTGAATGTAGGTAAATAGACTAGGCTTAAAATAATGTTTGTAATAAATGGGGATGAAAAATATCTGAGAAGGTAATTTTCACGGTAATTTTCGAAAATTACCGCGATAATTTTCAGAATCGCCCATCTCTTGTCGTCCTGCGAACGTGCTTTCTTTCAATGTCCCCTTCTTTCCCTGATTATTCAAGTACGTTGTGGAATAACAAATAACTTGCATGAAAGTGGGTCATCGGTATGCATATAGTATTTCGTTTCGTTATAGCATCGTTTCGTAGTGTGCTCTAAGCTAATACGAATATCGTTCGGCAAGGGACTGAGAAGTACGACCTCGTGCCTTGCCTGAACACTTCCTCGCTGAAGTCCAACGGTACATAGGTTGCCATACATCTCTAAAAGTATGAATATCCTGAAACTTGGCAAACAAAAAAGCGTTCTGATTTATTTCACAAATTTGGAAGACATTTCACGACTGCTGCATCATGGTTATGCACGGATGAATAATGCATTTTTGAGGCGGAAAAGGAAACACTAGAAGGAGATAGGCCCCTGAAAGTGTAGAAAACTGGGAGGAGATTCTCTGACGTTCAATAAAACCTACCTAAACCGGTAGAATATTTACAAATTAAATTAAGCATCACGTTCACATAAGTATGGGTTTCAGTTGGCTATTTAAATCACAGGTAAGTACTGGTAAATAATGAATATGTGTAGGTTCTAATTTCACCCAGGTAATGTACAACGCGGGGTAACAAATTTGATTAAGTCTATTTTATTATGAATCTGAAAATTAAAATACTTAATAATTAAAAACACATTCGTAAGTTGTCCATTGGAAACCATGATGCATTGATGTCCTGAACGTTCGCCTTGCCCTTATGGCTGCCCTAAACCGGAAGGATTTTTTTGGGATTGCAGCCTTCTTTTCTCGCTTAATTATGATAAACTGCAATAACTGTCAAATGGTTCGTTTTAAGTGCTTTATTTTGCGATTCTTCCACCGCTTATGCCATTCCGTTATTTACTGCAAGCCACTTGAAACGGCAAAAAAAAGAGGGAATTGGTATATTGGCAGATGTGAAGTCCGTATTCCAGGCTCTTAACAATTTTCTCTCACTGCCGACCGTAGCCCCCAATGAAAGGATCGAGCGGCCAATCTTTATCACTCGTTCTTTTAATGAGGGTTCCATCAATTAGTTTTGATCCTCTAATTTTCCAAACCTCAGCTATTAAAATTTCCGTGTTACTGAATTAATCGGGCAACAGCAGTCGGACGGATATGAGGTTCGTCCCGCAGAATTTGAGCCAAGATTAAAAACTTTCGTGGTTAAGCGAGCTTTCTATCGGGACTGGCCGCAGTCCGCAACACGAAAAGATCATAGAACAGATGAAATGGAGATATAGAAGTATGGCAGCAGAGAGTATGCTAATATCGGACTATGCTTATAGCGACATGTCATTTCTGTATTAAGTGTAAATTTCCAGAACTGCGATACGAATTTCCATAATTACCACTTTATTTACAGCCTTAGTGTTGCTTAATCACAATGGCCAGATTCATAATCACTATCAAAATTGCTTTAAACACTTTCATAATCCTATTATCGCCGTCAATAGTTCCTTAGTTACGCTCCAATGACCTGTGGAACTATTTTTAGTTCTTATGAGTAATTTTTGTAATCACTATTCATAGTCCTCTTGCATTTTTTCTTAGACCAGTACACAAGAGAAACTGAATAATAGCATGAGTGCAAAATGTTCATTCTCTCACATTCGAAGGGTTCGATTGAGAGGGGTCGAAAGGTGCGTCCACACAGGGCGAATTGGTGCCACGCAGTGCTGCGGATGTCGCAAAATAGAAAGGAACCGCTGAACTAGCTCCACGTATCGAAGACTCGCCTACCAATCATTTTGGCCCCTCGACGACACTTCGCAACTTCATCTTCGTCTAAATAATAACCTTCGAGCCTACTCAAGAGTGCGTGGCAGGAAGTGAGTTATCACCGACGCCCTACACTACACTCTATTTAACAATAGAAGCGCCGGACTTTGCGCCATATCTATTAGTAACGACGGGGCTCAATTTGATCCCTGAGGAATAATTTGTTTTCTGGAGGAAATATGACGTTTTTAATTGAAACAGTACGGAAATTGTCTCAAAAATATCTTTCATTTATTGTTCTGCAATATTTTGCAAGAATAATGGTTTATATCAACGCACTTTCATCTCCACTTTTTAACATATAGAATGGAGCCCATGAGGCATTTGAACCGGGACTTCTGTCCCGTGCCCAACTCCTCAAGCGAAGTCAGGGTCTGTTGAGTCTTCATGTGGCGAGCCACCCTTGGGTATTAGCGTAAGGTTGCCGAGCTGTCTACAATACTTCAATGAAAGACAGAAAAACTCCATTCTATGATTGCAAAACTCAAATAAAACTGGGGAAAGATAGCCTGGGGTAAAAATGACCCCTCTGGTACAAATAGCTATAAGGTAATGTACGTTAAAAACCATTGATGCAGTGAGGTTCTTGCTGTCACACACAATTCTCCTGCTAAAACAAAAGTCAAGAAATATGCTAATACGCCAGGAAAATAACCCGAATTTTTAGTAAAATCTTGAATAAATTCTTACCCACGATTTCATCGCGAAAAACCCAAGGGGGTAATATTGTAAGAGTCCTCTTATCTCATGATTCAAAGAAATTTATTAATTAACGTTTTAGTTAAACAATTAGAGGGTAAAATCATTTTTTCCAATGTACTCGGAAAACTATGCATCGTAGAGAAAAGTGATGCGCAGATGAATCGTAGGAAATAAAATTATCTACAAAATGAGATTTGTTAAACTAAAATCGGTGTTTAAGAAAAAATTTAATGCAATAAAACACGCAAAATTGCTATTTTAAAAAATAGTTTATAATTATAACATTTTCTGTTGAAATCATACGAATCCTGCGAAAAGGTAAGGGTATTGCCATACTTGAAAAGTGTGCAAATGATGGGCCTTGTAGGTGCAATAATTTTGCACAATTCCATTTATTTATCCCGAAAATCTAACAAGTTATTAACTTTAACCCTCTCTAGCGGTGTCAATTTCCAACGTAGGATGAATCAGAAACCGGAATTTTAATTTTGAAGACTTAATTAAACAGCCTATTAAAAATTTGACCTTTTGAAAATTAACTGTCGCAAATATTACATTCAAATATACAAAAATTAAAAATTTAATTAAGGCATTACCCACAATTAAATTAAATTAAAAAAAAACAATTAAAGCATTGCCCACGTAACAATTGACTGCTGACCAGGGACACGAGCTCGGACAGAAATAATGAAGAGTGCGCGGAATACTCGCTGCATGGCAACGATTGAACGACCATTAGAAAAGTAAGCCTCTAGGGCAAATACTGCTTCGCTTACAGTTACGTTGCTCCGTCAAATGCACTCTCGGTAGTGGGCTTTTTAATGTAATATTTCCGACAATTAATTTTCAAACGGTCAATAGAGCTGCGATGATTCAGTCAGAAGTAATGGATTGTCAAAAATGAAAAGGGGTTAAAATGACCCCTGTGGTACTTCTAGTGTTAAGTTTATGTAATTTTGACCACTGTTACATTACCAAAAACCTGATAATACTAGTAATAAGGCCAAATTATCGAATACGCGCAACACTGAAGGCATGCTCCCGTTGTAAGACTGTTTGTATTGTGAATGGTGTTAGGTTTTCCCGGCGTATCAACTGGATGAATGCCCCTCAGATATTCCGCCGGGTAAGCAGGTCCATGTTTCCTGAAGTTTCGGAGTACGACTTGCTCTCTATCCTTATGGGTTCTGATGGAGAACAAGTCGTTCTCCGAAATGTCGGGAGACATGGACCTGCTTACCCGGTGGAATACACGAGAGAAATTCATCCTATTCGTATTATATTTTTTACAACGACAAAATTGCACAGAGACACGAGAGTCATACCGCAAACATGCACAGCTTGCATTTAGTACGGAATCTTGCGTGAGAGCGCGAAATCAAATACGGACGAAGAAACCCGAACGAGGGCATTAGCGTTTGAAGCCGAAAGACGTGAGGTTGGAGTCGTGGGAGCAAGCAAATACATATTCTTGCGGGAGGGTGGGGTAATGGGGGGGAGGGGCAGGAGAGTGGGTGTCAAGGCGAGGAAAGCGGGCTCTGGGGTCCAGCGGGGACGCAGATCGCCCGGGGCGAGTGCGATCACGCGACCCCTCGCTCGCCCCGTTGCCCAACCGACCGAGAGATCCAAGGATAGCATCCAAGCTATTCGCATGCCACCGGAAAAAAAATCTTCTCCGGGTAAAAGACGAATTGTAAGGGCCCTCTGTACAGTACCTCTAACGAATTGGAACTCAGGACGCCGCGGTGGTCGTGTTCATATTTGCGCTAGTCTAAGTCTATGACTGGCTTAAAGAATTTAGACCGGCGATTACGTTAAACCCGTATTCATAGTGTCACAAATGAAAGAGTAACTTGGTTTCCTTCCACTAATTTATTTTCTTGGTAAATATTTCGACACAGCGGTGTCATCATCAAGTACCTGATGGGTACCTGATGGCCATATAGGTACCTGATGGCCATATTGGTACCTGATGATGACACCGCTGTGTCGAAACATGTTGTACCAAGAACCATTTGTGTAAGGAAACCAAGTTACTTTTTCATTTGCAAAAATCAACTTTCATACAGTTGAGCCTCAAACCATGGAACATATTTCATAGTGTCATTTTAACGCTGGCCGACCAAAGTCCCGGTAAATTTAGTCCCGAGGAAGTTAAACCAATGACGTCACGGTTTAACGTAGGGTTTTAGCTCCTCGTGCAGCTATTTCCTCTTCCGCTTGTGTGTTGTGATGATTAACGAAGGTGCCCCGTGGTTTATTGCGAGTAGTTTCTTCGTTAGAGCTATTTATAGGAGTAATATTAGTAGATCGTTTGGCAATAGGAATATTTTTGGCTATGTAGTTTAGGTCTGTTCTTACGGTGGTAAATACCTTTACAAGCAACAAAGTAATGGAGTTGAACCGGATTCCACGCCAGTGAGGAAACATATACATCGGTGAGATAAGCCGCACGACAGAAACTGATCAAAGGAACTCAGGAGGTGTATTAGGTTGTTCCGTCAGAAAAAATCTTCCGAGGAGGAGTATGACCTTCAGACGTGTTTACACGATGCATGGTTACGTGCAAGTACGTGGATAGTCTAATGCATGGAGAATTGCTCCAAATTAGAACGGGCTACTTTATGGCCACGCGATCATGCACTTGCGCAATTTTGGGTGTTTTCACGGTGCGATTTTAATGGTGAACGTGTTCACGCATCTACCCGCGCGGGTACATGCATCGTGTCAACGCGGCTTAACAGATGATCATCTCCTCTACTTTTGTAATACCAACCTCGTGTGCGAGGCAAATGGTTAATGGGAAAGGCTAATTAAGGAAGCCATTGAAATCCATCTTGAGCCCCGCAGCATAAATCGCCATTCTGATTATCCGAATAGTCAAGGGTGGAAACCGTTATTTTGTTAAATAGTTACGGAAAGAACCAACAGCAATGGCCATTCACACATAAGGGATCGCGACGCATTATAAGGCCGAACACATGAGGCCCGGGCGTCATTACCCTGATGATGACGGACGAGTAATCAGTCGAAACATTGGGAGCAGCCAAATATTTAACCCAGATTGAAGCCCTGGAGAATATCACACATCCATTTCTTTGGCATGTTATACGACCAAGAATGACCAGATGGATTGGACATTTCCCTATGGCATGGCGGATTCGTGAGAAATATAATTGGTAGGAGTACATTAGGATGATAGGATTGGGATAATAGGATAGAGATGGATATCATCCCTGGGGAAAGTGCATCTGTGTGGTTTGATGTGGTCATATACATACCTGGGCTACCACATTTATATAATATATACCTGGGCCACTACATTTACATAATACCCCGAGAGCCACGTCAAGGGTATGTGGCAGAGGGTGAGTTATCACCAACATGCACTACACCATACCCCTATGTTAACAAAGTACATGCATACATATAAAAAAATATAGTTATATAGTTTTGTATAATAAAATGCACTGTTACATAGAGGTGATCCAACAACGGCTATTTTCAGAAAGTGAAATTCCACCAACAATTCTTGGTATACTACGAATTCCAGAGAAACTTTTTCTTTATTTTTTATCTACGTAAATGCTCAGAGAAACAAGGATAATATAGGAGAAATGCAATACGACATGTTAACACCACGTAGCAGATTTTGAAACAAGCATTACTATAATGTCCGTTGAGTCACCTCCCGATATCGTCATCAAGATTCTATCACATGACTGTCTAACTGATTTCACCATTCTACACCTATGTTTCTCCACTATGTCGTCCACTCCAGCTTGTCTTAGATCGTCTAGAGGATCGGGTTGGTGTGGTGGATAGAGTACTGGCTCACCATAAGGATGGCCAGGGTTCAAATCCCTGCAGAGGAGGATGTTTTTCAGAGGAAACCCAATCTTTTGAGGAAACTGAGCCTCTTATGGAGGGCACTTCAAGTGCACTCTACTCCATCTGACGGAGGAGACGTCAGATGAGAAGAGTAGGCTAATCCCGACACCGGATTTCTATCCACCCTTCCCCCCTTACCCGTCCCCTATGGTGCAAATGACCTTAGCTAATTAATATACTTCATAAATTGAATTTTTTTAAGTATATCAATAGGTTGCCTCCTCAAATATCCAATTTTCCGGTCGTATACATAATTTATACAATCTATCCTCCCGTCGTAAAATGTCGAACAATTATAGATTGAAATAATAAAGTATACCAATAGGTAGGTAATATGTATTTACCAGTGCCTAGACTTTAAGAGCAACAAGTGGGAACGGTATTAATGTTAATCCTCTTCTGGTTTTGGAGGATGGATCATATAATTATGTAGACGACCGTTTTGGAGGTAGTGGTCGTACGTAATGGTTTTGGAGGTGGTGATAGCATTGGTGTGGAGGAATCATTCAGTATGAAACACCTCAATTACTCAAATAAGATTCAGCCAAGTTTTAAAAAAATCAAAATATATGTTTATTATGAATTAAATTCAAAGGAATACAAAAAGTTTTTGCATGACATATGACTGATAATGTCACACTTAAATATTACAATTAGTAGTGGACAATTCCCATGTTCCATCATGGTGTTCGTCGACATTTTAAAGCTTTTAAAGGGCTCTCCGTTTACTCCTTTACACTCCGAAATTACACCTGAAATAAAATTGAATAAAAGATAACAATATAGTTTAATTAATAGAGATTTGATGCATGGAATCGAGATCTAGCGTGTTGAATTAGGCATTAAAAAAAACAAGACTCGATTCTGAATTGATATCATAACTGAATATTTATTAAGTTATACTTCTTCGAAATGCCTATTTAAAGTATTAATTGGCTGCAGAGGAATGAGTATTGTATCTCATTTCCAAAATTATTTTTATTTGTCCAGGAAGGGGTGCCTACGCGGGCGGAAGTTGCGCCATTGAAATATTTGGGGGAGGAAAATTCAAATCGAAAATTCGAAAAAATATTTTAATAACAAAAGCGGAAAAATAAGTGCAACAAAATTTAAAAAACTGGACGATGAGAGTGAAACTGAGGCATTCTAAATATTAATTTTGGGGCAAAGGGGTCAAGGTTTGGAAAAAAAATTTCATGAAAGAAGGAAATAAATAAAACATTTTACATAAAAAGATATAGGATAGGATTTTCAGGATGAATACAAAGATTTTTGTAGTAATACAATCCTTTTCTTTTTTTAAATATAATCTTTTAATGATACTGTTATTTTAATTATTTATTATTCAAATTGATAACGAGGAAGCCAGTAGGATTAACCGAATTTTAGGGGGGGAAAGGAATTTTGGGGGTTTTATGGAATAGCTTTTGAGGGGTATCGGCACCCCTGTGCCTAGACACAAAATTTTACACATATTTATTGACCTAATCAGAACCATAACTGAACTGAAGTACATGATATTGAGGATAGAATCATCTTTTCTGGGATGGAAAACATCTCAGTTCAAAGGGAGAAAATGTTTATATCTAAGAAAGAAATGCATACTCAGCTCATTACATACCGTGATCTCAATCAAAGGCGAGTCCACGTTCAACCAAAACCTCGAAAAGGATTCAAGGAATGTCGCCCTGAAAAGAGAGACAAACATTAGGATTTGGTCGAATGGGGAAGAAATATCAAAAGATTATTCATTAATCATTTCCATACCCTGTCAAACGGAAAATATCAGCCCAGTAACCGACATGCACAGAAATATTATGCATTGATTTTCCGTGTGTGGAATTATTTATTTAGGAGTAGTATCCTGAGAATTGTTTTTCAATTAACTCTTTCATTTTCAATGGTCGCTTTTCTCAAGCAAAGGTTTCCAATTTTCTCACATTTTGCAATCTTAAGGACCGAGAAATTGCATTTTATTTATAATGTACATAGACCCTACAACTGAACGGGAAATTGTTGTGTATTTTCTTGCCAATTTTCTGTCTTTGGATTTAATATAACACGCTCGGACCATAAGACAAGCGAAAGACGAAATCGAATTCAGTTGAACCAAATTTTTGAAACTAAAGGCATCCATGTGTGTGAAGGACGATGAAGTGTTTGGGATGTATTCGCGTCAGAATAATTTAATCCATTACATAAAAAATATCCATAAAAAATAAAAAATAAATTAGTACCTACTAATGCGGGTAAAGCAACAAAAATCGCTAATCTGCAATTCATGTCACAACTCACACGCGACACAGCATCCATTCTCAAGAGCATGATTTGTACTTGTGACAATTGGACCGACTCAACCGTAGGTTACATAGAAAAAGGCCCAATATGGGCCGCAATTCATGTCCTCGATCGAGTATGTGACACGGATACTTTTATTTCAAACTAATAGAAATGCTGTCGAGCCTCCAATGAGGCAGCCAATTTAATCTGTTCCTCACATCCCGAGGGTTTCAGACATCGACCTCAAGGTTTAATGTACATAATTACCTCATGTAGACGGAGTTTGCTCCCTCTGGCAAATTTTCAGGGACTTTCCAGTCGAGTTCAATGCTTTCTATTCCTGTGCGGGAGATGTAGCTGATTGCATTCTAGAAAAGTAAAAACAAGTAATAATTTGATACTTCTCGGATTTCGAAGTACCACGATAACACAGCAATAACTGGGACAAAAATACAGTTGGTAACATTTTTAGTAATCAATATAAAATGTATTGGTTACTCGTTTAATATTGTTACAACATGTATCTCGTTCACAGTGCACTTTTTCTCACGTAACAAAATAAACTAATACGAAATTTGCTGGACTTTTTATTTTTCTGTGTCATACCAACAAAATAGCCGTCTGTTCCATTTCTCCACTATCATTGTGTATAACATTCTCTACGTTTTCCAATCGATCTCAGATCGTTCTGAACTCGAACCGATCTTAAAAATCCTAGCGAGCCGACTGAGATCGCCTGGTTTATCAACATGGACTGAAAATATCGATACTGATCAATCGAAACTATCAGTTCAAGCACGATCAACCCGGTGTGTAAACAAGAGTGGAGTTGGATATTCAGTCGCGTTCAAAATGATCAAATATTTCCCAAATGGGCGTAACATTGCAATATGCTACGATATGGTCAATGTCACATAACTCTCCATTACTCCACTCTCATTATAACTGGTTACAACCGACATAAAATATTAACGACAACATTTCGTTCCCTAATGACAGCCAAAAAATGACGAGGAGTGCCACAGACCCGCTGGTTCACATCGATGTGAAATCTCAGACTGGCTGAGAAATCGGGCCGAGTCGGCCCGCTTCTCAGATCGATCCCGCCAGCCCGTTGCGTTTTCCATACCGAGCTGATCCATTCAGATTGATCTGAGAGCTATTGGCAAACGAAGTGATAGTGATTTATCTCATGGTTCAATTTTGTTGCACGAATGTAATACCCTTCAACCCAATCGTAGTCTATCTTTTCAATCTTGTGTGCTTTCAAAATGATTTCCCCAACTTTAAGAGAACAATTGTCAGCGCTAACATAGTTTTTTCTGCTTTTAATTTCATGAAAAGAAAGTACCCTTGACCTCAGAATAAGAAACGCTCAACCACGTCGCGGCGTGCCGTTTGCAAAGAACATGTCAATGCATTAAATAATGCACCTCGCCGATAAGTAGGTAGGCCCCACTAACCATCCATGAACCAGCGCCACAGCAAGAGATTACGACTGAAAGACAAACATCATTTCTCGGCGATAATGGCCGGAATTTTTCTAAAGTCTCGAAATATTTTCTTTATGACTAAAGTAAATATAATAATATAATAATATAATAATATAATAATATAATAATATAATAATATAATAATATAATAATATAATAATATAATAATATAATAATATAATAATATAATAATATAATAATATAATAATATAATAATATAATAATATAATAATATAATAATATAATAATATAATAATATAATAATATAATAATATAATAATATAATAATATAATAATATAATAATATAATAATATAATAATATAATAATATAATAATATAATAATATAATATTATAATAATATAATAATTAATAATATAATAATTGAATAATATAATAATACAATAATTATAATAATATAATAAGTAATATTATTATTATTAAAATACTAAAATTAAAAAATTGCAATAAATTTGATGTTCGGTGCCAAAATCACAACATTGACATTACCGATTGTAATTGTTGCGACGCCAAAGTTAAGGTTTTTCTTCCACGCACTCCGTTATATTTTATGCATTTTTCAAGGACTCAACGACCATTTTCAAGACTAAACCAAGGATATATAAATAAAATATCTACTGATAATATTTGTCTGGGCGGGTATTTTTTTGTATTTTTGGAAAGATGATCATCATGCCTAACAAATGAATGTTAAGTTAACGAGGGGAATCCATGCCTCAACTATCACACGAAAACGAAATGAAAAAAAAAAGCCGTTCGAATTCGAGAGATATGGACTAGGTATATACGTACGTTTTCGCCGGGTGGACAAGTGGACCTCCTCACGGCTGGGCTTCTGCTCTCGTTCTCGGGCACAAACTCTCCCACGGCATCCACGCCCCCACCAACCACTCTCGCTTGCATGTACAATCCCTTGAACTGCGTTCCATCGATGCCGGACGCCAACACTGCAATGCAAACAAAAATGGTCAATGGTGTTTGCACACCTCCCACTGATCTTCATTGTGGCGCAGAACTTCGAGGAAGCCGGAGGGATTTCTCGCAAGCATGCGCGTATCTGGGTATTATTTTGGAGGAGAATGGATTTAGGAATGGGGACACTAGATGGAGAATTGCCATGAATGAAAAAGCATTTTCAAAGAAGGGTGAACGGATGAGGAGGGAGTCTTAGGGCCCGCGACCACCACATACCAAACTATCTTACGATAGTTTAGTCGGATTGGACTGCATCCCTGCACACTGCTACGATTAAACGGTTCGGTTGGTGGTAAGTCCGCAGACTGGCCGATTACCAGTCGTCCGATTGCTTTAGTCGATAAGCTGCACTCGGGCTGAACGCTAGTGTTTGACAGAAATGTTGTTGAGAAAAGCTGCTATCATCACCTTTATTATAAAATGGAGGAGAAGAATGAATAAGAAAAGAAGCCGAGAATGTTGAGTACATCCAATATATAGTGACAGACTATTGGGAGAAAAGTTTTACACGCTGCATTCTAAATTACTAGACTATCCGAAAAAGTTTTCCCTTTTTATAGAATGAGCATAACCAGTTTCAACGAGCTTGTTGAATTAATTGGGCCAGCCAAATCAAAAGAGGATACAATTTATGCCATACAAAAGGCCCAACGCACTGCCTCACACCGAAGCTTAGGGCAAACTGAGAGCACCGCGCCGAATGAACAGTCGACGAGTCTGCGCACTCGTATAATGCGCCGTACTGTTTAAGCAGTCGACAGATAGTTGGCCAACTATTGAGTTTGAAGGGTTTGAAGGGAATCGTACTGCCCATCAAACTTTTTTACCGGCCGATTTCAAATCCCTTGAGTGTGGGCCCTCACATATGCCTCCATGGAAATTGAACAACCGATCAAACTATCGGCCGATCAATATTCTGTAGTGTGCGCGGGCTCCTAGTACAGACATAAAAGGCTGGTGAAAACTAATATGAAGCGTGGCGCTGTATGGGTCGGAGACTTGGTCATTGCGAAGGGAGGATGTACGTGGACTTGAGGCATTTGAGATGTGGGCGTGGAGAAGGATGGAGAGGGTGAGCTGGGTGACGAGAGGGACGAACGAGGAGGTTTTGGACATGGTTGGAGAGGAGAGGAAGCTGGTGGCGAAGGTTCGGAGGAGGAAAAAGAGACGGATGGAGGATGTTTCGAAAAGAGAGGGACAGTTTAAGAGGGTAATAGAGGGGAGAGCACTGGGAAAGAGAGGGAGAGGATAGGGATTGTGGACAAAATAAGAAGAGGGAGACGATATGAGGCCTTTAATGAGGAATTTAAGAGAGGCCTAATGGCGGGTCATCCAGAGGAGTGAAAACGAAACGATATGCCAGAAATTAGGACGCAAGTACCAAGATAAGTACTGTCCAAATAAACCACCAATCAGCTCTTAGAATACTCAAATGAAAATTGTGCAAGTTTGTTTTAAAACTTGCATGCGAACTCTTTTCAGAACATCTACAGCAATATCTCAATCATTCGTATTGTGATAACAGATTACCCTGATGAATTCTTCTCGGGTTTTCCACCGGGTCAGGTCGTTATGGGCCGACGTTTCGATGGCTACCACCGAGGGTATGTCGACACTGACATGCCCTGAGGTCGATAGCGGTGGTAGCCATCGAAACGTCGGCCCATAACTTCCTGACCCGGTGGAAAACCCGAGAAGAATCCATCAGTATTATACGCCGGGAAAGAATTAAATCATATTTAAAACGGATTAACCGTTTCACGGAGTATCTGGTATGCGGACTATCCACTCCCCTACGTACGATTTACCACTCTCCTTCGTACACCTCAACATTAAGATATTCCAACGGAAAAATCAAAAATGAAAATTTCGTCCCGTCGACATGCTAAAAAAATATTTTAGAAGCACTACATTTAGTAACTCATTTGCCTTCTTCCTGTTTTTTGAGATGCCTATCTTAATTGAAATTGACTACCCTAATCCATTGCAATGATCTACAAAGGTCACTAAACGTAATGGACCGAGTTCTCCAAGAATACAGCACGAAAACATGTGTGACGAAGACTAAGATTTAGTTTGTGGAAGAGAGAAGATGAATGCAGAAGTCACCCTGAGAGGAGAGAAAATAGGGCAAATGGATTAATTCACCTGTCTCAGAAGTACCATCGCGATGTATGGAACAAGTACAACGGACCTCGAGCGGGGAATAGCCAAGGCTAAGAAGGCGTTCATGGGAAATAGACAAGTGCTGTGCTCAAAGAAAATAGGACTACAAACCAGAAAACAGTATGTGAAAACATTTGCGTGGAGCGTGGCACTCTATGGATCGTAAGCATGGACCATTGGAAAATCTGACCAGAAATGACTAGAAACCTTCAAATCATTTTATAAGGATTGACTGAAGAGAGATATATTCTCGCACTGATATGTGCAACAATTTTATCTTACAGGCATTACTAGTGGCCGAGACAAAAACAGTGCGACACACAAAGAGATAATGTGCAATGCAACTTTATCCTCTCCCACTTCTTATCCAGTTTCCATATTACTTTACCATAGACGCAGTCAAAGCAAAAAGTGTGGTCCAGTGGTACCTCATCGTGGGACTGATTTTTTTCAAAGACTTTTCCATGTCGGAAATGCTCTTTAACCCTTATGTGCACACCAGGGTACCCGGGTGCCCACCCTTTCATCTTTTTGGTTTTTACTTCAGTAATAACTGAAATTTTCATCTTTGCCTCTGGATCCCCATAATTTAACTCCTTTAAAAGTAAATAACCACTGAAATTTTTAAAAATATTTTTTATAGGTAAACAAAATGGCGTCAAAATAAATGTACTCAGCGGGCACACATCTACATCTATCTACATCTACGACATACCCTGCAAGCCACCCAAAGGGTGTGTGGCACGGGGTGCTTCCACACCAGGCATGCATGAATGATACGGTAGAACACCGAAATTACATTGAAACCTGCGTACCACACACATGTCGTGTACCCGGGTGCCCACGGCTTGAAAAATGAAGTTTATACCGAGATTTGATTAATGACATCTTTAAATGAGTTTTCGAGATCACATGACTTATTAAATAAATAATAGCAACAATTTTACAGCAAATTAGTTAGTACAGTCCAAACAGGCGAAAACGCGACTTGCGTGGCCATATTTCTGTCTCTCTTAATGGAAGCTGTAGAATACTTGGGGACTTCAAAGCGCTTACATACTTTCTATTGACGTTTATTTAGTTAAGTATATTGATTTGAAATCATTCTGTTCACATGCTGACTCAGAAATAAATACTAGAGGTGGGCACCCGGGTACCCTGGGTGTGTAACAACGTGGTAAAAGTTGGGTGTGCACATAATAATAATGTTTGTTTATTACTCCGATAGAGAATGCGTATAACAAAATATATTTAGTTAAATAGGGGAGTAACTTTCGGTAGCCGTGAAGGTAAACCTGAATTATGGCTACCATCGTTTACAAAATAGGGTATGCATACATATATAAACGAATTACATCATTTTGAAACTACAGTACATGTATCAGATAATATTGCAGTCACAAGAAAACATCCTCCACACTTTCTTTAGTGAATAACCAAGATCGTATGTTCTTCTTTGTTGTGCTTACAATTTTTGCATTCAAACGATAAACAGGTAATAAATTATACACTTTTGGTCCTATGTACAAGAAACATCGTTTGAATAGCGTCATGTTTGGCTTAGGCAAGGAAATGCGTGCCCTACGTACATAAGGGCTAAATAATTTTTAGGGAGGAACAAACCTTCGCGCCATTCATACCCACCTTGGATAACCTCGCCCGGAGAGGCCCGCGTCTTAGACACCGACAGAGTGTAGGGGGCAGGATCGGTGGACGCCAAGGAGTCATTGTGAACGGGAGACATGTCCACGCAGGCGCTCGATGGCACGTGGTTGGGGTCCAGCTTGCCGGGCCGACGACCGGAGGGGTTCGCCCAAGCCGCGGAGAAGCAACACAGGGCCGCGAACAGAACCATGAGGGACCTCATTTTCACCTTGCGCCTCTTCTTTTATGCAACTGCAATCGAAAGACATAAAAGTAAAACATCGATGCATTAAACCAATCACATTTGTTAACACCAGGGTTGAAATTCGCTAAGAAAAAAACATTTAACTTGACCGGGATTCGAACCCGGATCTCCCAATTGCCGGTCAGATGTGTTAGCCAGTTACACCACCAAGCCATCTTCCTTCAAGGCGAATTTTCGAGGGGGGTTTGTGAAACAGTTTTTTAAAAATAAATACCGCGTGAAAATATAAATTGTTTCACGGTCATCGTGAATTATTTATTAATAAGTCGAAAAAGATTCCAAGGTGTCATACACCCAGTTACGGTGCGCTCGCGATCCATATTGTTCAATAGTATGAAGAAATAAATATTTCACCAAAAATAAGTCAAGTTAAAGACTTATGTTGACATAATTTTTCTTTAATTTCTGATAATTTCAATAATAGAAAAGTATATTATTGCACCACTAATATTTACTTCATGCTTCCGATAGCTGCTGACATTAAAACGCATCGAAATACCGTTTCACAGGAGTGATGCCTGTTTGGAGTGCGAGAGGGTACCGTCATGTTTAGTTTTTGAGGAAAATGACATTCAGTTGAGGAAGAGTAGCTAGATTTCCTTCACGATTTCGATATTCACAAAATTGATTATGCTCCTCGTCAAAATGGAGTACATTGTGGAATTTAGAAAAAAAGACTCCTTCTGTGAGATTAATTAAATGTGAGACTAATTAAAATAATGGAGAAATGTAACCATCCATCTCTAACATATTGTTAGACGGGTCGTTTAACTATTACTTATCGAGGAACGCGGCCTCTCCGACCGCGGATTCAAGTCCGCACAGGGCTGTCATTCTGTAACTCCAAACCGATTGGTACGGGAGCCTTTTCGTCCGGTGGGACGTCACACTGACTACCGTGGCATTCTGTATGACAGCGATCGGTGCGCCGAAGAGCTTCCGTCGGTAGATCCTACCGACACGCTAAAGATGTCGGTACCGTGGGGAATTGGCCGGTTTCCTATGGAGACACCCCTGGGTATGAGGGTTGTTAAGGAGTGAAGCAAGCTTCAGCGAAACTTAAGGGCTCCTAACAGCAATTAATATATATTTGTACTTAAAATGACATATATGCTAAAATAGCAAAGCAAATAAGCGTTCTAAGATATACTTAGCGGTAGATCCACTTCATTGTCTCTCATCATAGTTATTAATACAACTCATTTAGGCCATTTTACATTCAACTTCGTTCCACGAAGACTGAGTGTTTTATGGCACGAGCGCGCAGCAATGCCATTCCTATACACACGAATAAAGCATATATATGCGAACATTTCATAATCATACCCACAAATATGGACTACATGGCCATTCTATATTCATGATAATACTGTTCAATGAATGTCCACTATTAATCCTAACCATCTTCCGAAGGTATAATCCGAATAAATTCCGAATAATTCGTAGTTTTCGATTTTTGGACATCCGTCAGCACAGATTTGGGCATCTGTTACCAACAATTAAAATTCAATATCAATAAAAAAAAGACAATAATATCATTGCACGTTTAGGAGAAAATCTGTCCCAATGTAATCGAATTTTTACGAAATAAATGTCACTTGGCGTGAGGATACGGTTTGAACTGCCATTGAATTTCCAAATAAAAACTGAATGATGCTTATTTTTTCACTTAAATCTAATGGAATAACTCACGAGAACACATTAACAAATGTTCGCGCAAATCTGTAGGTAAACAGAAATCGCTCTGATCACCTTAGCGGGCGGTGACGGTCGAGCCAATGGCGGAGATACGACAGTGGACAAGAGAATATATATCAATGATCTCAAAAATGAAAAGGTTTTTGTTCACTTTCAACAAAAATAATTTTATTTTCCGACCTGGTTTAGACATTAGCTATGTCATTTTCAAGGTGAAAATGATATA
Source organism: Ceriagrion tenellum (assembly GCA_963169105.1). Lineage (NCBI taxonomy): Eukaryota > Metazoa > Arthropoda > Insecta > Odonata > Coenagrionidae > Ceriagrion > Ceriagrion tenellum. Next base: position 64,461,857 of record OY720635.1, read on the forward strand.
GTTAATGTCGAAACCAGGTCGGAAAGTTAAATTATTTCTGTGGAAAGTGAACAAAAACCTTTTCACTATTCGAGATCATGATATCTGTAGTGCATTTCCACAAAATATCGCTGGATACTCTAAACTTAAAGAAAAGAATCTGTGTCCAGCGATCCAACCTCGTTCAATTCGTCCGATGCGGGACTCTATAAAATACTATAGCGGGCGTTATTACTAACCTCTTTTCCTGTTCAAATGGTTCTCCCTCTCTCCTCTCAGTGTGACAATCCAAACGACATATCACGCCAGTATTTATACCGTCGTTTTCAGAGAGGAAGATTGCCATGTCGCGTGACCTAAACCGGGAGAGGGGGTTGGGGAGTCGTAGGGAATCCCATGCGAGGAAAGTGTCGCGGGAAAAATTGAGAGCGACGACTGCTTATCTAAAAGTTCGATGTCACCTTAAGATCACGGTCGGAGGGAGAGGATGAGTGGGGGGAGGATGGGAAATGCAGAGCGGAATGCAGAGCGTCCCATTGACCGTGAATGAATCACCAAACGGTCGACCCGAAGTCGACACTCCTCGCTGGTCTTACACGGAAGTTTTTTTCCACACTGCAAAACCTAGAAATTTTCAGTTGATACAATACTTGCTGAAATTCAACAAAATGTCTTAAATTCAGCAAGTTCTCGCAATTAAACTTTCCAGACTTTTTCAGTACAAAAAACTCGCTGAAATTCAGAAAAAATGCCTGAATCGAAGTTAATCTTAGACATCAGCAAACCTTTACATTGTTTGTCTCTAAAAAACTGGAAGAAATGATATTACGATACCCTTCCACTACGTCTCGCTGGATAGTGTTACCATAATTTAAAAACCATTTTTGTCAGTTTATTCATTCCTCCATTTTTTTAAATTATCAAGTCTTTGGGTAAATGTGTACTTTATCATTGTTCTTTTAACCACTCCTAAACCAAAGTAAATGAGAATTATTTTTTTGTCTTGATTTGTAATTAATCAAGCACTTTTTTACATTTGCTTATATAAAGCAAATGTAATTGCAAAGATATAATTGCAAAGATATAATTGCAGCTGAATGGCATATGTTTCAAAACTTTTCAATAAATATTGTTGGAAGTTTAGTTGTAGCCTTTTTATTGTTATGTTATGTATATTTTAATGTTATTTATTTAAATCCCTATCCGAAATTTAGCATATTAATTTTAAATCGATATTTTCCCCAAATATTTGCAGAATTTCAGCAAGTTTTCCTACTTTAAAATTTTAAGCTTTCCAGATTAGCTTGAAAGTTGGTGGAACTACAGTTGCGGAAACCTTGCTGGATTTCAGCAAATTTGGGGGAAAATGTTTTACAGCGCACCCGGACAAATTTTTGAAGACGGACAGAACAGTTGACGAGACTAGGGAGCCTACATTTGTTTCATCATTTGTAGTTTTCCATTGTAATTTCATCACCACCATCACTGGTCATTGAAAAGTTTCAGTATGTGAAAAAATTCGCGTGGAGCGTGCCACTCTATGGATCGGAAGCATGGACCATTAGAAAAGCTGACTACTTAAGACTAGAGAGGCTCTGAAACTTGATGCTGGAGGAGGATACTGAAAATAAAATGGATGGACAAAATAAGAAATGATGGAGAGTACAGAAGAGTAGAGGAGGAGAGGACCATATGGAACAACATGCATAAAATGAGACCTGAGACACCCTGAGACACAATGGGTTTGTGAGGAACATAATTGAAGGCAAAAGCGAGGGAAAATTCCCAAGAGGAAGACCCAGGAATAAGTTCATGGACCAAATAAAGAGGAAAGTACATAGGAAGAGGTACCAGGAGGTAAGGGAACTAGCATTAGATAGGGAAGGGTGGAGGGATGCAGTCAGCCAAACTTAGGATTGAACAACCAATGAATGAATATGTTCTTCTACACAATGTAAATGCTTTTGAATAATTTCAGTCAATGCATATTTCATGTTATTATCAGTAAAGTATAATTTTCACTTTCATATTTTCAGAAATATTTATGCGTGAAGCAAGTAATGTGGTAAAAAAATTATTTGATTATTTATGCGTGAAACAAATGATGTGGTAGGCTGTCACGCGCAAGGGTTAAGTGATGGAAGTGGATTGATGATAAAGCTGGCCAGCACACCTGACCGGAAATTGGGAGAGCACGGTTCGAATTTCGGTTAAGTGAAATGATTTTTTGAGGCGATTTTCATTCCGCTTCAGTCTTTCAATATCTACGTTTAATTGAAAGAATTACCCTGTACTCCACACCGCCAGTCTTATACATCTTCTGTGTTCCTATTCCGTCAGCCGTTCCGCGACGGCCACCGTCTTCTACTTTTTTTGATAAATATTATTGAAATTCGTTGATTGTGTCCAGCATAATCCAATGATGAGTATTGAAATTATATTTGCGAAAACATGTAGAACAATTAGTGATAACTATTTCTAAGCCAGCAAAATCATAAGAGTCAAAACCTATTTGTTACAAACTCCACTAAGCAATGCATACAAATACTCAATAAAAATCTTAAACTAGATTCTAATGTTCTACTGCAAATAGTTTTAGAGGGTTATTTCAAAAAACATTAGGGCGTACGTCTGCAATAGTGACAAATGGGAGTATGCTCACATACACTCGATTCTGACCTCTAAATACAATTCCCAGAAGGCTGCCACATGAGCACGTGGCAGGAGGTGTTATAACACTAGCCAGGAATAAGAAAGTAAATTGGGAAACTGAAATAGGGAGATGACATCAGTGAAATTCATGTTAACAGAGTTTCTTTTTACCTCGATCTGCTTATACTATATGTGCCGAGTTTATCCATCGGTTTACGACAGATTTCATTATTTTTGAACAGTCCATTTTCGAGTATTCGAATGGATTGATCATCAAAACAACAAGGTAAGCATTCATATTTAGGTCATTTTAGTCAAATTGGAGTAGATTAATTTTATAGGGGATTAAAAATCAGATGGGCAAGGAATAATTTTCTTCGGAACGCCACAATTGCTTTGGTTCCAATTCATCATCACAGCCGGGCTGTCGACGAAATGATGTCGGGGAAAAAGTAAAAAGAGACACATTTTTCTAGGGATGCTTTAATTATGTGAAGAAATATGGCACTAAATCGTTTGATCATCGATGACCTCTTTCATGGGTTCAGATGAGACTGCTGCAACTGCGTCCGTACTGCTCAGAAATAATGTGCACGTCAGGTTTCAAGATTAATGCTTTCTCTGAATACTTTATAATCAGCAAACCACCCCTCGAGCCGCCGCAGAGGTTTGTTGTAGGGAGTGTTAGGACAGCGACGTTAAAGCTGAGGAATATGGAAAATTAGGGGGAAGAGGACAGAGACGAATGGAATGTAACGATACGCCTTTCGCCGTTTTCGTTATAATCACTAATGGTTCGTGGAAAGAGGAAAGTCTTGTTCCAATCAGTTTCGTAGAATACCTCTCTTATGGCCGGTTGCGAGAAAATTAGGTTATGGAATCAATATTTATGAGATCCATGAAGTTACAGATCTCATAAAAATACTCGGATTGCAGGAACACATCTACTGGTTTCACAACTTATTCACCAATAGTAAACAGCTTCGATATTTGATCTAATCTTATACCACCGGATAAAATTTATGAAAGTTTAGACAATGAATATATGCTAATGCACATAATAATTACGAAGTCAGTAAGAGTAAAAAACTGGTCATCTGTCTCAAAACAACTCTTCTATCTAGTTATTAAGTCTCCAAGCGGTTTATTGCGCATCCGCCGTCTTGGCTACTAATGGAACTTATAACTCCACGCTATAAGTTATGGTACCAATAAATTTATCAAATGTTTTTGTAACACTTGTTGAATGGTTGCCATGGCTTGTGGGTCCCATATAGCATAGTCCATAACTTTCTAGAATACATATGTCGTTCCTGCAATTGGTCATTATTCGTCACATCTATCAATTCTTGAGATATAAGCTAAATAATATTCTCCGCTCTCATATAATCTAAGCCTTACACGATGCCTCCGATTTTCTAACGGCCGCTCTAAACGGCCGTACATTTCAATGTAGACACAAAGTAATTTTCATCGTTTCGTGAGTAAAATATACAGTCCACAAGTACGAGGCTGTTCGCGAGCCAACCCTTCCACATTGCCACTCTTCCGCACAACCTTGAAGTGACTTGCAGGTTATTACGCAGGCGTAGAAAATGCATCTAATTTCCTCCCCCCTATAGTTTTTCATCAACTTTTACGTCAGTACTACAATTCTGACTCAATTTTGTAAAAATAAGAATTCTACCGGTTAAGGTAGGTTTTGCTGAATGTCAGAGAATCTCCTCCCGGTTTTCTACACTTTCAGGGTGTCCCTATCTCGCTCTAGTACATCCTTTTTCGCCTCAGCATACGATCTCATTAGTCGCCTCGCCTGCACCTCCTCGTTAGTCCTCCGCTCCATCTACCTCACCATCTCCCTCCTCCTCCTCCCCACATCCAAAATGCCTGCAACCTATTCTCGTCCTCTATTCTCAGGGATCTACGTTTCTGCCCCATGCAACGCTATGCTCCAAATCAAGCTCTTCACCGGCCTCTTCTTAACATCCTTACCCAAGGTCCCCGTCATCAGCTCCCTTCTATTAGTAAACGCCTCCTTAGCTAGCAACATTCCCTTCCGTATGTCTTTGCTACTATGTCCGTTTACTTCTAGCGTACTACCTAAGTTGTTAAAATTCTCTGCTTGCTCGAGCTCGTGACCTCCAACTTTAATCACCAGCCTCGCTTTCTTTGTCCGAGAGAATCTCATTACTTTTGTTTTCTTATGGTTTATCTTCATTCCGAATATCGCGCACTGCATTTCTAAAGCGCCTACCAAAGCTTTCAGTTCCTCAGAAGATTCACTAACCAACGCCTGACCGTTCGCGAATCTAGAAGACTTTATCAGAAGGTATGGCTCTATAAAGACGAGATAAGGACTACGGTCGAGGAAAGAAAATTGATTCTTTTTGATATTTGCTCATTGCGACGAAATCGTCAGTGAATTAGACTGGGCAACATCAATTCAAATTTCCTCGGGCATGCTCTTCAACGAGCCAAGGGTAACAAATACTTTCCAAATAATCCATCCGAATAATTTCCATCAGCCAAAATAAGACAAATACTTTCTTCGCTGTAACCATAACGCTGGCTTCCTCTCAATATCGCAAGGACTGCGGGGTAAATGTAATAACTAGTACGCGATGATGACATCGCTTTATCACTATTTGTTGAAATCAGCCATAAAGTACTCGACGCATTCACACAATGATTAAGGGGTTGGGGCAAGTCTTACTCTACCATAGGCAACCGGAATATAGGTGGTCCTCGATTGTCTTAAATCAGATTCAAAATACTGGTGAGAACGGATTTGTTTATCTCATTGAATAACCGATAATCTGAGATGAAAATATAAACTAGATGAAGGAATGATCTACAATCTAAGACACGGCTTTCCCGACGCATGGTGATATTGGAGCGTGTTCGGGTTTCCCACCACGTCCATCTTTACTCGTATCGATGTACCACTCGTACATCGATACATCGGAAGAGATGGAGCGTTTGACCCTGTGGGGAACCCAAACAACCTTCAATAGAACTAGACGGTACAGTCACTCAGCAGGAAATTCCCGACAAATGCTTATGAATAAAGTTGACCCATTGTGGAAATTTAGAGGAGGAAGTTAGGGTACAAATGATTAAGGGCCGTTTGTAAGAACATTTAGTTGTATAATCAATAACTATGAGACCCATTAAGTTAAAGATCCCGTAAAAATATTCGGGTATATTTCACTCATGACTTTCGCGTTCCATCTCCTCCTCTCACATCATTCAATCAACGATAATTTTGTCACATCCATATGCGTACATTCTTTTCATTTCATTGGTCGTTCAATCCTAAGAGTAATTGACTGCATCCATCCACCCTTCCCTATCTAATGCTAGTTCCCTTACCTCCTTGTATCTCCTATGCACCTTCCTCTATATTTCGTCGATGACCTTATTCCTGGGTCTTCCTCTGGGGACTATTCCCTCTATTTTGCCTTCACAATGTTATGTTAGTTCTTCACAAATCTATTGTGTCTCAGAGTGTGTCCAATCCATCTGGTTCTTCTTTTCTGAATGGTGTTCCATATGGTCCTCTCGTCTTCTACTCTTCTATACACGTCATCATTTCTTATTTTGTCCGCATATAAATTCTATTTAATCAACAAATTAATATTCTCCTTTTTAGAGGGTGATTGGTATTGTTGTTTCTAATAAATATAAGATAAAACTAATGAGAAAAATAAGAATAAAACGCAATATAAGTAATTTATTGCATAACCGACGTTTCGTAAAATTAATGCTGCTTCGTCTGGACTATGCGTTAGCACACTTTTTTACAACGAATTAAAAATTCACAATTAACATCAAAGGAAAGTTAGAGTTAGTTCTAATATTGCGAGTGGTTTTGAATGAACAGGGTAAACTTTAACCGCTACCTTAGTCACCAACAACCCTTCAAAACTCCCTGCCAACGGTCATCCACACCCCGCCCCCCTCCAAACCCCACCACCCGCTCACAACGCCACATTACATCCTTGAGGTTTACCCCCCCCCCTTACACCTACCTTCTTCCTCCCCCACCGAAACACCTAACCTAGATGGGATATAAGGACCATATTTTGTGCTTTGACTCTTTGTACCTGAAGATGTCGCCGCTGCGACGAAACTAGTTGTACCGTAAAATAAATTGGTGGAATATTACAAAGTTTTTCATTTTCATTTACGATAGGGTAAACTTTGTTTTTCCACAATGAATGACAAAGTTTACCCTATTCATTCAAAATGTTTATCAAATTCCGGAAAGTATCGCCGGAAACCACCAATTTTGCGAGTTGTTATTTCTTGGTAGCGTGCGGATTTATAGAGACTTGAGTAGGTTAAGTAAAATAAGTTTTACGCAACGTCTGCAATGGAAAAAAATACGTCCATTTTTCTAATTCTTCTTCTTCGAAGAGTTTTTGGTTTCTAATTAAATCAATTGATTGTGGCCTTACGTCGTGGAACGACGGGAGGGAATAACTCGTAATAAAAACGATGCACAGTTCCACTATGTTTTAATGCTGTCTACCGAATTCGACATCTAGAGCGTCATTTTCAAGACAACTATTGATGTCATCAGACATCAAGTTAGACTGCATAAAAAACTTAGTGGAACTGTTCACCTAAATAACTAGTGTAGCAAACCGTAGATTAGGATTCGTAAAAAGGGTTCTAGGAAAATGCGATGAGAGAGTACGAGAAAGAAGCTATTTTACACTTGTCAGGCCTCCTTTAGAATATGCCGCTAGTATATGGGATCCGTACGAGGAAGGTAAGATTAAAGAATTAGAGCGCGTGCAAAGGAGATCTGCTAGGCTTGTGAAAGGCCGTTATGATAATTGTATAAGTGTTACAGGTTTAATAGAAGAACTAGGATGGGAATTACTATCAGAACGCAGGTTAAAATTTAGGTTAAACCTTTTAAGTAAATTGGAAACCGATTTGCTCACAGATGACGTTAGATATATATTGAGAACCCCTGCGTATTATGCTAGGTTTGATCAGATTAACAAGATTAGAGAGATAGATTGTCGTACCGATAGATTTCAAATGTCATTTTTCCCGCGTACTATAGGAGAGAACAATAGGCAGCGTAGCAAAGGGATAGGTAGGTGAAATATAGTTAGAGTAGTCTGTAGTGCATGATGCATGTAATAACAACCATTAATCCCTTTCTTATTATGTAGATACTAACCATGTGACCCTATTATCTAGCATGCCTTCATTAAATATCCTAGTTGCATGTCAATAGTGCATGTCTAGTGATCTTCACCCCCTGCCACACACCCTCGTGGTGGCTCGCAGGGTATCACGTAGATGTAGATGTCCACCGTTTTTATTACCTTTCCATTTTTTATTGTTTCCTTTTTTCCCTTATTATTTATTTCCTTTTTGGTTTCTGTGGACCGCGGAAAAAAATTCTATTTGCTTGGTTACATTTTTTCTCTTCTAATTTCGAAATGTCTTCATTCTATCGTTTTGGTAACTCCATCTTTCTTCTGACCGGTTTTTTTTAGTCTTCTTAATGTGTATTTCCTGAAGCCCCTTCATTCCGTCAGCCTTCCTTCGAATGATCTCAATCTTCCAGATATCTTCTGAATGCGTGTTTTTTCATCCTCCGATTAATTTTTTTGTTTTCTCGCACCCACTTTGTTGTCATCTTTATTATTATTATTATGCAGCTGAGGAGATAAACAATTCACCCTCTTAACGCGACGATTGATGGTTTTAGCAACGGAACTCTTTAAATAGTAGGTGGCTATTACTAGGTCCGACCCGGGGATTCCCGCAGAATGAAATCATAAAAATGTCTCGGTTTCCATTCCTCAGCTATCACTCATCATCGCGACTGCATCGCACATGCGCGGTCAGAGACAAGGGGAAGTTTGAGGAAAACCCGTTGGTAAGCGAGACCTTATCGTGGATAAAATAGTAGACGGAATGTCGAAAGGGTGAAGGCAAAACAAAATAAGCACGCGCCCGACGCATGACCTTTTTTGATAATTGTCACTCCAAGTTACGATATGAGGAAAACCACCGTCTTTTTGCACTGGAGGAATTCCTCGCCATGATAACAAGGGCATGAGGACAAGGAATAATTAAAATGTATAAATAGCTGCACGCTTCGTTAAAATCCGATACATGCGAATATGTAGTCTCTCATAACTTTTACAGGGATTTAGTGGGAGCCCATAGAGACTCGTAGGCTGCACGCTAGGCTTAGCTTGCTTGAGAAATTCAGAACAGGTATATTTTAGAGCGGCACAGAGTATATTATCATGACGCCTCACCACATCTCTAGGTCTGACAGAAGCGATATAATAAGAGAGATACACTGCCAAACTGATGGGTACAAAAACTCGCTCTTTCCGCGCAAAATAAGCGACTACAATAAAAACTGAATTCCACTAAATACATTCCTATAAAACACGTCACCATTTCGCCTCCCAAAAACTTACATCTTTATACGGCTGGTGACCTAACTTCCCCTGCCACACGCCCATGAGACGGCTGTAGATGTAGTCTGTAGATGTAGACGAAGGATCTAATAGATTTTTTTTAAACCCTAAGCCTAGGCTTAACAGTCGGTTTTAAGGTCGAGGATAGCAGGCATTTGATTGGTTAGATTCCTAGCTAAGTTCACTTGCCCTGAGTCCTTGGGATCTTAAATCTAGTGGTCCATGTGTCATTGGGGTGGACTTTATTTTAGGAAATCCGAATTTCTCTAGGGATACCTTCTAATTACGTTCAATTAGGTTGAAAAAAGGGTTGTAAATATCATTGTCAATAGCATTTGGGCGCTGGCTGTGCGTAGACTTGAGATGTAGCGAATGATTCAATGTTTACAGTAATTTTTTGATAGATGTGTTAGTTTTGAGCCGTAGGGTGGACGATTTTTGGAATTTAACGAACAAAGCTACATATGACCGAGATCTAGCAAAACCTGATTTATGCATAGAGAATTAGGAGTCAAGACTTTCCGTTCTGGTGCTTAAATGAAGATGCTAAATAAAATATATTATGGAAAAGAATGTAATTGGCATGGCTCAAAAATGCTTGCTGAATTATGATGACGGAATATGCAAATTGGGCAACTGTTTCAATTAGGCAACTTGCAATCAGGTGATTCAAAAGTGAAGAAGTAATGAAAAGGGGAAATAACACGAACCTATATTTGAGAGGTAAATACAAATGCGCGCTTTAATGTCACCGAAGGTGGTAGCTTAAACTAGTCTGATTGTAATCGGGTAAGGACAGACAAGGCATTGCCATCAATTTTTTTGGAACTTATCAAACTTATCAACTTATTTGAACATCAATTTTTTGGAAACTTTTGAAACTTAGGCATTATTCGTTTTTGATTCCGGGAATTCCTGATTTAACCTTTTTCCAAACCAAAATTTACCAAAAGGTTAAGATTCCTTTAACGAAAAATAATAATATACAAAGAAAAGCTGCACGCTTCATTAATAACTGATACGTGCGAACATAAAGTGTCTCACAACTTTTAGAGGTATTATGGTGGGAGCCCAGAGAGACTCAGAGGCTACACGTTAGGCTTAGGCTGATTGAGAAATTCAGAACTGGTGTGTTTCTGAGCGACACGGAGAATGTTATCATAACGTCTCACAACATCATTAGGTCTGACAGAAGCGATAAAATAACAGAGATACATTGTCGAACAGAGAGGTACAAAAACTCGTTCCTTCCGAGCACAATAAGCGACCACAATAAAAACTGAGCACCACTAAATACACTCCTATAATACATGTCACCATTTTACCTCCCAAATACTTATCCCTAACATCTTTAAACGCCTGGCCTCTTAAAGGTGCGGGGCGCGCCCTCTCGTGTCAACTGTCCACTAAATTGTGAAGGACCAAACAGGGAATGGGAAATAATAAAAAACATTTTTAAAAGACTTCGACACGTTCGGAGATGGGGATATTGGAGAATAAAATTAAACAAAAAAACTGTTAATATTAAATTTTAAATTATTTCCCGCCAAGAAATGCATAATTTTGACAGAAATAATAGCAAACTTCGTGGAAAGTCGCACAGGTCGGAAAAAGATGAGATCGGCTTTAATCGATAAAATTAAAATAGTAAATAAACAGATACCCTCCTCGGATCATGAAAAAGCATGGATTCTAAACGTCTTTTAACATTACGTCATTAAAAAAGATATATAAACTAAAATGTCTAAAATATATACATGTCTCTGCCTAAAATATACTTTTAAAAAGGATGTATTACAAATGTATGTATCATTGGAGCGGGTTTTTTGCATTTTATAATGACCATTTTTGAATTTGATAATGAATGTAATGTAATATGATGTTGTTATAAAATAAAAACATTGGAACAACATAGGAAGGCTGAAGCCGACTGGAGTGGCGCCATGCTTGTGGGCTCTGCTCTGAGAATGGTGCTTGGTACTTCATAAAGTTTACAACGAATAAATTATTGCAGAAACGTTCATTCCATAAAATTTATCCAATATGCTTCATCTCATACTTAATCTGATTCTATTGAAAATGTAAAATTTCCCCTTTTTATATATTTAAGGTTGTGCCTCATGTATCTTGTTTGCCACATCTTTCACTTCTGTCGGTTCTTAACGGATCCCCCGTGATCCCCTAATAAGTCATCTTTCATGTGTGATTCTTTCAGCCAGAGATGCTATATCACATGCCTTAAAAAACGGATTTTCACCTAATGCTTGCTGAAAATTGCGGATTAATGTCGAATTTGAAATGTTTTTTGAAATAATATTGATTTTAAATTGATAAATACACGATGCATGTACGTCCACATCGACATATTACCCTGCGAGCCACCGCATGGGAGAAAAGAAAGAGTTTTTGTACATATCTCATCTCTTAACGAAAGGCGCCAAGGGGACCACGGTTTAACGTCTCATCCGACAGACGGAGTACTGTACTTTAAGTGCCCTCCAAGGGACACTCAAGTAGGGATCGGGTGACCTCTTAATAACATCCTCCTCCGCAGGGATGTGAACCCTGGCCGTCCTATGGTTAGCCAGTACTCTAGCCACCACACCAACCCGATCCCCGGCAGGTTTCTGCAAGCGCAATTATAGTCGAAGTTTCATCGACTATATTGGGCTATTGTGTAGTGAATGTTGGCCATCATTCACTCCTGCTGGAAGCCCTTTAGGTAGTTTGCAGAGTTCTATGTATATACGACCACATCTACATACTACCCTGCGAGCCTCCGCATGGGCGTGTGGCATGGGGTGTTAGGACATCAGCCGTGTAAAGACGTAAGGTTTTGGAGAGGTGAAATGGTGACGTGTATAATGGGAGTGTATTTAGTGGAGATTAGTTTGTATTGCGGTTGCTCATTGTGCGCGGAAAGAACTAGTTTTTGTACCTATCTGTTCGTCAATGTATCTCTCTCATTATATCGCTTCCTTCAGACCTAGAGACGCAGTGAGGCGTCATGATAATTTCCTCTGTGTCGCTCTCAAACACGCCAGTCCTGAATTTCTCAAGCAAGCTAAGCCGAGCGTGTAGCCTCCGAGTTTGTAGGGGCTCCCACCTTAATCCCTCTAAAAGTTGCGAGACACCATATGTTCGCTCGTATCAGTTTTTAATGAATCGTGCAGCTTTTCATTGTATTTCATAATTGTTTTTGGTTAAATCTTTATGACTGGGGTCCCGAATGCTCGCGGCGTATTCGAGGTGTGGTCTTCGGGAATGTGTCTCTCTTATTTTATCGCTTCTGTCAGACCTAGAAATGTCGTGAGGAGTCATTATAGTATTCTTTGTCGCTTTGAAACACACCTGTTCCGAATTTCTCAAGCAAGATAACCTAGCGTGTTGCCTCTGAATCTCTAGGTGCTCCCACCTTAATCCCTCCAAAGGTTGTGAAACACTATATGTTCGCTCGTAGCAGTTTTGATTGAAGCGTGCTGCGCATATTTTATTGCAAGTATAACTTGAAATAAAACAGTAGTGTAATTAGGTTGGGTTTTGTTATCCACATCAAACAGAAGATGCTTTTTGGTACAGAATGTGAATAGAACGACATTTGAGTCGATTGGCGATGTGACTACATAAAATATTGCATTATTTGTGCCTCTCTTTGCCCAGCATTTCAAAACCGAGTCGAAATGCGACAGCCTGTTGACGTGGTCCTTCCCGTTTGGGTTTACGCGAAACCAACGCCAATGAAAAATCCCATGACAGGAAGCACTTGCATCATTCTTCCTGCTGCGAGTAACTTCGTTCGACGCACAGTTATCAGTGATTCACTTGGATTTCCACTTTGGTATGTTATCGAAGGAAGTGGCGGTGGTAGAGTTGACTTACCAAGCGTGTAAGGCGTGGGAAGAGCTAGATTTCGGAATAAAATCAAAGGGACGCCTTAATTTGACGGTTAGATATTATGCTGGCCACGAAATAGAAAAATCTTCAGTCAAGTGACTCCGTGCGACTCGATCAAGTGAGTGAAGTAAACCTTTAAGTTAAATTATTTGGAAAAGAAATCATTCGATAAATAATTAAGGAAAAAAGTATAAGAATATAGATTTAACGTTCTACGAAAGCTTTAAGAACGCTATTTTTGCGTTCAACATATTTTGCTGGAGCCAAACTATTATAGTGGAGAAGATTTCAGGCTTAAATTATGGAAATGGACAGCAGAACCAATAGATTTAGAATATAACGCAATTTTCATACTCCAGGGGTATTAGGTATTTAACCGTTTGGAGACGCCACGGCCCCTATCATGGCTATGATACTCCTGGGGTAAAATCAACTTGGTGGATGGCACAATGTTCCATAATTTTCGGGAAAATATTTTTTTACCATTACGGATCATTCTAATGTCCCAAATTCTCCTCACGAGCTTGCTGCTCTTTCCAGCTGATCCAACTAATCACAGAACACTTCACATACCCTAACCTCCTCAATGGAAACCAACAAATATTAAAAGTTTATAAATCCCATACCTACCAGAATGAGATTAGTTAATTTTTTTAACAAATACCTTATCCCTAAATGTGGCCCGTGGTTTGAGGTGAGGTGAGCGTCGGATACGCGTATTTTGGCCACATAGTTGCCCTCTTCAGCGAGCTGAAGGGAAAGCCCTTGCATCCCGAGGTTGTAATTTACGGGGGGGACACCCTAGAGTAAATAGTAAACGGACAAAAATGTTCTATTTTGATACCCCTCTACGTCATTTAAAATTTCAACATGTCAAAGACTATAGGGTTTGTTCATTGAAACGATATCACTTTTTACTCCATTAAACTCCCACAAAAGGTTCTGCAGACTCTTCATTTTGGAGATTTTCAGCGAAAATTCAATTCCGGCTTTTTTTTGCTAATTTTATCCAACTTTAAGCTCTTACATAAAGTTAACGCTGAAGAATTATTAACAAAATGAATCACACAGCATATGCACCATTGATAGGAGAGTCACAATGCCAAATTTCGACTTCCAGACTGAAAAAAATTTTTTGTATTTTGGCCAGCTTTTTACGATTTCTGCTCACTGTGCGTCGTCTGAACAAAGCAAGCCCGGGCAGAACCCATCGAAGGCGCGGGGCCGGGTGCGGCGGCACCCGTCGCACTAACCCAGGGACGGCACTGGGGTCAGCGGCGCCTCCAATCATAAACGGCAGACTTTCAAACGTGATTCTTGTCAGTAATCTCGATCAAAGTTAAACGTCACAGCTACTGAGGAGTAGCAGCCACGGGTAAGAAAAACTTGGGACGATCGCGAGAAGAAAATGGGCATAGCAGTAAAGACATCAGGTTGAGAATAGCGCGAGCAAAAAGCAAAAGCATTTAACGATAGGAAGGAGCTGGTGACTATGATATTGGGAAAGAAAATAAATGAGAGGGTGGTTAAGTGTTCAATATGGCGTGTGGCTATCTGGCAAAATCGTGGACTCCGAGAAGAGAATAGGCGAATAGAAAAGTGGGTTAACAACTTTCCGAGCCAAATTTTCTAATTTTGGTAATATCAAATTACTTTTCGCGCGGTTTAAGCTATTTTCGCTACCTAATTCTTCCGACAGTTGTCGCTCAGTAACCTCAGTAATCATTTCTCTAAATGTTAAGTACCGCAACTCGTTTTCTCCCGCCTATTGTATTTCTGCCTTTCAAATTCCTCTCACTAATATTTTCTCGAGTAATGGCCGGTTGCAAGAAAATTTAGTTATGGAATCAATAGTTATGAGATCCATAAAGTTATAGAACTCATAACTATATTCGGGTTGCATGAACACATCTATTAGTTACTTAACTTATTTACCAATAGTTACTATCTTCGAATATTTGATCTAATCTTCCACCGCCGGATAAAAGTTCTGAAAGTATAGCCTATGATTAATTGATAATGCATATTATAATTAGTCGGTAAGAGTAAGCAAACTGGTCACTTGTCTCAAAACAACTCTTTAATCAAGTAAATAAGACTCCAAGCGGTTCATTGCGCATCCGCCATCTTGGCTACTTATGGAACTCATAACTCCATGCCATATAAGTTATGAGACCAATGAATTTATTGAATGTTTGTGCAACACTTATTGAATGGTTGCCATGGCTTATGGGTCACATAGCTTTATGGAATACATATGTTACGTTCCTGCAACTGGTCATAAGACGTTCTTTCAGGTATGATTCATCGAGCGATCTCAATCCATTGTACTTAATGCTTAAAGACGCAAACTTTGATTTTAAATCCGTTCTAAATGTTTAAGCATTTCCTCAAGTTAATTTGCGATGATAGTGAAGAGAGCTCTAAGGACCGTCGTTCCATAATTTAATCAAACCCTGTCTCTCCCTGTAATAATAATAGTGAAACTTAAACTAATTCTCAACGTACCGATAATGGCACTCCATAATGTGGGGCACTCTCTAGCTTTTTCTCCTGTTACGGTCGCCACTATTCCTCCGCGAGAGAACCATGTAACAAATTTCCGAGCCAATGTTTCCGAACAATTTCGAATTTTGACAACAACAAATTGAAATGAATTGATACAAGGACAACTTTGCTATTTGACAATACTAAACGATACGAAAGACAGGAAAATATACTCAATTGTTTCCAATAACGAATGTTTTCACATAATTTATTAACCATTGCATTTTACATTATACACATTGGTAATATGCGATTCAAAATGAAATGCTCTATTGTTTTCGTTGCAAACGTGCGTTCATGAAATATATTTGAAAAATAAGGCCACAGAATATGGAATAAAAATGCATCCACCGCCACAGAATCGCGCGTATTTCCCCTTCGCATTAGGAAACTTACACAGAAAGAAATTACCGGCGGGGATTTGGCGGCTGACAAGGTGTGCAATGTGTTTTCAAGCCCGCTGAATGTTGTGCAATATTACTTTTTCCAATTTATGGAGCTGATCGCGATTTAACTATAATGTTTGATTCCATTCGCCAGCCGTCTCCCGACAGTCAAAAAAACTCATGTTGGTAATTTAAGAAGAAACAAACGAGAAATATCACCTGTTGAAATATGCTATGTTTTACATGTGTTCCGTGCATCCCATGTTTTTTCCATTCCTCATTTCCTGTCCTATGCTACAGCATAGTGTATATTTTTGTCTTTTATGTTTTTTTTTATATGACGACTCCATGCAATTGTATTTGCCTAGGGATTATAGGATTGGATTATTGGGGAGGCGACCGACTGCTAAGGTCGTTTGCGCCATAAAGGATAGGTAAGAGAGGAAGGGTGGATAGAAACCCGGCGTCGGCATTAGCCTGCTCTTAACGAAAGGCGCCAAGGACACCACGGTTTAACCTCTCATCCGACAGACGGAGTACTGTACTTGAAGTGCCCTCCACAAGGCACTCAAGTAGAGATTGGGTGTCCTCTGAAAAACATCTTCCTCTGCAGGGATTTGAACCCTGGCCGTCCGTATGGTTAGCCAGTACTCTACCTCTACCTCTACCACCACAACAACCTGATCCCCCTATTTTTGACGGTTGTTGGTGTAATATTTATATTTTTTGTAAGACTAATTGTTGATAATCTGTCTGTTGACCACGCATGTCTATGTTAATTGAATGTAGCCTTTACGCAGGTATTACCTTTATGGCGACCTAAAGCCTCCATTTTTTTAATGTTTAAAAGAAGTTGTATAAAGTTTAAGTTTTCTTTTGTTGGAAGTAAGAGACATCTGTTTCAATTTCAAATATCAATGTTGAATTCTAACACGGCGCTAGTGAACTCGGCTGTCGTTTCCCCCTCGACGAGTCACCAGCTAACCAATCACAATTCTTCAATGGTCGTGACGTCGAAACTGACGTCATAGAACGGGTTAGGATATCTCGAGACTTTTTTCCTGGACGAGGTCCGTGCCCCCTTCCCCTCTCCTAGCCTCTTGAAACACCCAATGGGGACGTGTGAAGAGGAAACGAGAAGGAAGGAAAGATTCGAGGCTTGACCCGTGGGAATGAGAGCGGGCATCAGCAAAAAATGCACCAATGCGAGGGAGGATCTGACGTCCAAGAGTCAGAAAGTTAAAAAAAAATTAACTTCCATCGCGTGGTCATGACGTCAATGTTTCGGGCATTAGGTCGAAGATTAACCACGTGGTCATCGATTGCTGGCACGGGGAGGAAGAAAAAACGTACGGGTAATTTTAACTCGGTTTGAACGAGACGTTTCCCGAATTATAATAGATAATATATCCGATTTTTGTTTCTAATTTCAACATCTGTAAAAGGCATGAAGTATATACAGAGAAACCTGCCTCGGCGGCCACCTCCATTGAGCGGTCACCTCCCTTAAGCGGTCACCGCTCCATGCGGCCGATATTTTCTGGAATGAATTTCCAACCTAACCAAGGTTCTTCATGTTGGTGACAAGTCGCCCCCCGCCAGACACCCTTGAGGTGGCTTGCAGGGTAATAAGTTGATGTAGATGTGCATTACTTTTTCCTTCATCCTTGCGGTGACCTCCTCGAGCGGCCATTATTTTTATGGATACGGCAGTGGACGCTTAAAACAGGTTTACCTGTAAAGTAACATTTATGTGCAAAAATTTTATTTCATATGACTGATGGCCAGTTGGAGGAACGGCATATATGTAATCTATAATAATATATAATTATATAAATAATTTTATATATATATAATA
This sequence comes from Ceriagrion tenellum, assembly GCA_963169105.1. Taxonomy (NCBI): domain Eukaryota; kingdom Metazoa; phylum Arthropoda; class Insecta; order Odonata; family Coenagrionidae; genus Ceriagrion; species Ceriagrion tenellum. Next base: position 64,479,637 of record OY720635.1, read on the forward strand.
TATAATAAGCGATAGAATGTTTCTTGGTTAGTAGATTGTTAATTGGCGCGTTGCATGTGTGGTACGCAGGTTACAATGTAGTTTCGGTGTTCTACCGTATCATTCATGCATGCCTGGTGTGGAAGCACCCCCTGCCACAAACCCTTTGGGTGGCTTGCAGGGTATGACGTAGATGTATAAAGTTATGGTACCCATAAGCCCTGGCAACCATTCAAGAAGTGTTGCAGAAGCATTCGATAAATTTAATGGTCTCATAACTTATGGCATGGATGTATGAGTTACGTATGTAGCCAATATGGGCGATGCGCAATGAACCGCTTGGAGACTTAATTACTAGATAAAAGAGTTGTTTTGAAACAAACGACCAGTTTGTTTACTCTAATTGACTAAATACTATGTGAGTTAGCATTTCTTTATAGGCTAAACTTCCGTAAATTTTATCCCGGCGGTGGAAGATCAGATCAATTATTCGAAGCGTTTAACTATTGGTAAATAATTTAAGTAGTAGAATTGCTTCTGCAATCCGAACATATTTGACATCAATAACTTTATGGATCTCTTAACTATTGATTTCATCACTAAATGCTCAAGCAACTGGCGATGAAATACATGAAAATTAACTAAATATGCAAGCATGAGTCTAACTAGACCAATGTTTTTCACGCCATGTGCTGAACTTGCCTTCACAAAAGGTTGTTTTTGGCGATCCAGTAAAAAATACAGCGGCGAGTGAAGATTTAATTTTTTTATATATTTGAGAAATCATAAAAGCTATTTACTTTTAAATTCCGTGCTTAATCATGGCGTTGGAAGGTCCTAATTTAAAGTAACGTCTCACTGGAGGGCATACGCACACACACTTTTCATTGGAACATGGCTTCCACATCTACTTAACTACCCTGCTAGCCGCCGCTTGGACGTGTGGCAGAGGGCGTTAGGACACCAGCCGTGTAGAGATGTTAGGGATAAGATTTCGGGAGGTGAAATGGTGACGTGTATTATGGGAGTGTACCCACCAATAGGGTGTATGGCACAGGGTGATTCCACACCGTGCCCTAATCCCAGCTGAAATCCGAACCGCGCACGTCACCCGGAATGCCAGTCGCAGGCCAAAAGCAGTCAGGATAACAGTGCGCAATCACATGAGAAACTAGGAGAGTGCTATGTAAACGAACAGGCTACCTTGCAGTACACTACTTAACATAAGACTACAGGTTATAATTACGGCGACAGATAATTAGCTCTAAAAAGTACTAAATCATATGCAAGAGCTATATGCAAATCATGCCAGAGATAGCATGCGAGGTTAGTAGCTAATAATGATGGTGATGATAGTCAATTGTCGGTCACATATGTAAGCCACTTAGACCACAAAACCATCTTCTCTATTGAAGGCGAATTTCAGGGAGGTTCTGGAGGTAAAGAAAACGCTGAGCCACATGATACTCTAGCCACAATTTTAGCGCACAATTACGCAAGCTCAGCTAGCGAATGAAACATCAACGGCTTCTCAAAATTCACAAGGGAGCCTCGTTAGCTTAACTGGTGAAAGTACACGGCGCGAAATCTAGGGATGCAGAATTGAGTTCTAGTCAAGGCGAATGACTTTTCCTCAGTAGAATATCGCAATCAATAGATTCGTTAATTAACAGTTTAGAGGTCTAGCAATATAAGCAGTAAGTCCTTAATAGAAACCTGTGGATTGGAAGGCATTTACCTCAACTATATCACGCACGAAAAAAGCCGGCTAGATCATTAGAGACTAATTGGTGGGGCCACTTTTATTTAAGTATTCTTCCGGTAAAGCTTAGTTGAAAGCTAGATAATCTCCTCCCGATTTTCTACTCTTTATGGGTCTCACCTACCTATATTAAAGTATTGATAAAACGTGAGTTTTCCTATCGGTCCCTAAGAAAGAAAAATCCTCAATGTGTGTCTCAGTAGAAAATAATCGACTGATTGCCTTCAATGAAAAAATTTGGTTCCCATCGGCTGGATCACCCATATTTTCAGGAAAAAGGGATTTTTCTTAAGATTTCTGTCTTGGACTATGGAATTGATTTGCATGAAATAGTTCCTCGAAGTAATAATTAAATTGTTCGATCTTTTCGGGCGGAAAACATTATTTTTCTCTTGAATTTTGATATTTTCAGCGTGAGAGCGGTACTAATGACAGTCTTTCCAACTTTGCGCGTTTGAAATATTTCAAGGAGAATAAGGATAGCCAAATCGTCAGGTGCTGCTCCGTAAAACTTTTTATTATGATGCTATTAGGGGCTTTTTTGTCGTCTCCTAACGGTTAGTCCTTTGTTTCTCAGTAAATGTACCTGAGCACAACCTATAGGTAAGCGTCAATAGGCGTCGCCATTAAATTTTACAGTAATAAAGAGATCATGTTTGTATAATAGTGATTTGACTGTGATCATCGAGGTGGATGGAGAGGGCGCTTTCTATGGTGGCCAATGCTAAAAGCTGTAACTAGGGCGAGCCCTGTTCGCCATCTTTGTTAACCCCGATTTTCCTTTGTCACTTTCCGCATCGCGCACGGGATTACAAATGAACAACGATTTCGGGATGGGTAAAGCAACTTTTCTCAGGTTTTCATTCTTGCATGGAAAACTATTGGTTTCATATAGGTACTCTGCATCGATAAAAACGTGTTGAATAAAACAAACCGGGCATATTAGATGTCGCACGATTCATTTCGTTCGTTTGTCGCTCCAGAAGTCGCTCCAAAACCCCATGAAAAAAGGGCTATTTCACAATAAATGATAATGTTTGCAGTTCGAAACCTGTTAAAATTTACGTGAAGTACTGCTTCCAAAATGTATGTAAATGCAGTGGGCGATTTGTAATCAATTGCGAAAAAATGATTATCGATCTTTCAGAGAATATTAATAATAAGGTGTCTTTTAATAAGGAAAAATCAGAACGTACCTTCATAAAAATTTGGCAACTCATGAGGTCTATAGGTGCGATAATTTCTGCAACACTGGTATTTGCTTTTAAACTAGAATTTTATCACCAAACTTCATAAATACCCAGGAAGCGGTCGTGGACAAATTGGCAGATCGTTTTAGGATACCTAAGGGTTGTACCACAAATCTTTAGTTCAATACAATTAACTTACCAACCGTACATGACTAAAAAGAGAGAACTCTTAGTATTTTCGACACTTAAAACTTTAATTCCCGACCCAGGTTTCGACTGCCTTGCAATCATTTTCAAGGTGAAATGATTTGAAAAGTTG